>JANZLQ010000055.1:9693186-9707094 GCA_026212715.1 Elanus axillaris | reverse complement strand
ATGGCCATCAGACTAGACAGCCACTGCAGGTTCCCCTTCCCAGACCCATCTTTGACCCCCAGGCTGAGCCCTGTGCCCCCAGTTCTGGGAGGTGATCAGCGACGAGCACGGCATCGACCCAACCGGTACCTACCATGGAGACAGCGACCTGCAGCTGGAGCGTATTAACGTCTACTACAACGAGGCCACAGGTAGGGCCCGGCGCGCCGTCTGCCCCCTCCCCAGGCCGCCCCGGCGCCGCAGTCACGGCTTCTCCCTGTTTTGCAGGTGGCAAGTACGTGCCCCGCGCCGTGCTGGTGGACCTGGAGCCCGGCACCATGGACTCCGTGCGCTCCGGGCCCTTCGGCCAGATATTCAGGCCGGACAACTTCGTGTTCGGTGAGTGCGCCGGGAGCGGGGGAGGGACCTGTCGTGTAACCGGCTCGGGGTGGGGTGGGCAGGGCAGGGACGCTGCACTGCGGGCTCCACCGCCGCACATGCTCCTGAGGCAAGCGCGGCCCCGGGAGGGGGGTTAATCCTGGCGCTTCGTGACGGGCACGAAATACCGCGGGTCTGCGGATGGTGCATGATGGCAGCTGCTGGGAGGGCAGGTCCGAGAAGGCACAGGAGGTCGCTGCTCTCCGATTCGCATTATTTTCTTCATACCATCAGGAGAAATTAAATGGTTGCTGTATCATTGACAATGAATGCTTTCCCTGAATCTACCGAGGCGCTTCAGAGGTGCTTGTGTGAAACCACAGCTCTGTGCTCGATAAAATGAAAGCTTTAGTGGGGTTTTGCTGTTGTCTGATGCTCCTAAGCTTTGCTTGCAAGTAATAAGCAGGAAGCAGTGACCGTAATCTAATACGAAAATGGCTCTCTTCCAGGTCAGAGCGGAGCAGGAAACAACTGGGCAAAGGGCCATTATACGGAAGGTGCTGAATTAGTTGATTCTGTGTTAGATGTTGTAAGAAAGGAGGCAGAAAGCTGTGATTGTCTCCAGGGCTTCCAGCTTACTCACTCTCTTGGTGGTGGTACAGGCTCTGGCATGGGTACCCTCCTCATCAGCAAAATTCGTGAAGAGTATCCAGACCGAATTATGAATACTTTCAGTGTTGTACCCTCCCCTAAAGTATCAGATACTGTAGTAGAGCCCTACAATGCCACACTCTCAGTGCACCAGCTTGTGGAGAACACAGATGAAACATACTGTATTGATAACGAAGCCCTCTATGACATATGCTTCAGAACACTGAAGTTAACTACTCCGACATACGGTGATCTGAACCATTTAGTGTCAGCAACCATGAGCGGTGTTACCACCTGCCTGCGATTCCCAGGGCAGCTTAATGCTGACCTGCGGAAGCTGGCAGTGAATATGGTTCCCTTTCCCCGTTTGCACTTTTTCATGCCTGGTTTTGCCCCGCTCACGAGCCGTGGGAGCCAGCAGTATCGTGCTTTAACTGTGCCAGAGCTAACACAGCAGATGTTTGATGCGAAGAATATGATGGCTGCGTGTGACCCACGTCATGGCCGCTATCTGACTGTAGCTGCTGTTTTTAGAGGCCGTATGTCAATGAAAGAGGTCGATGAGCAAATGCTGAATGTTCAGAACAAAAATAGCAGCTATTTTGTTGAATGGATTCCTAATAATGTTAAAACAGCAGTCTGTGACATTCCACCTCGTGGCCTGAAAATGTCTGCCACCTTCATTGGTAACAGCACAGCCATCCAGGAGCTGTTCAAACGCATTTCTGAGCAGTTCACTGCCATGTTCCGCCGAAAGGCTTTCCTGCACTGGTACACTGGTGAGGGCATGGATGAGATGGAGTTCACAGAGGCTGAGAGCAACATGAACGACCTGGTGTCTGAGTATCAGCAGTACCAGGATGCTACAGCTGAGGAGGAGGGGGAGTTTGAGGAGGAGGCTGAGGAAGAGGCAGAGTAAAAGCTATGCAGATGAACACCTGTAAATTTTGTTTAAAGCTGTATGAACTCTTTCATTCAAAACTTCTCTGTCTGTGTTGTGTTCCTCTTCCTGTCTGAAAGTCACTTCAAATGCTGTACAGGCACCATTAAAGCATTTTTCACAATGCACAAGCTTGTCTCCTTTGTTCCTTTTCATAAGCTTTTTGGGTGCTGTTTCCAAAAGTAAGCGAGTAGGTGTGTCGGAGGCCTGGAAAAGAAAGTGATGGACTTGATGTGAGCCCTGCCACCTTGCCCATGGCAACCACACTTCTCTCCCTGCCTTTTAATGAGGTGGATGCCTGTTGCTTGTGTTGCTGGATGTGGTGACAGTCCTACTTCCTCCTGGTAGTGTGGGAATTGAAGAAATTCTCTGGTATTCCTTTATAATCAAAGGTACTGGTGGAGCAGGATACACTGCACATGGAGGATGGAATCCAGCTCCAAGCTGTGTCTAAATTTAGGTACCTGCATGTGGACTCCTGTTACAGGCTTCACTCTTGGCAAGAGCTGAGCAGTTCTCCTGCCCATCATGGCCATGTAGGTGGCTGTCACCTCTAGCTTACCCCAGCTGCCTGGGCAACAAAATGGTGCAGGCAGGTTGCCTTTCTGATACAGGTGGGTGTTATGGCAGAAGATGAGCTGGGCTCACCCCAGCTAATCTGCTGCAGCTGTGGCCTGTCATGAGAACATTGGGGGCAGCTGCGACAAGCTGTGCTGTGCCTACTGCTGAGGACAAGTGACACTGAAGAGCTCCCATGTATGCAGCCTTGCTGGAGTCACTTCCTTTTAAAATTGATGTGTAGATAATTTAAAATTAATCAGGTGTTACTGCAGCCTCTGCTTTTGAAGTGAGCTGAACACCTGATGAAAATTATACTTCTCTTATGAAAACCCTGTATTAGCAAAGCAGATTTTTACTGTGGAAACAGTTAATGTGTTCAGTGTTACCTGAAGTGGCAAACCTGTCACTGAATAGCTGGACAGGGGACAGCAGGCTGCTTTCCTGCTGAAGAAATTCTGTTTGGTGTTCTTAATTGTAACTGATTTTTGTGTTCAGTTTTTCTGTCTTAAAACATGTTTCTCCTTCCAGAGTTGAACTGGTTGGAGTAGTTAAAATTGCACTGACTGGGCAGTGGAAATCAGTCTGTCTATGGAAACAAGTGGTCAGTTTCAAACCTACACAGGAGAATACTGTAGGTGAAAAGGTGGCAGCAGATTTTTAAAGCATGAAGTACCGCTTTAAGCAGTTGACTTTTGTCCTTGATTTTAGGGTGGGTTTTTTCTTCCTCCTTTTCATTACATGGAAGGTGATGTGTTCTGTGGCCTGCCAGTTGTCAAGAGCAGGACAGCGTTGTCCCCCCAGCACCCTTTTGGGCAGAGCTATATTAGTCAGCCTCCCCTAAAGAGCTCTGGCTGCTCTCCCCCTGCTTTCTGCAGGCTTGTGGAGAGAGGGCAAAACACACGCCTAAGTGTCGACACCAGAGTCTGGTTTACCCTTAGGTTCATAACAGCTTTTCTCCAGGGGCCTTTAGCTTGCAGGCTACAGCTTTGTGGAGTGTGACCACAGCCCTTCCCAAGCAAGCCAGCACAGAGGAAACGGGCACCCGGAAAGTCACAGCTTTGCTGTGAGACACCCAGGCTGCTGCGTGAAGGAAGGGGACAGGTTGAGTGTAATGCACTGGGGACAGCAGCTGCTGGGCTTGCCATCTTTCCCGGAGCAGCAGTGTGGTGACAGAGGCCAAAATGAAAATATTTACTTTCATAAATAAGATCTTTGATCAGAAGGCCTGTCTAGCCTCGCCTTTCTCCATCAGTGTGTAAGATGCTTCCATCCTTTCCCTTAGACCTCAAGCTCCTGATGACTGGCTGTGTGTAAAACTTTGTTTTTTCTGCATAGCTTTCCCATGCCCCCGATAAAAGTCTTGCTGGAGCCACGTTCACTGCCTCAACATTCTCCTCTCTGGGCTCAACCTTGGTATCAGCTACAGTCCAACCCTGCCAGGAGGGTCTGTTTTCCCACACTTTGCTCTCATTTCTACCACATTGTGTCTTCTACCATTTTCCTCCTCTGCATTGCATTAACTACAAGGTATGAGTTTCGCTCTTTCTAGGTTATCATCTCCATGATTTCCTGTCACACATTACTGGGCTGTGGGGTCTTGACTTTGCTCTGGCCAAAGATAGCAATATTAGTTGCTGATTTGTTGACATTTTAGCCTGGTAACTTAATGCTTTCAGGTGCATGGGCAGACCCCCTTAACGTACACAAAATTACTTTCTTTAGACCTCTCCTTTTAGGCAACACCAATAACTGACACGGGTCAGGCAGACAGTATGGGGTAGCCACCTCCTGTCTTGATGGCTAATACCATTTCACTGCTTTTTTATTTTTTTGTGCTGTCTCAGTCCCTTTGTATCATTTACCTTTTGCTTTTAATCAAACGTTAAGCTTTTTAGAGCAGAATCACTTTCCTCACGAAGGGATTGTAATGCACCCGTGTAACAGGTGGGGTGTTACTGAGCCTCCTCTGCTTTAGCAAGGGGTTGGTGGCTGGAAACCAGAGGAATGTTCTGCACAAGCCCAGGCTGGCAGCGAGGATGACAGGCTCTCCTGCAGGAAAGCAGGGGATGGCACAGCTCCAGCACCTTGGCATAGACTGGAAAAAAAATCTACTACTTGTGTGGAACGTTTCAGTAATTGTTCACTACTAGAGCTAATAACAGCGCTACTTAGTGACAGTAATTAGTATTAGTGACTCTCATTTTCACTCAGCTGATGATAAACTTACCTGGTACAAAGTTCGTGTAGGAAGGTATCAGTCCAGCGCTGGTGTAAATTCTGTTGTTAGGCCAGTATGTTTGGGGAAATCTCTTGCCAAAGCTGCAACCTGGGTTTCTCTGCAAAAACTGGAAAACAAACAAGAAAAAAACCCAACAACACAGTACAGTTCATTTTAAACCATACTGTTGTTACCCAAGTCATGTGCTTAGACTCCATATTAGAGAAAATACTTAAGCCAATGTTCAGCAGTTCTCTTTCCAGTTCTGTTTTCTTCTAATTAGGAGCTACATTGCATCTTCCTCTTTTCCACTTCCTAGGTTTTTCTCCTGCCAGGTGTTGGCAGCAGCCCTCTACTCTGCTGCCTCTGCTAGCTCATACCCCCTGGTGCACAGAGCAGCTCCTGGCCTAGGTGTAGTCATCAGGATCTCTATAGACAGGACTGCATTCATTGCCTTTGGGCATCATCCACAAGTCCCAGACACCTTGTGCTCATACATTTGATACACTGAGCTGGCAGGATCTGCTGGAGTTGTATACGTGCCTTGTCTGCTCCTGAGCTATGACTCTGCACATCTGTGTCGGTTTGACCCCTTCACTGGTTTTGTTTTTCTATGAGTCCTACTGACAGTGATTAGCCAGTAATTCCCAAGCTAGGAGGAACAGGAAGGCTTGGGGAGCGTTAACTGAAGTGTAAATCATCTCCTGGAACTGTCCCTGCCCTCCGAGGTCAGACCCAGATAAGGGGCTGTGTTGGAGGACGGACATTGCAGCTCTGCACATCTCTGCAGCGGCAAAACCCCTAAAGGTGTCCCTAAAGCTGCGCTGCCCTCCTCAGCGCACCCTGCTTGGTGGGGAAGGGACAGGGTTCATGGAGGCAAGCAAACCATGGGGCCATCGAACCGTTTTGTGACTGATGGTGGAGCAATTGCTGCAACTCCTCAAGCACAGCACTGAATCAAGAGGATTGTGTTATTTTGCCTGATGCAGACAGTAAGCAATGATCCATGGCACATCCCAGTATGTAACCTAGGGCAACAGAGATTTAGGGCAGAAGATTAGTGGCTTGAAGTCAGAAGCCATCTTAGATAGAAATGTGGTATGATTTTTTTTTTTTTTGCGTGCTTATATTCCTTCAGTGCCTCATGTGCTGCAGCTAACCTCTGCGAGCCTGGATGCTGCTGAATCCTGCGATGAAGAAACACCTCCCTCGCTGATCTACTATATGGCAGACATTTCTTAAGAAATCGGGAGCAGAAAGGCTTTGCAAACAGCACAGTTTTGATAATGCCTGTCTTGTTCGGTTTGCTTCATTTCAACTCCTATTAATGGCAGAAGGAACAGATAAGGAAGCCAGCACAGGGAAATACGTTTCAGCCGAAGCATGAGGCTGCCATGAGCAATGTCAGCCCTGCTGTTCTCCCTGCTGAGTCATTTTTTCCCAGCTGAGTTTCTCTGAGCTGGGGATCCTCAGTGTTGGACTTTTTTCTACATCAGACACATACACTCTGGGATGAAGGCACTGCAGTGAATCCTAGTGACCAGAAAGGGCTGGAAATGTTGTAACCTGCTTTTAACGAGCTGTGTCACTGAGCTGATCAGCTCTCACTGGCGCTGGACCAGCAAGACAGCTGCATCCCAGAGATCTCTCTCCATCCTGGTAGCAGGAAGAAGTGTGTAGTGTTGAATGCAAACTGTTAACTACTGTGGGAGGGATCTCATTTTCCCTGTGTAGGAGGATTGAACTGCATTATATGGGAGATTTTAGCAGTAAGGGGACAAAATAGTTTTTCAGGAGGGATATTTCTGCATCCTTCCCAAAAGGAGGAGAAAGAAGATCTAGATCCCTTTAAGACAAATAACATCAGCAAAGAAAAAAACCTTACAACCAATTAAAAGGAAGAAATATCCATCCAAGCAGCTCAGGAAGCCATCCAGCACTGCCATCCAGGTAGAGAAGATATACTGCATAAGGGAAGAGCAGATAGCTGCATCCTGTGTTTCTGCACTCAGAGCAACATTTTTAATAGCCACCCTTGACCCAACCCTCGACAGATTTGCTTAATCCTTTTATGAATTCATTTATCCTCCCTTAATGTCCCAAGGAAACAAGTCACAGAATTTAACTGCTCATGATTTTTTTCAACATGTTACCTAATAGTATTTTATTTTTCTTGTACCTATAACATCAGTTTTAATACTACTGCTGTGAGTGAAACCACTTTTGGTCTTGCAGATGAATCAACACCAACATATTTCTGAAATAAGATTTGTGCATATAATCTACCTGATATTGGTCAAATTCATTCATTGCTTCCTTCATGCCCTGGATGTAGTTCACACCATTAATCCGGGTGAGGCGGGGAATGAATCCAGCATACCCTTTGGATGAAGACAAGAGAGAACATTTTCTGCCTGAGAACACAGATATCATGTAAGGATCAAGCAGCGTGGAAGAGGCTGGGATAAATATAAAACCTTGGCAGAGTACAGGAAGGAAAAATTCATCCATTTAAATTGTAAAATTAACTCTTATATGTGAAGTATCTTTTCTAAAAGAGTCTTATTTATGATTCCCAAGGAAAACTCAACAAGCCGAGCTGATCTTTGTTGGTCTCCACAAGGTATGGAAGAAACATTTCATTTTATTGTAGCTTTTACACCAACAGCTCTGTCATGTTCTCTCCCAGTTTAATACACATTCAGGGGCTAACAGCCAGGTGCCCAGCCTTTCTTCTTCATTTGCCCTGCCCATCCAACAAATTTTCACCAATTATAAGACAGAAACTATATGAAGTCTAAAACTACAGAATATAGAGAGAGGTACAACGTAAAAGCAGCCATAACTCACTCTTTCTTGAAGGAATGCTTTGGACAGAAATTTGTCTTCTGCATCCTAAAACATCAATGCAATTTCATTTTGACACAAATATTTTGATATGCCATCTGTGTATTTACTGTGGTCTGCTGCAGAGCGAAGTATCCCTTCTGCTGGTGTTGTACCCTTTAGGGGGGAGTTCAGTGCATTGCCCTTTGTAGTTTCACTACAAAGGAACACTCTTTCAGAGCAAGTGGAGATGTTAGAGAGTATAATTCCTTGTAAGAGAAGAGTTTTATACATTTATGATGGTGCAATACACCACTGTATGTTGTTTTCATGATTCAGAAAAGCATCTTATTTCTAGGCGAGAAATAACTACCTCAGCTGTAACAGATACTCATCAAGCTGCTGGAGCTGGTGCAGAGCCCATGACCCATCTCTCTTTGCTTTCTGGAGCATTTTCTAGCCTGGCCCTGCATCTGTGGGGAACTGAGGTGGCTCCTGCGTCCCTTCCACTTGCTCATGGGCATGTGCCCCTCAGTGTGAGAGCCACGGGGGTGACAGCATCCCAAAGAAACACCCTTGCATGAAGAGGAGCAGGTGCATTTTCCATCCCAAAGCGTCAAACAGGTTGGAGCAACTGGCCAGTGTCTCTGAGGTTTCCCCAAGGGGAGAAGGGTGACACGATTTCTTCTGAGGCAGACTTGTGCTGCACATTACCTCCCTCTCTTTTACCTGTAATGACTTTCTGTTGGATCGCAGTTGGTACATCCAGTTTTGGTAACCGATTATCTTGCTCCATATCCACAGTTTCAGCTACTGCTGGCAGTGTCATGCCTTCAATTTTTACAGGCTCAAAATAAAAGCAGAAAAAAAGTAAACACCAATAGAACCCACTTCTTCCTTTGGCTCCATTGCTTAGATCACAGCCAGAACCTGTGAATGGCAACTGCCATTTCCAGTTCTTCCCAGCTTTACACCAAGAGCTAATCCAGGAATTTCTGGTAAAGTCAAATTACAAGACAAGCTCTCTGTATGTAGAGGTTTTGCAAAATCCCCAGGGAGAACAAGGGGAGCTTTGGGCACTGAGCTCCTCTGTAAATCTGTTTCTCAGAGCAAGGAGCAGGAATGCTTCTTCTTGGGATTTATATCCAAGCCAGCTTTTGACTCACTACGTCAAATCTCTAATCTCTGCCTTCAGAGGATTTGCAGAGCCCTGGCTGGCTGCGATGTGACAAATGCTGTCTCTGGCTCCAGAAGAAATAAGGGGCTCAAACATGTTGGTCCTGAGTGATACCAGTGGTGCTGTGCAAAGCAGCACCCAGCTCCATAGACAAATCCCAATGCTTGTGTTTCAACAATGGATAATTAATGGTGGTGGGAAATTCAGGTGAGCAGTGCAAGCAGTTAAGGGGTCAGAAACCCGGCACGTAATCAAAGGAGGAGGAGGAGGAGGAGGAGGAGGAGGAGGAGGAGGAGGAGGGTAGCGGCAGGGCTCCCAGTTCACCCAAAACACAAGCCTGGCTGTGTAGCACAGCATAATGCAAGACCTAATGACTTGAATTTGAAGCTAAAACTCAACCGAACGAGAAGTTAAGCCTTTTTGACTAGGAAGAGTAATTAATGATTACAACAATTTCCTGAAGATGTGGTGGATTTGCTATGGCTAGAAGAGTTCGTGTATTTGATATTTCTCTACATGATAGTCTAAACTTTCTGTCCTTGCCATCTATGCCCATATGAAATTTCCTCTTCACACTCCTAGACCAGGGAGAGCCCTTCCACGTCCACCAGTCCCCAAAATCCATCCCTCTGCAGCAGCACCCCTTACCAGGTGTCTCTTCCACCCAAAACCACTTACTGGTTTGCTTCCTGCCAAGGCATCGCTGAGCTGGCCAGGTCCAAACCTTTTTGCCTGTCCACAAGCTGGGCTTAGCTTGGGCAATTGCCACTCTTGCCCCTCAGAGGCAAAATGGCATGAAATACTCTGCGGGTACCAACGCGGCAGTCGTATCCGCGGGACGTACTCGCCGGGGTGATGCTGGGGCATGGGGTCCATGTGCATCATCGTCAGCTCTTCTTCCACCAGCCCTGGCCCTGGCAGGGGAGGTTTTGGCCCAAGGCCTGGTTCAGGAAAGCTTGTTGTGGCCCCAGCTTTCTCATAGGGAAAGTACCCTGCAGGATAGACACTGAGTTAAGGGAAAGAAGTGGCCAAATGAGGATGACGGATTCCCATTGCACTGGACTTCAGCCCACACACAGCCCCCCTGTAGTGAAGGAAAGGAGCTGGGAGGTCAGCAGCATCCCACAGGCTGTGAACATACCCTGCGAGTGCCATCAGCCCCATCCAATAAACCGGTCTGCACAGAGAAACTGCACAAATAGAAGTTCAATAATTTAAAATTTATTCTAAGTGACACCTATACTGTAAAGTATCATCAGCCGAGCTATAAAGAAGTAGCGGGGGGGACCCAAATCATGTTCTTTACATGGCTGTGTCAGCACACCCCGAACACAGAACCCACCCCGAGGAATTCTTGCACTGGCATTGTTGCTGCTCATCAAGGAAAGGGCCTGCTGTAATACTGGCTGGAAAAAAAATTATCTTACATCCAGTGTATGCTAAATATCTCCACTGTGAACTAGGGACAGAGCCCTGCAGCTTGAGACTCCACAGGGACAGCCGAGTTTGGCAACTTTTTTCTGACTTTCCCTTAAAAATATCCCATGATGTGGCTCCCCAGGCTGCCCTGGCCCCATATGACACCTCCAGCCTGGGTACTTCCTCGTGCTCTGTGCCAGGAGTGAAGCCAATTTCTCCCTCCTTGGTGGTTATGGAGAATGATCGCTCTTACACCCCACAACAATCTCTTCCTTATTGGAAAACTGTTCCTATGTCAGTCTTGTCTTTTTTTAAACAAACCAAATTCCTTCCATTTTTGTTGTCATAGGTCATTTTTTCTCAGCCCTCTAGTCATTACTGCCTCCCTCTGACCTCCTCATGTTTGGTGGAGATCTGCATCACAGCCCAAAGCCCCATGGATGAGACACCGTCTTCCAGTGAAGGCTTCTTGTGCAGAGTGTCCTGGGGAAGTACAACCTGTCCTGGCTCAAACAGCACAGAGCAAAATTTGCCCCTTCTGATGGGCATTTAGGTTTGCAAACAGCTTATAATTTTATTACAAAGTATACATACCATTTGTAACTTTGTAAAGTATATATACTCTATGCAATTGAATTATCAAGTGTAGCCCAGTCTAACAACAAAATAAAGACAAATCCTTGATGAAAATGATTTTTCAAGCCAGTGTGCAAATTTTAGAGTAGGTTTGTCTTAGCATTTCCTTCATTATTAATGAAAATATTGCATCTACTCTCTTTATCCCACAAACCAAAGGAAAAGGAAAAATGAAGTTGTTTTGTACTTGAGAAATCTATATGAGCTTTTTTTTATGATCCTGAGTTTTGCAAATTTACTGATTCAGAAAGGTTGTACAGTAAGGCACTAAATTAAAAGCCAGGAAAGCACTGTCCATTTGATTTGAGTAAATAGCCACATGTTTTCAGTTCAGGTTCCTGGGGAGTGGGTGCCTCCAGTGCTTGGCCTGTGCCATAACCCCCTCAATGCCAACACAGCCACAGCATAACCCTGGTTGATAACTGCAACCAACAGACCCTGACCTCACTGCCAACAAGAAAACAACATGGGATTCAGCTGAAAGAAACCAGCAAAATACTTGGTGCCCATCAAAAAGGCTTTATCAAAAACAGACCTTAAGAAAACCTCTTCAGGCTGAGTTTGCTAATGGCAACAACACAGATCCAAAACTGCGGTGAGCATTTTGGTCTCCATCATGTAAAACACCCAGAAGGATGCCAGGCAGTACTAGTGAAGTTTGCAGTGAAGGGTTTAAGGGATCGCTCACTGACAGCTCGACAGCAGGAGCTGTTGATGAAGAGTTATTGGCACGGCAAGGTGCACTCCTTGTGGTCACATTCTTCAGCACTTCAGCAATGAGCAGCAAACGTGAGCTCCCAGCTGCAAATGTTGGCAGATGATATAAAGGTTGGTGAGGAGAGAACAAGAATGAAGATGGGATAATGAGAGACAGAGCGTGAGCAACTAGGTCAACTGGTCGGTTGGGTCCATCCAAACTACATTTTAGTCCAAGGAAATGCAGATTTAAATGTCCAGGAATTAAGCCTGTAAACACCACCTGCATAGTGGAGAGCTGGATCCTGGAAAACAGGGCTAGGATGAACAGAAAGGCCAAAAGTTTGCAAGCTATGCGGCACAAATTCGCAGCAAGAAATGGGAAAGCATCATTTTGGTGTGCCCATCCCCAGGGATATGAAGACTCAGATCCTGCCCGAGCACATAACCCCTGCATTCAGCCAGGAGAGGACTAGCTCCCACTGAACAGGATCTCTGCAACAGCTAAGTGATATGGTACGTGGCACATGAGTCACCAAGAGGGGCTGATCGTGGTCACGGTGTGGCTGCTGCTGTGGCCTGATTTGGGTCTGTTCAACAAGGACCAGGTGCTTTGCCAGAAGGGCTAGGACTTGGCAGGAGATTCCTGCACATTCCCAGTGTTGGGAATCTACATGAGCATGTCTCGGTGTCTGATGGAGGAGATGGGGCCTGTAACCAGGAGTGGGGAAGGTGGGAAGTGAAGAAAAGGGAAGGGCACATGATCCCTTCTGCTGAGCTGAGGTAGAAGCAGCAAGATGCAAAATGAACCACAAGCTGCAAGTAAGAGCTCTGAGCACACTGAGGTCTGCACCCAGCGGGTTAGCCAGGAAAGGGTCAGAGGTGGCAGAGCTGGCCTTCTCTAGAGACATGGATTTTAGCCAGTGTAATTGTGCTGGGTTTGACTGGGATAGAGTTAATTTTCTTCATAATAGCTAGCGTGGGGTTTTGTTTTGGGTTTGTGCTGAAAACAGCGTTGATAATGCTGAGATGTTTTTGGTACTGCCGAGCAGTGCTTACACAGAGCCAAGACCTTTTCTGCTCCTCACCCCACCACACCAGCGAGCAGGCTGGGGGGGCACAAGGAGTTGGGAGAGGACACAGCTGGGACAGCTGACCCCAACTGACCCAAGGGATATTCCAGACCATAGGACGTCATGCTCAGTATGTAGAGCTGGGGGAAGGTTGGGGGTGGGAGGGCCACTGCTCAGGGACTGACTGGGCATCAGTTCGTTGGTGGTAAGCAATTGTTTTCATTTGCGTTGCTTGTCTTTCTTGGGTTTTATTTTTCTCTCTTTATTGTTTTCCTTTCATTACAGTTTTAAAAACTTATATTATTTTATTTCAATTATTAAACTGTCTTTATCTCAACCCATGAGTTTTCTCACTTTTACCCTTCCAATTCTCTCCCCCATCCCACTGGAGGGGAGTGAGCAACTGGCTGTGCGGTGCTTAGTTGCCAGCTGGGGTTAAACCATGACAGGAATAGGAAGAAATTAGGAAGTGAGCTCATCCTATGCCATAAAACCATTGATACTTATCTAACTAAGATAACCTGGGAACTGAAGTTCTCCTCCCCACTCCACCAGATGCCAGTGTGAGAAGCCCCGTGCTCGTCAGCTGAGACTGAGTGCTCCAACTCCACACTGGTGCTGCTCTCTGAGTGTCTGTGCTCCTACACCAGAACTAGGATTGCTCCATGGAAAATATCCCATTTCACCCCAGGAGCCTATCAAGGACAGATACAGACCCCACTGCTCATGATTAACCCTGTGCTCGTTAGCAGAGCCTGTGCTGGCAAAGAGACGAGACCCAGGGTCTGCTCACCTTGATGCCCAGGGAGATAACCCTGGACACCGTGTGTCATCCCACTGAAATCCTCGATGAACTTCTGCTTGTGCAGCAGTGCCAGCAAGGAGCGAGGGCTCTTCCTAACACTAGGATCCCTCAGCAGGTAGTACGTGTTTTTGCCAAAGGTTTCTCCAAACTGATAGTTGTACTGAGGGACGAAGCCCTCATAGCTGAGGAGGAAACCAAAAAAGAGCAGTCACTGAGATGGTATTGGAAGGTGTCCACTGGTAGGATAACCTGCTTTAGAGCTTTTGTGTGCTGAAAAGGCCACTGCCAGGAGCACACGTGGGCTCTTCCCTGAGCCCAGGGAAGGTGATTGTACAGGGATGTGCCTGCAAGCGTGAATGTGTTTATGCCATTGGAGCAGCAGCGCAAGGGAAGCACCAAGAAGATGTGTGTGGTTACGCATGAAGCCAGGCAGGGGTGAGTGTGTGTGTTTGCACATGCATGTTTTTACATGTTGTGGTGGGTTGACCATGGCTGGACGCCAGGTGCCCACCAAGTCGTTCTATCACTCCCCCCCCCTCTTCGCTGGAC
>JANZLQ010000055.1:9671799-9693086 GCA_026212715.1 Elanus axillaris | reverse complement strand
CAGCAGCTTCTCACAGAAGCCACCCCTGTAACCCCCCCTGCTACCAAAACCTTGCCACAGAAACCCAATACACATGTAAGCATGAAAACTGGCTCAGATTTACAGGTGTGTATAGGCACAAGCTTGTGCTTCAGTTCATGGAGGAATACAGGATGAGATCAGGGAGCATGGCTGAAGAAGCACCTGCAGACAGGAAAACTTACGGCAGCAGCACAGCGTGGGCTGTGCATGCTTTGATGTTGACAGCCCCCCAGTTAAAATATTATTTACAGTTAAACATGCTTCAGTTTTAAATTTTGCAATCCCCCTCTCTGTTCTAAATGACAGTGAGTTACTGGGAAATTCCCAATGTCCCTTGTTCAATATTTAAACTCAAATATCAGAAGAATTGCTTACCTTGTACCCTCCAAACCACTCCTCTCTGTACCCTTGTGCAAACCCACCCAGGCACTGCATTGCATGGGAGAGGTAGAGGAAGGTGGGTGGCTGCTCAGCCCCAGTAACAAACATTGCTTGATTTTTTTTTTTTTTTGTGTGTGTGTGTCTGGTGTGTAGTGGCATGCTGATTCTCTGCTCCCCATGGACTGGGACAGGCAGTTTGACTTTTTGGTGGCTCAGGATAGGGCAGATGCTGGAGCTCTGGCTCTGCTCCCAAGGGCACCAGTATGGATCAGAAACATTAGCTATTCCCAGTATCAAATTTCCTAATGGTGATGTTATTCCACCATCAAAGAAGAAAGGTAGAGCTGCCAGTTGCAATGTACAGACAGAAATATTCAATCAATGAGCACATTACGTATCTGGGGATAAAGCCGTATGATGCATGAAAATCATAAGATGATGAGTAAGTACTTTCCCTTCCAAATACTTTAAACAACAGCGAGCAGAGCCATGCATTTATACTTGGCAAGTTTTCCCACTTTGCATGCAGGATTTCTCACCAGCAGCTGCCAGAGGAGCTCAGTGGCTCATCCCCATTGATTTTCAGTAAGTTTTGCAACACGGGGAAGCTACACCAGGACGATAAAGCTGAGCAAGAGCACAAATGACATAGCCTGAATAATTACAGGATGGCCAGAGGGATTTTGATCATGAACAAAATAATGGTAGGGCTGAGAAAGAATTAAATTCATAAGCAATTAAAAGCAAGGTAATCTGAGGAGCTTGGGCGAGTCAGTCTGGGCTTAGGGAGCAGGGATCTGCTACAGAGTGAAATACAAGTGCTGCTGCTGAAAGCCATGGTGCTTGGGGAAGAGATCGGTCTCAGCAGGGTTGTTTGTCCTTCTTCTGCTTGGTATTTTGATTAAGAAACCAGAGGGCTCCCCTGTTTCTGTAGTTCACACTGAAGCGCTGCAGACAGTGATCTCAAATCTCACTGGCGAGCAGCGAGTAACCTGTTTTCTCAAAGCTGAGCCCTATTTCACTTTTCTCTTACTCAGCCATATCTTGTCGATCGCCACTCCCCAGACTAAACTTGCTCAGTCTTCCTGATCACCAGGGAAAAGCCCTGGCCCTGGGCCCATCCTTGCTTAGCTCCGTACCTTTCCCAGCTCTGCAGAACCAAGATGGGGTGGATAGGGCTGTGCCTGGTGTCCAGAGTTCACGGATTTACCCCTTCTCTGTGCATAGAGTCTTTCCCAAGCCATCCCACACATTGGGTTTGACTTCCCAATGCTCTTGAGCACTGTGGTGGTATTTTCAAAGCCCTGGCTGTGACCATTGCCCGACTCGAGTGACAGCAACCTATTTTGATGCCCTCGTGTTTGCAGGTTAACTGGCACAGCTGGGTATGCCATGTGGGACAGCTGGTGAGATGCTGTGACGCAGCATCTTCCTCCTCCTCCTCCTGCCAGCACCCCAGTGCAGGGTGCACCGTCTGCCAGCAGCAGAGCCTGGGCTCCGGCGATGCCCTTCAGGCAGCTCCTCTGTGCTCAGCCACCCAAAGCAGATGCAAAGCAGCACCCTCAACCACCCACAGGGGCTTCCTCTGGGGCTGGAGTGATGCTATGAGACTGCAAAAAGCAGTAGCAGAATTTGTTTCCTCTTCCTCCTGCCTTCAGTGGCCAAAGGAGCAGCCCTGAGAGGAGCAGCCCCAGCTGCTGTGTCAGTGTTAGGGCTTGAAGCTGCTTCTGGGGCAGCCATCTGCAGGCAGGAGTGAGCAAGGGAAAGTTCTGAGGCTTTTGGAGGTGCAAGGCCAGCCGCGGCTCCCTCCTCACTGTTACTCATCTTTCCCAAGCCGCTGTCAGTGCACAGCTTTGACAGGGTGACAGCATGCACAGAGTAACACATCACATCATTCAGACAACTGCAGTAATGCAAAAACATGTTAAAAACCCACAACCCCAGAACTTATGTAAGTTTGGAAGACAGGGAGATCAGTAATGGAAAAATCCTGCATGCTGCTCTAATGGGAAGGACTGATTTGATTGTCACCACAGGAGCATCGTTAAGGAGGGAAATGCACTCCACCCTTTCTCTGCACCTTGGGAGCTGCCTGCCTCCTGCCCATACCTGTGCTGCACCTGCAGCTGTATGGAACACAGCCAATTTTCTCTGCACCAAGGTTTGCAGCCTGGTCTTTCACAGCCCTGAGAAGTCATCCTGATGCTCTTTGGAGTTAGCCTCAGGCTGGACTAATCCAAGTATTTTGTACTAACAGAAGCTTGTTTTCCCTCAGTGGCCATCCAGCCCTTCCCAGCCCATTTACATGTGTCATGGACCATGTCTCCCAGCACAGTTCACCAGGGGATCCCACACACAACTCATCTACTTCACCATGAAGCCTATCCACTTATTTATGGCATTCATGTCTTACCTTTTAAACAACAATTCATTGCCTCTTACCCATGACAGCTTAGTTTCTTCTTTCCAAGCCTTTAGAGGAGAATGTTGCAAAAAGCTTGGAAAAAAAAAAAAATCTCTAACTACATGTCAACTAGATCACCAGCATCCAGAGTCACTTTGCTCGGATCTGGCAGCAGGACTGTGCTCCAACCAATTTTCAAGAGTGTACCATGTCTATGCAAATACTTATTCAAAGGAGACCTTCAAACAACCTTGATGCAAAAGTTAGGACAGTTTAGAAGCCAAACTCTGCACAACAGCCCTGGTAACTTCTGGCAGCTTAAAACAGATTGAAAAATGGGGGGGGAAGAACAATTTTGACTTTACCCTCGATGTGCTATGGCATGGTCTTTAATTATACCCTGTTACAAGGTGGTGATTCTTGTCCTGGAGCCCTATCTCCTTTGACGCACTGCTACATGGAATATTTCACAGTGCCTTTAAAAAAAAATCCAAAGTATCATGAATCATAAATACTACGTGATCCCAACCAGAGCTATTTGCATTGGAAATGAACAGACATTTTGGATGAACTTCAGAACTTACCCAGGGATATAGTAGGGATTGGGAGGGAAGAGGTTATTTTTCTTTGGGGCTGCCATGGCAATGCAGCAGCTCTCAGTGGTGAGTGTGGGAGGAAGGAGATGCAGCTCAATGCAGTTGCCCGGGAAAACTCTGTGATGCTGCTGAGAGCAATGTCTGTACCTGACAGCACTTCCAGCTGCAGCACACAGCTTGTCAAGTTTTTCCGGGCATGACTTTTTTTCCCCACTACCTGGAAATTTTGGATGAGCACAGAGATTTTATAGCATTTGTCAAGTTTCCTGAAGGCTCACAGCCCTTGGGACAATAGCACCAGGTGTTCCTCATAAGCAGCGACAGCACAAATACATGTTCACACTGCAGTTCATGTCCAACATGCATAACGTGGGAGAGCCTGGCTGCGCATGCCCACCACAGGGCCAGGCCAGCACTGTCTGCACACACACAGCCATATGCACGCCTTTGTGTTGAGGGAACCCCCAGGGCAGGGGTTAGGGGATTCACTGCCCTGCAGTGTAAGGCTCAACTCTCTTCTCCCTGCTCCCTTGTTGCCCTTGCGGTCTGGCTGTTTGAGGATGCAATCCTTCACTGCCTTGCTTCACACAGGATAAAGGTTGTTCCTGTTCCCACTATTGTATGGTCATGTTGTCTTGTGTGTGGTGGGTTTCACCCCTCTCCAGCTGAAGGGAGGCCCGAGGCACAGGTCTCCTGTTTACTGAACAGCCACGGTGGCCAGTATATCCTCAAAGCAAAAACCACCACGCCTGTTAGCACCAGCATTGTTCCACCAACTGCAATACCAGCAGCAAGCCTGCTTCACTGCCAAAGTCTCTCTATGGCCTTAAAGAGCTCAGCCACGTGGCTAGCAGATACTTCAAAGACACTAACCAGAAATCATAGAGCATTCAAGGGTTGTTCTTACCTGTTTAGGTGTCTATATTCCACTCAAAATTGTATCAGAGATAAAAATGCTGCTTAGACCTTTGCCCTTGATGCCTAAACACTTTGGGATATTTGTAACTTCCAGCCTTTATAAATTCGAGTTTGCCCAAATCCCTGAGCTCTGATCAGGGATCTACCTCTCTAGCAACCCCAGGTCTGCAGGATGGATGGGTCTGCAAGGTGTACGACAGCTCTTCTCAGAGGTATGCAGTGAAAGACCAAGAGGTAACAGGCACAAGATGTGACAAGGGGAAGGCCCACTGGACGCAAGGAGAAAATTCTCCCCCATGGGAGAGGCACAGCCCTGGCACATGGTGGCATCTCCATTCCTGGAGATCTTCAAAGCTCAGTAGGGAAACACCCAGAGCACCCCAGTGCAGCTTTGAAGTTAGCTCAGCTTTTAGTGGACAACTGGACTAGACACCTACAAAGGTCCCTCCCAACCTACATCTTCCTCTCAGTTTAATATGAACACAAAACCCAAAAATTGCTTACTGAAATACAGCACTGTATTCATGGTACAGAACAATGAATCCAGGCTGTTCCAGGTCCTACCAGCCTCCTCAGCTCCTGAGGGAGGCTCAGGCCAGCATCATCCCAGCATTTTCAGAAACACCCTTCAAAGCTCACTCCTTTAAACAACCACAGCCAGTGGCTGATCCTTCCAAACCTGGGGGTTGCACATTTACCAAAGAGCTATTGAATAATCAGACCAAAATACTTGTCCTAAGTGCATACACCTAGGTAAAAAAAAAGTAGAAATTCACTTTTGTCAAGGTTATCATTAGAATTTATTGATAAGAGAGAAACTTCATATGTCAACATGTCAATGGAGGAACAGCACATCCTGACTTAACAGAAGTACAAAGCCCATCCAGGTGACATTACAGCGCTCTGTTATATTTAAACTCCAAAATAGAGGAGATCATGCACATGACTGTGTATTACTTGGGTACATTTTCTGGGACAGGATAGAAACACTCCAGAAATACAATTGATGCATGGTTTGCCAGCCACCAGTGCCCAACAGGCTGCAGCAGGGACCATGCTGGCTTTGACTCCCATTGCTCAGCTCCAGGAAGACGGTGCACACATGTAACAGCAGCTAACCCTGGATGCCTCTAGTTAAAGGAGAAAAATAATACTTATTTGGGGATGAGATTCAACTGAGCCTGTGTAACCCTCACAGGGAGATGAGATGACTTGGACCCTCTGACTCCTTAGCACATAAAGGTGGCTCAGAGGAGCAGCTTGGATGGAGATGCCTACACACAGCCAGGGGAACCTCACACCACGTCTGCAGTGGGACAACCTGGGCACGGTCCTATCAGGTAAGCTGCAACTGGGAAAATTCACAACAGAGTTTGTTGTGCCCAGGGAGCAGACACAGCCATGCAAGGCTCCATCCCAGCAGCTGGCAATTCAGAAGCATCCTTTTTCTTTCAGCATAGTTATCTTCGTATTATAACTGTTTTGACATTCCCTCTCTCAGCAGTGCCCTCTGTAAGCTCATAGCACAGCCAGCCATTCATACTATGCTTGTGGCTAAGATAAAAATTATCTTTATAAACTTTACTGGAAATATATGCTATGCTGGATGCTGTTTAAAAAAAAGCTAAGTGCTGAGCTTTCATCTTATCCCAGCTTATGAAATATTTGGTTTTCCTAAGTATTTTGCTAAAAGATTAGAGAAGGAATAGCAGAGTATTCCCCAAGCAGCTGGTAAATCCACAATGGATTTATTGTAGAAATGAGCTGAATTCTCTAACTCACTCCAAATGGATTTCAGAGCCCTCTAAAACCCTCCAAAGAATGAGCCTTTTGTGACTCAATGAACAAAAACCAACCCCAATTTCAATGAGTAAATGTTCTTGTGTTGTGCAGGGACAATCCAAAATAAAACACAAACCCAAACTAAGGGGATATGTCAGTCCCATCTCCTGATGCTAGATTTGAATATGGCAATAAAGGAGCCTGGGCTGAAGCGCAACTGCCTGGCCAACAGCACTAACCCTGCTGCAGGCCTGAAGAGGAACTGCTGATGCTAGACATACGTATCTGAGTGCATGTGCGCACACGTGTGCCAGGGGATGACCCGTACTCTGCTCCTTTTCCTCTCGCATGAGCTATGACAAGTGACATAGCAGGTTCTGCTCTCAGCCATTTGGTTTCATCAAATCTAAGTTCCCTCTGCACATGTAACAGCATTGACTTAGAGATCTCATATTAATGGGTACTTATACAGGATTAATTGCACATCAGTCCATTGTGGCTACAAGTTCATTAGGCTAATAAATCTACATAGTGACAGTAGTACAGTATCAGCTACTTTTCAATACAAACTCCCTACCCTAGCCTTAATTTGTAGGTCAAAAGAAGAACTTCTACCGCAGTGACCTTCCTATGACCTTTAACATTCATTTTCAAAATTTTTTTTTCTAGAAAAAAATCCAGTGTGGGGAAAATGCACATATATAACAAAAGCAGTGCTTAACAACCACAGGAAAAAAGAACATGATCTTGGACTCTTGTATCAGCATCCTCCGTAGACCCTGGTAGTGTTACTTCCAAAGGGCTGCTAAATGCTCCGTCAGTTCTCAAGTCTGTTAAACCATTTCCTAGCTCTAGACATTTCTAGTCTCTCACTATACATATTGTCTGTAGCAAGAGCATACAGAAACACTTACTAATGTGCACAAGGCTTCCATTGGATTTAATGGAATAGTTTTAGAAGACTGAAGTCTTTACTTCTAGAAATCTGTTGTTGAGTGGTAGTGCTCTCAGTGACTGGTAGCCTTCTATTCCACCCAGGAGAGAGCTCAGAGTCCCTCAAAGTTTCACTCATTTGTTTTGCCCAAAGGTGTATGGGTATCTAATAAAACCCCTCTCACAGTATTCCCAGGAAATGATTCAGAAGAGGAGATGATTTTTCAACCAAATGAGATCCTCTGGTCCTGTGTGTCAGACCATGGCCAATAGAATGAGCAGCTGCCATGGACATCTCAACTTAAATACGATACAGTCAAGGGAGGAGAGCAAGGTGGCCTGACCATCTTCCTGTGAAGTACAGGCAAAGAGACACCAAAGTCACTCTGTTCTCAATAGTTTGTCTCTTTTTCTGGAGTCAAATGTTTGATTCCATTTGTTCTAGCAGGAAGTGGTGAATCATGTCAAAAGTGGGACGATCTTTTATATCCCTGCTCCAACATTTCAGCATCAGGTCAAATACAGGGTTAGGACACAGAGGAGTCTGGGACAGATAGATCTGAAAAAAATAAAGTTACAGCTATTTCAGTGTTTTTTTTCATAAAAGAAATGAACTTTCACCAAATTAACACCAAAAGGACAGTTTCATTCTAGGTTTACAAGACATGGCCATCATGCAATGTTTGAAATCCATTAAGCATGAATCTGGCAGTGAATTCTGGATGGAGGTTTGATGCCATCTCAAAGTGACACTGTGAACACTTTGCCAACTTGTTTGATGAGCTAGTCACAAAACAGTCCTTTGTCCCCCAGGAAACATGAATGCTTCAAAGACATTTGTCTTCCAAGTGACAGCAAAACACAAACCAAAACCAAATTTACCACAATAAAATCCAGATACTTTCACTCACCGTAGACAACCCATGAGGCTTTCTAAGCATCGTGACAGCTTGTTAGCAGAGACAGAAAAAACACCTTTTAGAGCTTATCTAAAGCACAGCTTGGCAGATTTTTTTTTTTTCCTTCTCTCATTTCAATACACATCTTTTAGGCTCTTCACTAAATCATCAGTATTTGGGAGACAGTAAATAAAACCTCCCATCATTTTATTCTCCTTAATCTTTTAACTTGTTTGGTGCTAAAGGTGCATTTTGGGAGAACAGCAAACTGTTCTAACTGTACTCCACTTTTTTGGGTTCAGTGATCCTCAGTACTGAGGGGCTGGATGGTCCTGCATCATCACTGGTATTTACTGAAGGCAGCAGCAGTGGAGTGCACAGTCCTGCCTGGGAGTTAGTAAAAGAGGACAGAATGACACAGAAAAGCCCTTCAGCAACTAGAGATGACCAAAGGCATATGTGGAGATACTACAGGGAGTATCGAATCCCTGGGAACTAGCAAATCCTCCCTCCCCACCTCAGTAAACGCTTCCTTGTCTTGCAGAGAAAATGCTAGTGGGAGAGAGATCTGACAAAGGAAAAAAGCAAAAGGATTGTGTAGGAGAGCCCAGAAAAGCTAAGGAGGACAGGGCAGATTGAAACAGAAATGGCTTATAATAAGGAAGCAGCACTGGACAGGGCCAAGAGATTCTTCTAGCAGGACTCCAAGAAAGCTGGTGCAATGAGCCTAGATAAAGGGGAAGAGAGGCAGGACACACTTGAGAGAAGCAGAGACTTCTGCAGATGATGTAAGGCCAGCAGAAAGGCCCTGGGGACATCCACCTGGATGCGACCAGGTCAAGTGAAGGAAGGAGAGGTCATGTTTGCTTTCTTACCTGCCTGCCCTGGCTCCGGAAGAACTCTCCTGTGTTCTCAATGACTTGCTCATCTGAGAGGAGGCTGTAAGGTTGCTCCTTACACAGTATGAACATCTCCCAGAGGGTGACCCCAAACGCCCAGACATCACTGGCTGTGGTGAACTTGCCCTGTGAACAGAAAGAATGTTGTAAGCCCAGGTTGCTCACAGCGCACATTCAGCAAAACTCATTTCAGTCTACACCCTCTGCAGCTAAACACAAGGATGCAGAATTCATACCTGGGAAAATGCTTTGAAAAAGAGACAGCAGAGCAGGCGACCTGCTCTCAGCAGTGCACAAAGGGACCAAGGTATGACGTGGCTGCTTTGTGGGGCAGGAGCAGCATGTCTGTGGGACCCATGGGACAGCTCTAAGATGATGCAGTTTTCACTGGAGAAAACTTCTTGAAACAAGGAGCAAGTCTCAGAGAAAGCCAGAGACTACTGTCTGTCCTGAGATAGTCTGTATTTGCAGCAGTAGGAAAATGGGACTGTGGTGGGGGGCAGATAGCTGCTGCCTACCTCCACCCAAAACACAGCAGTGCAGCACAGAAAAGCCTTTGAACAGGAAGCAAAGCCCTCAGGCTGAAAACAGAGCTGAAGCAGACTCCAGACTCTTAGAGAAAGGCAAAGATAATTTTGATCTTTGCATATGTAAGAAGTCCATAACAGTCTGCTTGCTGTCCCTGTTTTCTGACTTTAAAAAAATGTGCCCAAACTGGCCGTGTTTGGAACAATGTGTTTCTGAAGTAGTAAAAAGCAGCTAAAGATTACTCAGAAAATAACAGAAAACAATTGGGGGCTGGAGGGCCTGTTTGGGCGGAAAACATCCAAAACCCGGATTACTCAGGCTTATCTGGCAACCCTAGCAGTCTGTCAATGTTTGGAAGATGCTCATACAAGGAAGATGGGAGTGACTTATGGTTTAGATGCAGCTGTAATCAGGAAAACGGGGTGAATTTAGAAAAGCTTAGGCCTATCAGCCTTTATAGCCCAGGTAATAATAATTTTTCTGGATACTTGGAGAGCATGTTGTAAGAAAGTATAACCAGGTGATCTCACCAACTAGTTTGAGAAAGAAATATTGGGCTGAATACTAAGGAACTGCCTCCAGACTGGATGTGTTTGAGCTGCTGAACAATCTCCTAAGGGGAGACAGCAGGACCCTTAAACACAAAACAGAACCCCAACCTCAAAACCAGACTTGGCACTTGAAATTCATGAAATTTTGTCCCTCCCCCTCTCAGCTTCCCAGCTGGGGAAATAAACACAGAAAATAACTTCTTTATGATTCCAGCAGGAATCCTGAATGCCACGCACAGAACAGAAATTAGGCCCCAGATGAGGGCTGAGGGACAGGATGCCATCCAGAGAGACCTGGACGAGCTCAAAAGTGGGCCCTTGTGAACCTCATGAGGTTCAACAAGGCCAAGGGCAGGGTGTGCTGCACCTGGGTCAGGGCAAACCCTGGTATCAGTAGAGGCTGGGGGATGAAGGGATTGAGAGCAGCCCTGTGAAGAAGTTTTTTACGATGAGGGTGGTGAAACACTGGCACAGGTTGCCCAGAGGGGTGGTAGATGCCCCATCCCTGGAAATATCCAAAGTCAAGCTGAACAGGGCCCTGAGCAACCTGATCTAGTTGAAGATGTCCCTGCTCATGCCAGCGAGGATAGACTAGACGACCTTTAGAGGTACCTTCCAACCCAAACTATTCTATGATTCTATGATCTGTGCTGTATTTTCAAGGGCCCACTCCTTTCCCAGGATATGAGTTATGTCCAACACAACCTAACGGACTTCTCACCTGGGGTCATCTGTAGCATACATTTTGATGCTATAAGGACCATTACACATACATGTTACTGTTTCAGGGGCACACTGAAAATCAGAGGAAGGGAAAAATAGCTTTGTGCAGTCCCTACCAGAAGGATGCTTTCCCAGGCCATCCAACGTATGGGCAATACAGCTCTTCCCTGGATACGGTAGTAATCCCCACTGTAAAGATTCCTGCTCATGCCAAAGTCTGCAATCTTGATGGTGTAGTTGTTCCCCACCAGGCAGTTGCGAGTTGCCAGATCTCTGTGCACAAAATTCAGAGATGCCAAATACTTCATTCCAGAGGCAATCTGGGTGGCCATATACAGCAGGTTAGAGTAGCTGCATTAAAAGAAAACATAACAGAAAGAAAAATCAATAGAGTTCCCCACATTCAACTATTTCTTGCATTTGATGTGTTAACAGTGACCTGCTATTTTCCGCCATAACAGTGAAACTAAACTGTCTAGTTTCAGAGCACTAACACCCCCACCTGCCAGGCTAAGCCAAGCTCCTGAGCTGACTAAGCAAGAACAGACAAGCTGTCCCTGAAATTCAGGGCCCTTAAAATTTGACATCCTTTAGACTTTTAATATCAAGCATTAATCAAGATTTTCAAAGAGTTTATGCATCAAAATACCAACTTTTTGCAGAGACACATGAAAAAGTATGCAGTACAATCTCAGAATCTCCTATCTTAAAAACTGCTTAGCCTGGTATTTCAAACACTGCCACTATTGCATGCTTACATTAACATAAGTGTGTCACTTAACACTGAGAGCTTACTTTTTTTTTAATATGCTTAATATTACTGAAAATATAAACAGATGCATGTTCCATCTAATATAATTTTAAATTTCCCCATTAGTAAAATGAAGATTATTAATAAAGTTGCATGATACACAGACAGAGTTTGGACCATCTGACTTGCAGCATTCTTCACACACTATTATTTTGTGATGCTCAGCTTGTTTCCCACTGTGCATGCTCAAATGCTTCACAAAACCAAGCATTTGTCACAACAAATCTAATAAACTGTTCACGGTATTTCTCAGATAAAGGTCAGAAAGTCTTAGTGTCCTCCTCTGTGTTCTGGTGGCAATGAGAAAAACTCTACCATGTTATCTAAATTACATAGTATAATGTGATGCCTCTAATGATAATAGATCCAATCTACCTATTCTAATCAATAGCTAAGCTATCACTACAGCAATTCAGAGGCACAAGCAGGTCACTGCTCCCTCCCAGCCTTTCAGCATGGTGAACACCACAATTCAGGAAGGTGACACTTGGCCCAGTCCCACAGTCAGCTCGATATTTCTCCTGATCTGGGTGGACCTGTTGTGCCCCCAGAGAAGGAACTCTGCCACACACTTGTACCTTGTTAACCTGGTTGTTGGCTTTTCACATAGGAGTGGGCATAGCCTCCAAGATCCTACATTCTCCCTTTCCCGGGCTCAGCTGCAGTTGTCTCCCTGCCTGGGGCTGTTGGTCTTCCCACTCAAGAAGCCCAGTCTCTCCTGTCCCATCTGTGTGCTGGCAGGGTCCTGTCAGCAGCTACCTTTTGGCTCCCTGCCCCTCTGCGCAGCAAGCTCTTCAGGACTTGTTGCATGCAGTTCTGCATACAGAGGGGCCGGACAGGAGACACTTCTCAGCAGACTCATTTTTGCGATTTGCTAGAGAGCCAGAGAGACAGTGGGGAGATGGATTTCAAACACCAAAGAGCCATAAGGACTTAAAAATGTGTGACCCGTCTTCAGCAAAGGGCTGGTTACCACATTTGGTGCATCAAATATTGAGCTTGAGACAGGTGGGATGGTTGGACCTTGCCACGTCAGTTACACACCCACAGGCACCGGCAGAGACAAGCAGTACTCTTTGGCAGGGGGATTCATTTCACTCTCAGTAAACAGCTCCTATGTAGATAGATATCTGAGCTAGTCATACCAGCTTCCTTTAATGTGAAACAGTATCTGGCTGGAAGGGACAAAAAGAGAGTCTGAAGGATGAACTGGAGAGGGAAAAAAACTAGACAGAGAAATGGCAACCGAGGAAGAATAATGTGAGCAACAGTGCTAAAGTCAGATGAGAGGTGAGGAGGAGATAAAGGAAGGACAGTTTGAGGCTCTGGCTAGGAAAAACAGCCACAAGTCTAAAGGTGAAAGCTGTTTCAGATGTGTAGAAAGGGCAGGAGACTGGAGAGGGCTGGAATATGTTTCTACTCAGATGCAAATCCTCTCCCGTCCTACAGCTCCTGGCGTATCATGACTGCAGGATGCCAGTTTAACACTCCCCAACAGGACCACTGACCACTGCCACCAACACTGGTGGCGTCCCAACCCATGGTAAGACCCAGCCACCTCCTCTCCAGTCCCTCAACAGAACTGGCGCTCCCCAACTGCCTAGTTCTTGAACTATAAATAAATCTAATCCTTTGGGGAGGTACACGCCAAAGGCTAAGCAATGCAGCAACTTCTGATCAGTGCAGGTTTCTTTATCGAGCAGAATACATTAGTACTACGTACAGCTCTCCTCTGAGGAAAGGATTTCTGCAATAGTAGAGATGCTTTTATGTTAAGATTTAATCCTTCCATAGAGGAGGGAGATAAGTGGCACCGCTGACAGAAAATGGTTTTCTTTGCCAAATATTCTCCTTCTGTTGGCTGATGAATTCTTTCATTAGAGAAGCTCCACACTCAACTCCCCTCATGTAATATTCTTTAGACATCCAGAGAACATATGAACCTTCCTAAAAGCCTAAGAGACATTCTTGATTTTCATCCCAAAATTCTTGTTGTAATGCATTTGGCTCCCCATATTAATGAAATATTTGATGCAAGCCTACTAATGGAAACAGATGGTCACATCAGCAAACAATACATCTAAGATGGTCACCATGACCAGAACAGCCCACAGTCAGGGACACCTCATGGGAACACAGACCTCCAGAGGCCTCAAGAACAACCTCCCATGCAAAGCAGACTACTGTCCGCAGTATGTGCCATGGCAATGGCTGGGCTGGAGGAAGGTCACTGCCTGGAGCACACAGCAGATAAAGCTGGTAGCTCTGTATTGTTGGTTTGTCCCAAAGATGGGCAGCTCCTCTTACCTGACACAGGGAATATTGTTTGAAATGGCAAATTTGCTGTAGATCTCCCTCTGCGACAAGAACTGATTGAGGTCTCCATTTTCCATGTACTCTGTTATCATGCACAGTGGGTCATCACGCACACACACTCCCAGAAGCCGGATGATATTTGGGTTCTTCAGCCGTGACATGATCTTGATCTCCTTCAGGAAATCATTTCTTGTAAAACAGAAAACATAGGTTTGAACCCTAAACTATTCCTTTGTCTAAGGAAAGCAGAAGCAGCATGTAAGAAAATCTCAGTTCAGAGACATTTACACTTCTGCACACAGTAAGTTTGAAAGCTGGTTCTGTGCTTGTGTTCAACATTAACCCTTCCCCAGCAAACAGGATTAATACAGCATTTCAGTTTGACATGTCTGTTCCTATCCCCCCACTCCCTGCTTGAGTCCTGCTCGTTACATGAACGCACAGAACATAAACCAGAGACACATGACACTCTCTTACAGAAGTTACCAGGGTTAACCTATGTGAAACTGTTGCTTGGAGAGTATTTGCTTTCCTTCTCAGATGGTCAGCATTGCAGATGCACTTACCTGGCTGTTTTGTTGACATCTGATCTCAGCATTTTCACTGCTACGAGAACCGGCTGGTGAGTGAATTCTGTAGATGAGACTCCTAGGAATTCCAGCAGGCCATCGGCTTCACAAAGGTGTACCTGTGGGGCAGAAGGCAGAGGCAATTATAAGAGCAAACACAAGCAGAAAACCAGAGGAAAAAAAATCACACTGAGGTCACCAGTTTGGTCACTGCTGGCAGAATGACCAAGCAAATGATCTAATGAAGGTGACACTGTTCTGATCAGAAACAGCCCATAGGTTGGCCCTAGACCCTGGACAAAATGTGTACATACACTATATAGCCCATGATGTAGGAACACACATGTATTGCAGCCTGATGTGTCCCCAGCATACTGAATTTACTGCATGTGTGTAGACTGGTGCAGTAGACTACTGGGGCAGTCCAATTTGCTCATCAAATACTGGAGGTGTTCAGGAAGGCCACTATGCTTGGAGTTGCCTGCTTTAATCTGCATGTGCATGCAAACAGCACAGCTGCAGCAAGTTTGGCATGTAGTACGCATCACACCAGCCATACAAGTCCAGAACTGTCCTGCAGCCCAGCTTGAGTCACTGCTCAAACTTAACTGAGGAGCATCCAGGAATTACAGACAGCTATCTAAAGTCCTCTAATTCCAGAAAAAAAAAGGATGAAAGCGTGTGTGTGCCTGTGTGTCCATGTATGTGTCTCTCTGTGTGTGACACGAACACCTCACCCAGAGGTGAATACTCTGATGAGTACACAGAATTCCAAGTCTCTTCAGATAAATAAATGAACAAAAATATAAAATTACTGCCAAGGTTGTATAAGAAGGGGTGACGACACTTACTTAAGAAGTTATCAGAAAGCATATTCAAATGGAGAACCACGCAAGAGATGCTGGGGTAGGGAAAGTAGGCAGACCCGAGTGTGTGGCACAGGAAAAAGGACTGGAGGAGGGGAGCAGACTGGATATGTCAAAGACTTGCAGCAATGAGGGGAATGTAATGGGAGCTTAATTAATTTTATATGAAGAAAGCAGCAAGAACTTACGCAACAAGCATGGTGAGGAGATAAAGGAGACAGCATAGAATATGGGACAAACCCACAGAACAGAAACAAAAAGTACAAAGATGCTGCTGCAGCTACATGGAGAATGCAGTCTGCTGTGGTGAAAGTACAGTCATGAGACTAGGAACAGAAAAGAGAGCCATGGTACTAAGTGCATGGATTACAAGCGCACGTAACATGTCACCAAGTCCAGGGAGTGGATGGTTAGGAGCAAGGAAGAAAAAAGATTGAAAGAGAAGGAAGCTCTGAGTGGTGAGGTGAAAAAAGCAATGAGCCATGTTTCTAGAAGCAAGACTGCACAGTAAGCTAGAGCAGTGGAGCAGAGCATAGAATGATGACCAGTTTGGTAAAGACCGAGGAGGTGAGGAGAGATGGGAGAACATGATGCGGCATATTTGCAAAATTAAGCGAAAGAGCCTGTGATGTGAGGAAAGCAACAGGCTCTGAATCAATCTCCAAGGAAAATGGAGGGGAGAGCCTGGCTGCTGCTGTTTGACAACACAAAGGAGGAAGAGGAGAAAGCTTTGACAGTTATTAGAAGGACAGGAATGAGAAGGAAGGAGAAACCAGAAGCAAAACGACAAGGAAAAAAAAGCCTCTCTCACATTTGGAGCACAGCCCAAGACAGAGCAGGATCCAGGCAACAGCAGAAAGGGCTACACTGACAGCCAGGTGAAGAGGCTGAGGATGTCAACACTTTACCAACACACAGAATGATCCAGAAAGAAGTGAGGGTGACAGGGAAGGGGCTGGGGTAGGGAAAGTGTGCTGTCAGAAGGGAGGAATGATAAAGATGGGCACATCACAGAGGAGGAAGCAGTCAGTAAAGGGCTATGCTTTGCCAAAATGTAGTAGACAGGTAGAATTTAAGGCTGTGAGCAAAAGCTGGAAAGAAAAAGAGACAGTGGAAAAATGAGAGCAGGAGAGGGGAAGACCTACTCAGTATGGAACTACGGATAGTGTGGAAATGAAGCAGGGAGCAAAGAAAAGGCAGGGTGAAAACATTCACAGCTTGAAAGGAGCTCAAGGAGTAAAGAGAATGCTTGGAAGGTGACATGCATGTATCATGCTGCCTGAGGCTTCTGACACAAACTGGGGTCTTGAGCAATCAGCAATGCTAGAAAATATGTGAGGGCATCACAGTGCTTGGGAAATGTCTGTCTTTGCTTGGGTCAGTGTGCAGAGCCCCACCAAAACCTACATCTGTTAACAGGAAAGCTGTTTTCACAGCTAGGATCCACCTGTCTTGGCTGGAGTCACTGCTAGAGTTTTCAAACTCACATGCCTAAAGGTGGGTGACAGCCATGTTTGAGATGTCCATGGAAGACAATGAAACAGTCTGAATTCCCACCCCCAGGTCTTTTCTATAAGGTCATAAACAGTGATATAGACAGCAAACAGAAAAAGTTTGCAAAGTTCATCTATTGAGAAAGACTCATATGGTACCAAGCAGCAGCCTCACAGGAACAGAATGGGGCCCTCCGAAGCCTATCCTAAATGACATCAGCTTTCCCCAATGCAAAGACATATATTAAAAAAAAATACTGGTATATAGAACCCTCCCCTCAGCACCAAGTATGAAGCAGTGCCAGAGAGACCGCTCAGAAGATTCAGCTCTGCCAGGCATCTCCTTTCTGTTGGAGAAAAAGTGGAAATGAATGGCTGTACCTCTCCAAACTGTCCTTCTCCCAGCTTCTCCTTGAGTCGCAGCTGCTGCCGTGGGAATTCACCCACTGAGATGTCCTTTTTGGTAAGTGAATCCACAGTGAGGGCTGGGACTGCATACATGTTGTTGCCGGTCACACCTTGCAGGTGGACAATGTCTGTTTCAGCATAGTGAGGAACGTTGTTCTGAAAGCCTTGGTGAGGAGTGGACTTAGTCAAGTCAGGCTCAGCATAGTCCCCACTGCACACTAAGGGGAAACCAAAGACAGGCAGTCAGACTCCCTTAAAAACCAGTAAGGCCCAGCTTCCACTCCTCTCAATCTGCAGACCTCTGGGAATTCAGCCTAGCTGCATGCCTACTACCTTGTACCAAGGTACACCCAGGTGTAAAATTCTGCTTTGTTTTAAACTAGGGCTTAAACCAGAACAAGCTACACTTCTGCAGACACCAGAATACCTCTGAGGTGCTGCCAGTGAATTCATCTTGAACAGCTGCCTGGTCTATCCAGTTATGAGAGCTAAAGTTCTTGCCCAGACTTGGAGGCATGAGTCTGGAGTGATTTCCTGTTTCTGATTCATCCTAAATACGATCTGTTCCCCTTACCTGATGCAGGGATGTTGTTTGCAACGTCAAGCTTGCTCTGGATTCCCTTCTGCAACAAGAACTGGTTGAGGTTTCCATTTTCCATGTACTCTGTTAGCAAGCTACACTACCTCTCACAGCTTATTCATATAAATATAATGGGATAACTCTTTATAATTAACTCCTTGTACGGTCAGTATTACACCAAACATTTGTTCTGCTTCAAATTCACATCCTGACTCAATCCAAATCACTCTCCCTGTATAGTATAACACTGGATCTTAGCAACTTGTCAGTGCTTGGGGAATGCAGCACTGCCCTTCCATTCACTAATCAGCACTGCTATCACTGAGTACAAAACACCGTTGGAAGCATTCCCTTCTGCATTCGTCCAAAAGCTCCCCAGGGGCTGGAAACCAGGGCACCACTGACATTCTCTGCTGCATTTCCCTCTCGTTTTTCTAAGGGAATTTCAAAGAGCCCTTGCTTCAGGAAAAGGTGCTAAAGGCCTTCTCCACCAGCCAGTCTGAACAGCCCAGGAGGGCTGCAGGCAGCAACTCCACCACCAAGAAGCTGATGAGATGAACAACATGCAATTGCTGTGAGTGCCAAAACCAGCTCCTAAAAGATGACCTGGCTAATGTATAAACACAGTCTTCAAAGACAACAGTAAAAGGCCACCACCCTCTAGTGGGGCTGGTGCTCCATCTGCCAAAGTACATGCTAAAAAGTTTCAGAGCTCCAGAATATTGTCTTAGGTGCCTAGGTTAGTATTGTATTGTCTAGGAGTCAGAGATCACTTAGTGAGAAGTGTCACAATTTAAAATCTGAGAGAAATAATAGAAGAATAAACACGTAACTTCTAGAGACTGACAATTATATTACCTGAATCCTCTGCACTTTGGGAGAGCTCTGGAAGCTTTTGGAGCAGTGTAGCTGGCTGGTGATATTCCAAATCCAGTGGGAAAGCACGTTCATAGGTGGGATTTGACTGGTGGATCTGGGTCTGGTTGTTGGCAATGGTGTAGCTGTAGAAAGAGAGGCGAACTGTGGCATCCTCCTCCAGGATTCGACGTGGGGCCTGCAGAAGAGAGAAAAAAAAAATGCTGAGGCAATGCTCAGTTGTTAAGTAACATATTTGCTGCAGTCGCAGCAATTTCCAGTAACATCTTAGATAGGGCTGGCATCCTCCCCTGCTGTAAGAACAGTTTTAGCTCTCTGTGGAGCTGGGGAAACCCTGTGTTTTTCATAATTTTGAGCTTATTAGAATTAATGCTTAGTACTGAACTTGTGTCTGCAAAACAGTCCCATTGTATTACCTTTTCCAACCTTTTTTGAACATACTGCTTCCAAAGAATAATGATTATAATCATTAGGAGCAGAAGAATAATAGCCACAAGGCAGCCCACAAGGATGGAGGTGTTGGAGTCATCTGCTTTCTCTCCTATCCAGGTGCTGGTTACTGAAGATGTGGTTTCTGCAATCATAGAGGTATGAAGAAGAATTTGGAGTTAAAGTACAGGTTATCTCTGCTGGCTACCTTCCTACATGTCACTTCCTACAGTCTGGTACAGAAAAGATCTTAGGCAGCTTCCTGAGCATTAACATTAGCTGTGTTCACATTTTGTTCTTATCAGAAATTCTCATTTTGGAGGCTTGCAGCTAAGAATTGTGCAGAGGACTTCTGCAATCAAAGACTGTTCTTAGCATTGGAACAGATTCCTGCACTGGACCCATATTAGAGCTGAGAGTTTTCAGTTTCACTGGCTGCACATATGCCTTCAAGTGCACTTGCTCTGAGGCAGCCTCAGCCAGCTGAGGGAAGAAGAAATAGCTGAGGCTTGGAGGACTAAGATGCAGCCCTGTGCATGAGGACAATAACCAGGCCATACTTGGGTCTCCAGAAATGGAGGGAGAGACTATGTTAAGTAGGATGTTACTGTGAAATCCCCTAACACTTGAGGCCTTGGCATAGCTAAGTGACAGAAGTCCTTACCCCAGGCCCCCTCAGTAACGTTGTACTCTGTTTCCAGGAGATCTGTTGTGCTTGTGGCTACCGTAACAAAATTAGGATTCACACTCTCCATGTCTGTGAAAGGGAAAGGAAGGTGTCACTCCAACAATCTCCCTGCTCCTATCAGCAGTCAGCACAATCCCAACCACCACCCCTGCCTTCCCAAGGTGGACAGGGCTGAGACCCATGCAGCAGGTCATGAACAGCGTGAGCAGAGATACCTGCTCACTCAGCACTTCCCAGCACACCTGCAGGAACGAGCCTCTGCATTGAGCAGCACATACATCCAAACCAAAGCAAAACACCAGTGTGCGTAGGACGCTTCTCTGAGCTTGGCCAGACACAGGACTGGAGCAAAAGCCTTTTTTCCATTTTAGCACCATTGCAAGAATTGCCATCCCAGCCTAGACCAAGAGTCTGCCTACTCCCACATGTGACAGGGTAGCCAGGAGGGGCTGTTATCAGCAAGATAAGCAACAAGCTGCGAGCAGAACTTTCCTTCCCCAGGAATGTCCTCTGACTAACTGATTAGGGACCTTTCAGTAGGAATCTATAGCTAGATCACTTCACTGTCAGTGCTGCCGGTTTTCTCCAAGACTCTTGTCCATTCCCTTTCAGAGCCTTTTAAAGTACCTCAAGGCACTGACTTCTGCATCACAGTTAAGAATTTTTTAAGAAAAAAAAGTCAGCCTCTTATTTTTCATAATGTGCTAACTTGATCCCCATCTGTAGATATGCTTAAATTATGAATAAGAAAATACTTGGTAAAGAGAAGTAAAAATCAACCCCATAACCAGCAGGCAACTGCCTCAAAACAAAGTGCTCTATAGTCCAATTTATGGTTGCCCTGGTTGTGCTTCTGTGCATGTGCATCAGTATTAGCCTGAAAAGCATCCACTGTAGACTGGATCCTTCTGCCCCTGCATTGCCTTTCCAAGCCTCTCAGTGCTTCTACTATTTCCTCCTCCTCCTCCTCCCCATCATGTAGCCCCACAGTTAACTTGTGTTAACCCCACATCCTGCACCTCCACACCATCTCTTTTGTTCTCTGTCCTTCACCAGATTTGCCTGACTGAAGGAATACTCACCTGACTGGAAGGAAATCTCGCTCATCATCATCCAGGTGTCAGCAAAGTAGAAGTGGCAAAGTATGGCTTTACCTACACGCTGATTGAGGGGGACAGTCACAAACCTAGCACTGGGGTTTTTGTCATCTAAGACAGTTGCCACTCCAACAGGTTCAGACTCCCAGTCTGCAATCAGGCGTGGTTTGAACAGACACTCCACTTTTTGGAAGATCTTCACCCCCTTGGAAAACATGTTGTTACAATGCACCTAGGAAGAAGGGAATAGATCAATCAGACTGGAGGAAGATCTACTAATCAAGCCTTATGGATTTTCTGTTCATGAAGATTTTCTATTTCTATTATCTCCTGTATGAATACTCGTTAGGAGTATTGGGTCTGGCTGAGATGGAACTAATTCTCTCCATAGCAGCCCTCAAAGTGCTGTGTTCTGCATTGGTAGCTATAAAGGTGTTGATAGCACACCAGTGTTTTGGCTACTGCTGAGCAGTGCTGGCACAGCATCAAGGCTGTGTCCCCAACATTTTTTGCCCCCCT
>JANZLQ010000055.1:9639629-9663666 GCA_026212715.1 Elanus axillaris | reverse complement strand
GCTGGTATTGGCTCTATCGGACAAAGGGGAAGCTTCCAGCAGCTTCTCACAGAAGCCACCCCTGTAACCCCCCCATCGCTACCAAAGCCTTGCCACAGAAACCCAATACAGGTGCACAGTCCCAGGTGTTGACCAAAGAAAACAGAAGGAAAGCCAAAAAGTAAGCTTGCTTCCTCATTGTCTTCATCTCCTCAACAGGCTTTTAAATCTGCAGCCTCTTAATATCCCTCTTCCTAGGAGAAACACCCATGACTTCTTCCAGTGAAGCAGGGACACGTAAATAATCCTTGCCTTCAGGAACTAAGTGACAGTGATTAACCCTTTTGGCCATCAGATGGCCTAAGACAAGAGGCCTGGAAGCCACCTAGGCTGGCTCCACCAGACCTTGCTGATAGGAGATAAAACCTAAGAGCAGAGCACATATGGTAGAATATCTCACATCTTCATCACAGAAATTGGACAGATCATCTGGAGTTGACTATTTGGCAGGGAATCTCTGAGGTGGCAGGTATGTTAGGCCAAAAAGTCCTAGATGGATGCAGTGCTCGACAGAGTAAAAGGAAGAAAGCTTCAGCTACCCCCTTCAGAAAAAGGTACCACTGAATCAGCTCCACAGTGGAAGAGCTGACATTTTTGCCTGTCCTGTACAGGCATCTTCTGAAAGAAGCAAAAGAGAAGATGCACTTTGCATAGCACCTCCACAAGGTGGGGTTGCTGTTATTGAGCACAGTTTCTCAGGGCCCAAAAACCCAAAGTGAATTAGCTCCATGTGGAACAAACTCAGCACCAGTTTCCAGTCCCAGCCACCACTGATGCCAATGTTCCCAACATCAAGAATGAAGCAGTGCTGCTGGCAAATAACTATAGGTGGCTGATACCAGAAGTTGATGAGGAACCAGGACTTAATGGTGCTGCGCCATGCAACATTAGTGCCAGTGGAGAAGACCGTCCTTACGTGGTGGTGTCAGTCAGAGTCCAGGGGACCCCAAATTGACTCTTTGCCTTTACTGAACAAATTAAAGCTGGAGGTGACTTTACTGGTAAGGAGCTGCATGTACTACCTGTCTGAAACTTAGCAGCACAGTGAAGGGGTTTGTTTGGTTTTTTGACTGAAACCAATTGTGTGATCCCCTTGGACAGAGACATACCAAAATGGGCTCACATAGTCACACTGAAATATCAGTGATTGGGCATCTATCAACCACAGGACTGGAAGAGGCCTTCCTAATGCAGACAAATAAGTAGATTAGGATCTTGCAGCTCCATCTGCACCTCATTCCAAGGTCTGAATGATTTTACAGGACATTTTTACCAAATTATTTGACCAGACAGCAGTGCTTCTGAAATATGGATTCACTAATGGAATATGTGACATTTTACTGGTGACACATTTTGAAAAATATGTTCTATGGAAAATCATTTTTCAGAGGAGCTGAAATGGCAGGAATTGCACCCCATTGTGTATGTTCAGAGCATCAGGAACAGAGGAGCAGAAGCATCTTCTCTAAGGATACCAGGAGGGAAAACTTTTTGGTCTCATACAATGGGATACAGGTACACACACCGACAGAATATATGTGTACTTCCACCTATATAGAAGATGGCTCAAATTATAGCATCATAACACAGCTGAATACATGCTCATTACCTTATTATGAGCTAGTGACATCTTGCAAAAATTGACCCATACTAAATCATAACACCTGACACTAACACAGTCCTGAATGCCCGAGAACACTGCTCTGCACAGGACTGGGGTGGGAGACAAGGGGCATTTAGCTGCTTGTGGACAGTGTAACCAATTGAATTCTGGTATAACTCAAGATGCATACAGACTTCACCTAAGAAAGTACTGACAAAGAACAGTTAACCCCATGGAGTTTAAACTTCCCCTCCCATCCTGCAAACACAGCATTTGTAACACGCACCAAAATGTAAGGGATGGGCAGGATAACGGTAATGGCCAAATAGCCAATCAAAGGTCTGAGTGAGCAAATAATTCATTAACAAGCTAGAAGCTATTACCTAATACTGCAATACAGACCCCACTGTGACTTCCAAAGCACCCCCAGTGCAAGAAAACATCACCACACCCAGTACCTTTCTAGTCTGGCTTAGGTTTTCAGACTCCACAAGCCAGCCTGAGGCAGGGTGATCAGGTCAGACGAGCTGCAGATGAGAGAAGGGGACTCCTTCCCAAGGAAAGTTTAATAAAGGCTTATGAACATGACCAGAGCACAGCCAATGTTGAGCTGTGTGCTCAAGTCTGAAGACAGGAGACAACTGTGGTGAGCAGGGAAGCATCTCTGAGTGTGTGCACTCAGTACATTTCCTACCCTCTAAACTCCTTCCTCCTCATTGCTCCCTACATCGAACACTACTATCAGACACCTAGAAACTCATCTCCATTCCCTGCCACCCCCTCCCTTTCTTTAATCACAAAGCAGGCATTTGCTTTGCAGCTTCCAAATTAGAAGCAAGCGTCTGGCTCATAGAGGGACATTCACATGGTGTTTTGAACATGCACAGAAAGGTAGTGAAGAGCCACAGTTTTCAGTGATGGCAATGGCTGGGATTTAGGGGATTAGGTCAGGGGAATAACAGTCCAACATCATAGTAAATGCAGGACTAAGGCAGAGGATGCTGAATACCTGACAGAAGAGTCAGGATAAAATACAATGCACTAGGCAGTACGCAGAGGACATGCCTTCTACAGTCTAGTTCTTTATGACTGTGTGCTACACAATTCAATTCCTACTACACTCACCTTCCTGCCCTGACGATCTTTCCAGGAAATCCAGCGCTCTCCATTGCGGCTATAGTCAATTCGGTAAGCGCGGGCAAATTCTTTGCCTGTGGCACGGGCATGCCGTCCCTGAGTCCCAATCAGGGTAATGAAGAAGAGCTTGTGCAGGTCAATTTGAAGGAACTGTACATCTTCTGGTTGCAACAAACCAGCTGGGCACCAGGCTCCATCCCCCTCTTCCCTTTGTAACCTGAGGGGAAAGCCACACACATTTAAAAACAAAAGTCACTTCCAAGGATCCAACCTTCCCAACAACTGAGGAAACACCTTGAAACTTTGAGAATTGGGAGAAAGAAACCAAATCAGCAAGTGAGACCTGACATCTGGCTACCAAATACCTCTCCCCTTCAGGGTGATGATCAGTTGAGACTTAGAGTCCTGTAGCCAGTTTTGCCCTGTTAAGAACAACTCCCTCAGTTTCAGGTATCTTTCACTGTTAGAAGTAATTTCTTTCCCAGACACATACTTCCATGTTGGTCAGAAACAACTATGCTAGTAAAGTGCATACTCACTTCTAAATCCCATAGAGTAAGGCCTGAACCTCTGCTTGACCACCTGCTACAGCTCTAACAGGCACAAGGAGCTATCTTAAGAATACATTTTAGAAAGAAAATCTCTGCCCATCTACAAATTATTCTGGGTCATCTCAACACATCTTTCACACTTCCTTCATTCAGAGCTGCTTGTACAGGACACTGCTAGGTGTACGATGTGAAGGTCTGCTTCCAAGTTGAACATTATGACACCAGCTACAAAGATTAAGGCTTTTATCCTTGGAGATGGCATGCGGAGCAGAGTGTTGTAGCAATCAGCAGGTGGAGCCACTAAAGGAAACACTCTCTTACCTAGGCTCCTGTAGGCTCAGCTGTGCAAGCCACAAGCTGGTGAGAGTTTTAAATGTGAAAAAATTATCAAGACACAAAAAGACCATGTAGGCTTTTTAGCAACAGAGATTTCTTAGCAAACAGCAAGCCCATGAAGTGCCCTTGTCTTTCAGACAGCTATTCCATCTCTAACTGACAGGATCAGTGAGTGCCAACCCCCAGTGCATCAAGGAAGGCAGTACTCGGAAGGAGACACTGAAGGTCAAGTCACAGGCTAGAGAAGATTTTTGTCTCAGGTTGGTCAGTTGTTTGTGCAAGTTTTTCCTACAGTGACATGGCAAGTAAAAGAAGTTCTAAGAAAGGCAGGAAGGGTGACTAAGAAATGACAGGGACAGACATCTGCATAGCACAACTATGACCTCTAACAAAATGAAGTCAGCTAGAGGGGTGCCTTCATGTCTTCGCCCTGTGGACATCCAGCTGCCCTGGCAAAGAGATGATGGTAACAGATAGTAAACGATGCCTGAAGTATTTGTAGAACTGGAGATAAGCCCTATCTCAGAAGAAAGTAAGTCTCCCAGCTTTCAGACCCACAGGCTTGTTCAAACTTCATTAAAACACACGACACATAGCATCCTTGCTTTAACACAGACGAAGAAAAAAATTTTAAAAAATCAAGCACTAGGAGAATTTTATGATTCTGAACTGCCCAAATTCATCATGAAAATGTAAGTATCATAGTTAACCTGAAACTCGCATCTGACTTGCACCAAAACTGTAGCAATGTTTGGTATCATTATAAACATTTCTAAGAAAACTTACATTTTTAAGTATTTTGCAAATCATCTGTTAGTAGCTTTGAGAAATGAGATCACAAAAAAATGAAAAGCCCAGCTTATGAGAAAGATTGTAGTACTGCTTGACATTGAAAGAAAATCCTTTAGCTACTTTTTAATAATTCCTTAACTCTGCAGTTTCCAGGTTTTTGAGTTGAAGTGGACATAGCCCATTTCCTCAATAGGATGCAGTTGAAAAGTTCATCGTTGTAAATGATTTCCTATGATTTAGTTTAAAGCGCTCTACAAGAATCCCAGGAGCACTATCTCTAGCTGACCTGTAAGTCACCAATCCATTAGAGATTTATTCACAGAACTATGGGAAGATCAGGGTCAGAAGCAACCTCTGGAAGTCTCTAGTCCAATCTCCTGCTCACAGCAGGGCTAACTCCAAAGCAACACTGTGTTCCTCAAGGCCTGGAGACATCATCACCTCTCTGGGTACCTGTCCCACCACTTCATTCTCATGGGGATGGATATTTTTTTTTCCCCCCATAATATTGAATCAGAATTTCCTGTATTACAGCTTGCGACCAAGACCATTGCCTCTTGGTCTTTCACTATGCACTAATTAGATTTAATATGGAAGCAGTGAACAAGCTAAGCAAACAGGTTTCTTTAAGGGTGAGGGAACTTCTTCCTCAATCACATATTGGATATCTAGATGAAAAAAAAAAGATTACATTTTTTGCCAGAGATTAACCTACCGTGCATACTGAGGTCCTGTGGAATCGTACCACTGGCTGGAAGCAGTGATGTCTTCATCTCGTATTGTCCCTTCATGCATACCCAAAGGGTAACGGCATATAGCTGAAAATGGGAACGCAAGCAAGTAAAAAAGATCAGTACCAATTCTTTCTAAATCACCAGACAAATTTAATTAAAAAACTATCATGCCTAGGGAATAAACATGGTAATGATAAAATAGAGAATGCAAATAAAAAGGATGAAATACTTCATAATTACCATAAACTGAAATTGTAAGTAATGAAATACACTCACAGTTAATATCATTCAGCAGAGTCCTGGCAAGGCAAAAACTTTACAAAGAAACATTTTAAGAACATGAAATCCAAACCGTACTAGTGTTACTGATTGTACGGACCTATTTTACAATGAAAAATTATTTATCAATAATGATGCAACATAAAATGGAAATATTTGTTAAAAGATTTTTTTTCTTCTTCTGGAATAAACTGGATGCTTGACTTGCATTCAAATAGGAACAATTATTTTCACCAGTCTAGTAACAAGTGAGAAGTTAATCAGCTTTTATTACAGATGACTAGTCTAGCTTATGGAAACATCTGCTGTGTCGTGTCACTGCAGGTTAGAGCTCACATTTGAGCACAAGCCCCTGACCATCCAACACTGCACCATCACAGTCTGTTCCCTGCCTCCAGCCTCATGTGGAGCAAGCATTTCTCTCTAGGCATGAGAAGACTCTTAAACTTGGTGCTGCCAGGGAGTACAGACACAACTGGAGCTCTACATGCTCAGTATGGCTCAATACACCAAAGACAGTGCAGATGTAGCTTACAAATCCAAGCTCTCTCCCCTGACACAAGTTTTTAAATATGTATTGGAGTATTAGAGATGTTTCAGAAAACTCAAAATCTTCATGTGTTCATTAAGGCTTAGTATTCAAAACAGGCAAGCAAGATATTTTTGCCAGACTGACATCAACAGGAGATTTAAAAGAAATTTATATGGGATTAAATCATGAAACAATTAAAACACAAAAGCAGAGTCAATGGCAGGTCCCAGAAAAAAAGGAAATGGGACTTTCCTATAGATCTTTGGTCTTCATCCTCTGAGCTCACAACAGCCCCAACTCCTCCCCTGTCTGCAGTGACAGAGGCAAGTGCCAGCATGTGCTCCAGTCACTCCAGAGTGGCATGCGTGTCAGTTGGCATCTTCACTGCTGCAGTTCTGCCTGCCTTTCCCTCAGGGAGGGCACTGCCTGGGGTGTCTTCCTCATTTCTGTATCTCGGAACTGCTTGAAATGTTTGCAAACAGAGGTTGTTTCAATAAGGTTTGGCTGCAGCTGTTTTCAGGCACAGTACTAATGAATGTGTGATATTCTGTATATTCCTAAATAATGTTGTAAAGGAGATGGGTGGTGAGGTGACAATGTTTGCTGATGATATCATATTATTTAATAGAAAATAAGCAAATTATGGGAATACATACAAAAACTACAAAACATCATTACAGCACTGTCTGTGTTCATGGTCAGATGCCAGTCAGATATGGAATAGAGCTCTGTCATGGTTTAACCCCAGCCAGCAATTAAGCATGACACAGCCGCCTGCTCACTCCCCCACACACCCAGTGGGATGGGGGAGAGAAAAAGTAGAACTCATGGACGGAGATAAAGACAGTTTAATAGGACAGAAAAGGAATGAATAATAATAATAAAAATATACAAAATAAGTGATGCACAATGCAATTGCTCACCACCTGCTGATCTGGTGCCCAGCCAATCCCCAAGCCACACTGTCCCCCAGCCAACTCCCCCCACTTTATATACTGGGCATGATGTCATATGGTATGGAATACCCCTTTGGCTCATTTGGGTCAGCTGTCCTGGCTGTGCCCCCTCCCAGCTTCTTGTGTACCCCCAGCCTTCACTGGCAGGTCAGTATAAGAAGCTGAAAAGTCCTTGACTTAGTATAAACACTGCTTAGCAACAACTAAAGCATCAGTGTGTTATCAACATTCTTCTCATCCTAAATCCAAAACACAGCACTATGCCAGCCACTAAGAAGAAAAATTAACTTTATTCCAGCTGAAACCAGGACAAGTTCTTACTCTGTCTTTCTCCCATCAAAGGCAGAAAAGGCAACACATTACTCAAAATTAAAGATCAGCAGCCTCATCATTACAAAAGAGATTACTGAAGTGCAGTATGACAAAGATTATTTATATCCTGAACAATTACTCACTGCCTCTCAAAATACCAGAACCAGGAGGCATCAAAAGATCAGGTGGCAGAGTTCAAAAACAACATATGCATCCTTAATCTATTAAGGCCTCCAAATGCCAAAGGTTCACATGGGTTCAAAAATCAGCTAGACAAACTCAAAGCTAACACAAGCAAATACACACGTGCTAGCTTAGAAAGCTCCTAAACAGCAGACTGCAGTGAGCCAAGAGCATACCTGGAGTAATGTCCTGTCTGGTCACGCCTTATTTAAAGGTCAAGTGCACACCCTACAGCAATGCCAGACAGAGTGCTAGCTAGTTGGGAAGCGCTCTGGGGACTGGGACTTACAGCAATCATTAACAAAACTCATTTGTTCACAAATCCAGAGCTGGCAGATGGAAGCCAGAGTGTCCCTAGCATCAAGGGATACACTCTATGGGTGGCTGTGGCTCTCACCAAAACAAGCAGCGTGAGGCTCTCGCCAAAATGCACATCCTCTCGAGCAAAACCATCCTTGGCTTCTGTTTAGGTGCCACCAGACTCCTGCTCAGATATCACTGACACTTTACCACACACTCATGCCATGCAGACAGCATACACTCAGGCTCAAAAAACTGTTAGCTCACCTCTCCTAGGGAGGTCAAACAACTGATGGTGCAAAAGGACTCCACAAGATCTTTCCTACATAGGTCTGAAATCATTCACAAAGCAGCCCCTTTGGTTTAGAAGGCAATGCAGGAGGTGCTTCAGACCACTCCTGGAACAGATCAGGAGGTCAACATAATCAATGGAGCCTGTAGGCATCACAGCCAAGGAGCATCAGCTGGGCTATGGGTGTGCTGGAGTCTGGCTGGGAACAACAGGGAATGGCCCCTTAGGGCAGAGAGACAGCTGAACAGCTGTGGGAGCTGAGAAAGCAAAGCTGCTTGAGCCAGTCACAGGCAGAACTGAGAACTGTGAGCAAAGCTACATGTTTATTTCTTGGTGGAGAAGATTACTGCAGGAGGGTGGGACCACAGCACTGTGCTCAGAGTCCACCCCACCTCCGAGGATCTGGTGGTAGGGGAGCTATTCCTGCACATTTAGGTGTGCTAACTTCTGTATTTACCACCATCCAAAGGAATCTGCATGTGACTGACCCTCTAGCTGCCATCTTCCCTCTTCTTCCACTAGGTTTTAACCACTAGAACCAGATGGCAACCCCATTCGAAGTTGGACATGTGGGGGACAGTGTACAGTGCAGGGAATAGCTGTGTAACAGGGGAGCACAAGAGTGCCTGTTGAGCTTCCCCACAGGCCTCACTTCACTTCTGGCTAGTTGCAGCACAGCCTTAAACCTCTGCAAAGATCCAAAGGGTAAAGCAGGGTCAGAGCCAGACACAGTCAAAAGGCTTCAAACAAAGAGCCAGGCCCAGCAAACAAAGGCCCTCAGGGCAGCACTGCTGCCTCACCACACCTTCAGCCAAGCTGGAAAAGGATTAAACTCATTTATTTCACAGACTGTCTCCAGCAAAAACCACCTAATTAAGGGGATTTTTGCAATATATTGCAGACCATTATCTTACTCATCTCCACCATGATTGTAACGTGCCAAATACTGTAGGATAAGAGACCATGCCCTCCATAGGGACTCAGGCTTATATCCTTGTCTCCACCCTAGCTTTGCAGCAGGTAGGGTTTTCTATCTTTCCTTCCACAATTTTCTCTCCAGAACCCCTCCTGCTGGCTGGAGAGCTGTGGCTTATGCTTTGCTAACTGGTAATTTGCTTTCCCACAGTGAGCACAGTATCTCTGAGCCAGTCTAGAGCCAGGTTTGTTCTGCAGATCACATGGTCAAAGCGATGAAGGGATAATCAGAGCTCAGGACAGGCCTGCTGAGAGCACAGACTCTCTGGGTGTGCAAAGAAAGTAGTATATCCATGTGCCTGAGCCCTCCTGGCACTGTCAGGACAGATGTCCCACTCCAGCACAGTTGTCATGGAAGACTGGCCATCTCAGTCCAGAGGAGGACATTCAGGAACTACATTAGTGGCTGTATTTATGTACATTCATATGCATTCACCATGAGAGGCAAAGAAAGGCTGAGAACAAGCATATGAAAAGTGGGAAATCAGAGTCCTCTCCCGGCCTGGCAGCTCCCTACCAGGGTTGACTTCGGTGCCAGATGGCTCAGGCAGTAAGACCAACAGCAGCATGCAGAAGATCATGGTAGCAATCGGGGGTGCTGCGCAGGGTCAGATGGGTGCGAGTCCTTCAAAGACAGCAGCTGCCATCTACATTTCTGAAAGACAAAGCAAAGACAGAAGATGAGTCCTCCAAAGACAGGACTTCTCTGTGCTGTAGACTTGCTATATTGTCATTGCCTGGTGATGAGTTGGGCATTTTTCTGTGCCTTCAAGAGCATCTTGACTTCAGCCCTACTCTGACTCATCACCTGATCAGAGGCTTAGTGAAGTACTAATGATTGCCTGACTACCCATACCATCTCTAAAGCTATTAATGCAATTCAGCTTTTAGGAGCTCAGGTGCCATGACTACTGTGTGGACATACTCTCTTAACTGTTCTTAGAGAAGACCAATGCAAAGTAATATCTCCCCCATCAACTCTTTACTTTCCTTACTATATTAACAAGTACTGAAGCTGCATCTACCATAAACCTGTATAGTCCAACCAGGCTCCCCAAGTGGGGCTTATCCATCCAATGCACACCTTTATTTGCACCAGCTGCCTACTCCAAGTAGCCCAGCAGGCACTCCGGATCTTATCACAGAACCTTAAGACAAATGTCTAAAGCAGGGCAAAAATAATCTCTCCCTATATGTCTACACTGCTGCCAAAAGAGCATGTGCACTCACACATGCAAGTACACTTAATTTCCTGTTTGGAAATGAGAAAAATAGCAAAGAGCTTAAATGCTGGCAATTTCAGTGGAAAGCCATGATAACACCTAAAGGAACACAAGGTCATATCAGCAGTTATGCTAATTCTGTGTGTCCTACAAAAAGCCTAGGGAAGTTCCCATCCTAGAAGACAGCTTTACAGAAGGCAGGTTAGAGGCTCTGTCTCATATTGAAATGTCAGGCAAAAAGAAAACAGAAAAAAAAATAATAAATGAAAAGTTGCCAGGACCAGAGGGTGTTTGCTCAAGAATCCTCAGAGCAGTAGTAAAAAGGCAAAATTGAATGTTAGGATTTGTTAGTAAAGTAAGAGAGGATAAAAATGGGACCATCACTATGCCAGTGCATACATGCGTGCAAGAACATCAGATGCCATTAGCTTGGAGATTTGTAACAAAAGGCTGTATTTTTTCCACCAATCCTAATTAAACTGTACAAGTCACAGCCATGAGTTGCCATGGATACCAAAACAATTGGATACATTCACAACAGAAAGATATACCACAGCTTCTTAAATCCAAAGGTAAAACCTTTGGCTCAGAAAACCCCCCAGCCGCAGATTGCTCAACACCCAGAAGCTGAATCAGGGTTAGAATCACTGAGGCTTCCCTGTTTTTATTCTCTTTCCTAAGGATTTGCTACTGGCCATTGCCCCTGCTGGATTCTATCAGAAAAGATGGCTCTGAGCCTGAAAAACAACTAAGGGCCTTCTTGGGAAAAGAGCCAAACATGCATGCAGGAGGGGAAACTAATGATTGGTGGATGCTGCCCAGCAGTGCTGTGCCCAGCCACGCAACAATGCAAACTAACCAAAAAAGACCTTAAAATTGCCAAGATCCCTTCTGCTCCAGCCACCTCTTGTGCTTCAGGTGAGCACCCTGGCCATGGCTAGGAGGAGGCTGTCAACAAGGTTCTGTGATTTTGTGGCACTTTGGGTGGCAAGTGTGCAAAAGCAAAGCACTGGAGAGAAAAGGCAGCCCATATCTCAGCAGCAGGGTCTGGCAATCAGAAAAGAGGTTTTGACCAAACACTCTCAAGCTATATGTGCATCCAAGGTCACCTTCCCCTGTCAAATGGAGGTGGGTGATCTCTGATGCAAACACACCGGTTCCCACCATCCCATGACACACAGCAAGTACCATGGAGCAGAGACTTCTTGTAGTCATGCAGAGGGAGATTTTGTAAAGACATTTTTTCAGCAGGGCTTGAAGACAGACCTGGTGGAAGTTAATCTACATAGGGTGCTCCAGAGGATCCCAAACCAGGACTCGCAAAGGGAACTGCAGAGTTCAGCACCAGAGGAGATTGTCCTCTCATAGGATGTGAGAAAGGAAAGTGACATGAACATTAGGGCTTTAACCATGTTCCTGCAGGAGGTGATGGGAAACACAGCAGAGAGCTGTTTGGTGGTATATGGGGTGCCCTGACCATGATCCAGGAGTCTGCCCAGATCAGCTGGGCTATGTGGGTGTAGCCTGGGCTAGAGAAGATCCTTCCCCTGGGTCCCCATGCTAGACCAACCACCAAACAGAGCTGCAAGTTGCTGAGGAGACCCTGGCAGGAGAACAGCAGCTTGAGGATACCTCCCAGGTGACTTCTCAGCTGGAGGTTTAAAAGCTGCCAGCTGTACTGGAGTCCTCAGATGGCAGAGGATGAGCACACTTAGACTCCACACCCTCATCATCCCCTCAGGGCCTAGAAACAGAGCCTGGCAAAGAGGGAGAGGATCAGGCATCTGTAAAGGCACAGGCTAGCTCCCACCAAAACCACCCTTGGATTTCCTTCTAACTTGGCCAGGGTTAAAGGAACAGGGGGCCCTACAGCACTGAAACAGCAATTACACATGGCTAGGTGAGGACCAGAGCCCACTATTTAAACAAAAAAAAAAACCACCCCCCAAAACTAGACATCACTGTAAGTGCTCAAATGCCTTGGCTTCCCATTTGATCCAAAAGCCCAGCAAAGAAGGATCAACAGCAGGGAGGCAGCACAGGACAGGGATGAAGTAGCACCTGATATCCTCTGCTATCAGCACAGATCTCACAGCCCAGCCTGGATCGGCTAGTGCCCTGAGTGAAAAGTACTAAGCTGAGTTTTGGCATAAGGATTTTGTCTGTTGACAAAAAAGTAATTGTGCTAAGTTTGTCATAGTCTTAAAATGACTTGCAAGCAAGTTATGTCAGCGGCCACCTATGTCACAGCAGTAATAATGGGATGTGTAACACAAACAGCAACATTATCTCATTTGACCAGGTACAGACCAAGCACCATAACTTCAGTGCCCATTTGCTTTATGCAAAGCTCATGCCATGTTCTAAATCACACCTATTGTATTGCCACATAGACAGTCACATCATTTAACCACTGGAATACAGCAATCAGAATGTAAAAGGTAACAGGAGCGAAGAGGGAGTGGGGTGGGGACAGAGGAAGTCACACAGAGATGCTCAAGCACCACATCAGCTCCTGCCACTGAGCCAGCAACCCGTGCTGGAGGAAAGGTATGGGCTGGGGCAGCACAGAGTCATCTGTCCCACCCTGCTGCAGCCAGCACCCTGTGAACAGGGGGATTCTCAGGACTTGATGGGCACATGGAGCTTAGCAAGTCAAGCAAAAGTGGTGTGGCTTGGGGGAACTGCAAGCCAAAACTGGAAGATGTGGCCATAGAGACCAGCCTGGCCTCCAGGAAAGACACAGAAACCTTCAGAGCTGGCTCTAGAGCTCACCTGTCTACACCTCTGTGATGAAAAAAGGTGGCTTTGAATTTGGCCCTTGCCTAAGCAGCATCCAAGATGAGCAGGATGAATCCCCTTGAGATGTGTCTATCTCCACTGATGACACAGGGAACCTAAATGCCTGGCCTGGACTAGCCTCATCATCCCCAGGTGGCCAGTCTGGCAAGACAAATCCTCACCTTTGTATGTGGCAGTGAATAAGTATTTACAGCAGTTCAGCCATATGCAGGGACCCCAGCAGCTGAGTTCAGGCTGAGCTGGACTTATTCTTCCCACCACACTTGGTTCCTGGTCCTGGACCACTGAATTGCATGTTTGGGAGTCCCAGGAGAGGTGCTGCACACAGGAAGCAGTGTCATTTCTCATCTTCTCATGCTTTACAAGCAGCTGTTGTTCTCTTGGGCAAGGTCACCAAGAGTGTTTTTCATCCCTGTCTCATAATTCAGAGGAAACTCAGCTCCACTCAGGCGCTCGTACTGCCAGAAATCACTGTTTGAAGAACTACTGATGTTGATTTCTGCTAAGTCTAAATCTCAGCTAGTAGTAGACTGGATTCCCAAACTGCACAATTCCCAGCGCTAGAACACATTGGAATATACTACTAAATACAAGCCTCTGTACAAACTGCTTGGAAATCATCTTCCTAATGATTTTTTCTGGGTAGACAACTTGATACTTCTCTTTGTAGCTCTTTCAGCTGCATTAGAGTCCCTTGCTGTACTCATGCCTCTCTTCCTGACCTGCCCACACATACACAGAAAGTGCCAAAACTACAGCACAAGCCCAAAACCAGCAAAAACAGGATTAGCAACATCCTCACAGAGGCAAGAAAGTGTTAAACTCTGTTCTCAGGACCGAATGGATCAAGTTGCTAATTGCTAACAGCTGGCTGCAGAAGAATAAAATCCTGTTACAATCATTGTGAGTGTGTGTGTGGGGAAATCATCTACTTGCTGAAAAACTCAGAAATGCAAAAGAGGACAGTTTTTCCCAATATACCCAGCAGATACCATGTCTAAAAAGCCAATCCATCTCTCTGAAGAGAAACAGCTCACTGTGACCCAGCACTGTCCCCAGCACAGCATGGGGCCTGCAAGCAAAAGCACAGTGGGCACAGGAGGGAGCTATTCTTTAGTGATGTGCATGAAGAAGGTGGGACTTGGAGCTCCTCCAGGTACTGTTCTCCCTCCAGAGATCCATTACGGAGGTCTGGCATGTTTGCAAGCCTCTCTAGATCCCAACTGAAACAGGCATTTGTTTTAACTGGTTCCTTCGCAGATCATTACCTTGGAGTGGGACCTTAGGGTTTGCTGCAGGAATCCCATAACAGATGCCCAGCACCATGCCAAGAAACTCCATGGTCATGATCAAGACTCAGAGCTGTGTGTATGATGTGCTCTGTGTGTATTACAAGAGATCTATCCTAAATCTAAGTATGCTCAGAAGAGGTTTGAGAACGGTCAGGAGGACTGGATGGTATCTCCTAGAATTCCTAAAGGAATTCAGGGAGGAAACAGCAAAGCTACTAATTGGGGCAGTATCTGAAGCCTGAAGAAAGAGAGGCTAGAAAGCGTGATTGCCATTTTTCTGGCTCCAAAATGATGGTGGAACATTTCTCTTTGCCTCATAATTAATCTGAGATACCCCAAACCCAGCAGTCTTCCTCTGGAGCCCATGCAGCTCCAGTTTGGACCAAACAGAATTTGCTGATGAAAATACTTAGAGAAAGGATTCTGATCACTTCTTAAAACATTTTCCTTAGTTTACATTTCAAATATTTCTTGCTCTTGGTATCCATTTTGGTCTTTTAAGGGGGCTTTTAAGCCCCAGTCATCTCCTCCCTATACATGCCTATTTACCATTAACAAAGATTCTGACTTTGCCACTTGGCTAGCATCATGCCAAGAGTGCACAGGGACAACAATCTTAAGGAAAGGCACTCTTTTCTAATGAAACCAACTGCCACAAGATTGGAAAAACCAGAGCAGGGCTGCTGGCCTAAGATGGCCAGCCACTCCAACAGAGCTGCTGGAAGGTGAATGGATAGGACCTGTATCAGGCCAGCCATGCCACATGTGCAGGAGCCCTGTGAGAAGGCAGCACCAAATTTTCCCTTAGGTGAACTTGAAATGCGGTCTCTGTGGCCACCCCTAGCTTCAGTCAACCAGGCAGCATGGGGAAAGGTCTCTGCATGACACATGGGTGGCACCTGGACAAACCAAATGCAAACAGTGACACCAAAAATCAACATGCTGGACAGGCCCAGCAAGATCCTGGCATGAAGCATGAGGCTGCAACAGGAGATCTTGGATATAGGCACCAACAGAGATGGTCAGAAAGAGAAAAAACCCATGGCAACATTATGAATGTGGTGGGGGACACAGGGCAGGAGCAGTGACACCACAAAGGGATGTCCAGAGCAGAAACAAGGCTGGACAGATGAAAGCAACCAGATTTTAGGTGAAAGGGTTAGGTTGATCAAAATGCATGTGAGAAATAAGGCACAGCAATGGGAAAAGTGAGACAGGAATAGGCTCCAGCATGATCTTTGAGGTGGCATTAGGAGACCTGTCACCACAAGAGACAAAAAAGAACACATGGGGCTAAGAAAAGGACCACAACATTCAGGAGTGGCACTTGGGGTGGTAACAGGGACACCACAGAGCTGGGTCTAAAGCAGTTGCAGAAGAGTAGGGACATCCAGTTCTGGGTATACTTTGTGGTCACCCTCTTGAAGGGTGGGTGATAGGACTGCCCAAAGGCTGAGGAGGGTTTGAACCTCACTTTCCATGTTGTAGCCAAATAACTAACGAGGCTATTATGAAAAAAGAGACACTTCACTCTAGATTTTAGGAGAAAAACAGCATTCTAGTCACCCATGACATAGCCATTTAACACTGGGAGAAAGTGCCTTACTTACAGCCCAGAGGGATGTGCTGGTGTTTTTGCAAAAGGTTCGGAGACCTGCAAATCCTCCAGCATTTTCCCATTGCCTGTTGGCCAGTCCCACAGGAGTGGGGTGTCCTGTGTTTGTGAAACAGCACAGAGTACTTTCGTCACAAAACCTGACTAAGGGATAAATGAACAAACATAATTTAATCCATCAAAGTAACCAGGCCAAAATTAGAAACCATTAGAAAGGCAAAGCCAAAGATAAGGAAATGCAAATTCATTATACTAAGAGTGGGTGGTTCTTAGCTCAGCTAATCCAAAAATATAGCTACCCTTTCCCACCAACCCCAGAGCAGGGGTACTCTGTGCTTCTCTCACCCAAGGAACCTGAAGGTACTTCCCACAACCCAGGCAGACTTGCCAGGCATGCTGCAACTCTACACGGGATATGAACACACACCATCCCCCAGGAACCCTAAGCTCAGCAGCCAGGGCAGGGGGATTCTCATGTACTGCGGCAAGCACTCCAAAATACAGGTCCTCTCAACTGAGGGGCAGCCTCCAGGCTCCAGTCCCATTGTTTCTGTATGACAGAAATGGCAGGAGAACAGATGTGCACAAACAAAAAGTTCCCATTACCTCCTTTCTCCTTGCCAAGCTGCAGTAATCACTGTTCTTTACCAGAGCTTCCCTCCCATGCAGAACAGGCACCGTGACATTTTCACTCTATTCCTTACACTAGCATCTTTCTTCAGCTTTTTTTTTTTAGGAGGTTGCTTACTTTTTTTCTTTAAACTATCCTTAAAGCATATCAACTACAAGTTAGCAATAGTTCTCTCAAGACCTACAATCTTCCACTGCGAGAGTCTCATATAGCAACCATATATATGACATGTTAACCACACAGATGACAGATGGAGTATTAAGAGCACTCAATCTAAACCACTTTCCTCCCTCCCCGTTCTCAAGAGGCTCCACTATAACCTTTTACTTAACTGTACTCAAACTAGCATTCAGAAGGAGATCAGGTTACTGAGTCACAGAATTATTCAGGCTGGAGGAGATCCTCAGGAAAGCATCGAATCCTACCTCCTGCTCAAAGCAGGGTTAGCACCAATTTCAGAGCAGCCTGTGCAGGACTTTGTCCAACTGGATCTTAATCTCCAAGGATGGCGCCTCCCCCACCTCTCTGGACAACCTCTCCCACAGCTTGACTGTCCACAGAAGGAAAACTTCACTCCTCCTTATACTAAGGCAGGACCTCCTGTCATTTCAGTCAATGATCACTGTTGACCCTCTTGCTAGGCACCTCAGTAAAGAGCCTGTTTCTGTCTTCTTCATAATCTCCTCTTAGGTATCCCAAAGCCTTCTCTTGTCCCAACTAAACTACCCTGCCTCCAACCACTTCCTCATTGAAGCCAAATTTCAGTATTAAGTTACTTAATATTTTCTCCCAAGTCAGCACTTGTGAGACTGAGGCTCCACCCAAGCAGTGGGACAGCTCTGGTCAGACTTTGTTATGACTCCCACCAGCTTCTTCATGGGCAAAGTAGGGAATAACTCTCCCATACTGATGCCAGAGCATGGCTGGAGCACTACTCCATGGCCCTCTGTTTAGGGATTGTGTGGATCACATTCCCACTGGTAACTATTTTTGAGAGGTATCGGTGGCACTTTCTAAATCAACTTATTCAACATAGTACTGATCTGCAAAATGGGAACTAAGATACTGCCACTTTAGCACAGTGAGGGCACGGACTGGTTACACTAACAGCAAATAAAAACCAAACACCACCAAACTAGTCAGGAGGGTGTTTCTCAGCTCAGAGCCCACCAGCTACCAGCAGGGGTGATGCACTCTAGCAGAGCATGAAGGATATGCCAGAAATCAGACCCTGCCCAGGGCAAGGGGGACCTACCTTCACTGCTCTGCCCAGGAGCTGCCCTGGGGACCCGACACACTCCTGCTCCCAAAGCAGAGCCTCTTCTGCCTTCCCAGAGGAGCAGCATTGGGTCAACAGCAGGGAACTTAGTCGTGATCCAGGTATATGATGTCAACGCAGCTACTTTTGGCAACTGGTACAGGAATCTCATTAAAAACCACAATCTGAAGACTTTTTGGACATGATCTGCTTTCCATCAGAAAACATGGATCATCGAGCATGTTCTTTCTTTAATTTGACATTGATTTACAAATGCACCAGCTTCCCCAAATCTCACTCTGGATGGACGCTAGTCTCAACCGCCTGTTGGTTACCTGCTCCCACTCTATTTCAAAACATTGCTACAACATTTATGTATTCCCAAACTTCTGGAACTCCTTCAGTCTTCACAGATTTATTACACATCAGCAGCCAGGATTCAGGGACCTGCTTTGCCAATCTGTTTTAAACAAACAGCTTCCAATCTTGTTCAAGTTTCAAAGACTTTAAAAAATGTTATCTTGTGTTTAGCACCCTCCCTTGTTACCAGTGCAATGGAAGGTATTTCGGTATCTTCATAAAGGAGAGTACATCATCCAGCTTCTCCCCAAATAGAAGAAAAGTTTTACTTCTTGGTATTGTTATTAGCAATCAGTTGGGGTTTTTTAACCTCTCCCAACAATATAAACACCATTACTGAAATTTATTTTGTTATATAGATATTAAAATATTTCTCACTGCCCTGAGATATATTTGCTATGCTTTTTCAGTTATCTTTATAGCTTTTCTTATTAATTGCCTAGCTTCCAAAATACCCACTTTATAGTAACAGCTACTTGTCTACAACTTTTTCTGCAAATTGCTCCAAGTGAATTCTTTTTTAAAAGATAGAAGATGATTACTGGGACAGACTCTGTTTGCTTCCCTTCTGGTTTTGCAAAGAGTCACATACAGCAGCACATACTACCCAGCACCAAGCTGAGAAGCTGCTGGTTTTTCAACTGTGGAAGCCAAACTATTAAGAGATGGTTCAGTGAAAAAATCAAACCAGAAATACTATTTCGGAACATCCACTAATTTAGCTGGCCGTCTAGTTTCCATCAAACCACCACAGAATCGCTGACACTACCAACAGCTATGTTTTCTGAGTTTTTTAAAATGTGTCCTCATATTCAGAAAACAAATACTCAGTGCACCTGTCACTGGCACACAGACCTTGCCCTTAGCTCAAGGAACACTACTGGCTCTGCTGAAGTCTTACTAAAAAAAAGTTTATACATGTGAAAAGCCATGCCATACTCCTCAAAAAGATACCAAACTTGAAGAAGCTTTTCCAGTATCAAAAAGAAGCAAAAATTATCATCACTTACTGCATTCCACAGATTGAAATAAATCCAAATACCAAAATGCAGCAAGTAGAAAGTGTTACTGCCCTCCCACAGCACACTGGCCTGAACCAGAGGGGACAAAGCAAGTTGTGTCCTCAGGGGGTATAATTTCTTCAGAGGCTGAGCAGAATGTGCATCAGTGCACTTAACCAAGAAAGCAAAGTCTGGGTACACACAGCTGTCACATTCTACTTAAGCAAACTTTGTTTACACACAAAGTGGTTTTAAAGTTTAATTTATGAAGTGCCTGGCAAAGATGGGAGCAGTGAGTGGCAACACCTACAGATCAGCTGAAATTGCTGCATCAAGCTTGGAGACTCCAGTGAGGATTTCCAGCCAGGTCTAACCACGTTCTGCTGGCTTTAATATTTACTAGTACAACACTACAAGATAAAATTTAACTTCTCATGTACAGAGATGAAATTTCCATTAACTAAATGTTCCAGCAAAATACCTACCACAACAACAGACAGTTTAGAGAAGATCTTTGCTTACCACAATGTATTTCAAGCAATCAAACCAAGTGCTTTGCTTATAAACAAAGGAAAAGACAAAAACACTAAAAAAGCTCTAGCAGCATTTCACAGCTATAGAAATCCAGAATGGCCAATTCCAATCAAATTTTCTCAAGGCAGACCACAAAACAGGAGCCCACAGAGAAGTAATAAGACTTAGCAAGTACAGAGAAGGCAGGTAACTGTAGGAAAATCCTGCAACTGTCTGTGGCAAAGATGAGAGAAACAGGAGAGATGGGGGGGGAAGAAATATGTAAAATAATGACACCTAGACAAAAAAAAAAATCCCATTTACCTCTCTTCTATACTGAAAATGAACTGAAATTAAAAAATAAAAATGGAGGAAATTAAATTCCATGGTATACCGTGTGAATTAAGCCTCTGGGATCTATTGCCACAGAGCAATGTGGGAGTAATTCAATAAAATATTGGAAGTGGATCTACATAAGAACATCTGCAATTCCATTAGCAGAATAAAAGAAAGAGTATACTGGACATAAATTTTCATCTAGTCAGGCATAAGCAAAACAGTAATTAATGTGGCCAGAAGGTTATCTCCTACACAGGCAGGTTATTCCACATAGTCTGCATTCAAGCTCTTGAGCTTTTGTGTGCAATGTGCCAAGCAGCCGCTGCTTGAGATAAGATGGGTGCCTGAGTAGGTGGGCTGTGATCTAATCCAGTTTGGCAAGCTTCACGTCCGTGTATAGAGATTGTGTTTCAGTTTTCAGCTGCTTATTGTGCAGCTTCTCAAAAAGAGAAACAACACTACTCACTTTTTTTTTTTTAGCAGAGATTATCGTCTGTGACACAAAAAGGGCAGATGAAATTCCAGCCAAACCTATTAAATAAATACCTGAGGAACAGTGAGTGACCCTGGAACACTCCAGTGGAAACACAGCTATTTTGGAAAGTTCTCAGCACCTGAAACAATAGGTTTACTGGGGAAATAATCAGATTTTATCCAGAGGGGCTGCTACTGGAGAGCCCCATGATTAACCCAAACAACAAGGATTCTCAGGAACAGCTTCCTGCGTATTCTTACTCCTGTGTTTTAGGCTAAATGAGAGCCTGAGAAAGTTTGACACCAACAAAAATTGCAGTAGGTGCACCAAGAGGGGACAGAGAAGTCTGCATCTCCTCAGCAGAAGAGGAGAGCAAATGCAGGCGACATGCAGCCAGAAAACTCACACAGGGCAGGAGCTGCTGTGGCTCAGAGGGCAGAAGCATGTCCCTCTCGCTTTCCCACCGTCCACAACCAGCTCACTGCCAGCCCCAGTTTTCATATATCTGACTTAGCCTTAGCCCTGAAACATTTCAGACAAGCACGTCTGATTGAGAGCTCAAACACCATGGGCCTTCTCAGAGAGCCACAGCCCCAGAAACCACTTCTGTCCGTGAGAACGACACCAGCCAGCTTCACATTTCTACCCAACAAAAGATCCTGCGGGTCCCAGAGGGCTCTGGGCATGCAACACTGTGAGAATAGCCATGATTTGTGAACCCTCCCACAGCCACAGGAGGAAAAACAGGCACAAAGAGCCACCATCTCCCTGCAAGCCCAGGGAGAAAAGCCTTCACCTCCCAACGCTGCCACCTCTACAAAGCCCCCTGTGCTTCCAGCAAGTCTCCAAAGGCATTTGTGCTTTATCCAACAACAGAAAGGCGCAGGGGGAGAGCTGACCACAAGCTGAGAGACGAGAAGCTGGAAGGACCCTACCTGTCTTGCCCAGGTCCTGCTGAGCACAAGGAACAACTGCCATGTCTCTTTTGAACTCCATAGGTTGAGCCAGGCTGTAGTTTCGACATTCCTTGCAACTTTCCACCAGCACACATGATATGTTCAAACTTGAGTAACTCCTCCCTCCTCCCTCCCTCCGCACACACAGACAGGCCCAGGAGATGGCCCTGCCTCTATCATCCCAGTTCCTATGGCAACTCCTGACTGAGCAGATGGAAACAGAGCTGTTTTCTAGGCAAATCTGCCTTCTTGGATTCCTCTGCTCTTCCCTGCTGTTGGCCCCTCCTTGCTCCAGTGCTCTCCCTAGGGGCTGCTCCACTGGCACTTGGCCCAGACTTTGCCTGGAGGAAGGCCAAGCTTTGAATTCATTTAGTAAAACCACAACATAAAGCAGCTCTCCTGCTCAGGAAGCAGGGCCCGTGTAGTCCCAGGGGCAAGCCAGGCCCCAGCACAGCACCGCAGAGCCAGCTTGCACCTTCTGGTTTAACATGGCTGCCTGGGCTCACAGGGAAAATCCCAGCAACAGCATCGCCATGCCATGCTCCTTGCATTCATTCTTCACCACCCTGTGTCATCCATGGCGTACAGGTAAAAAGCAAAGACAGAACTAGTCATTTATTAAGCAATTCCAGCCGACAGGATTATTGCAACCAAAGAACAGAGCAGGGCACTTCTCAGCCGTTTCGACTTCTGAAGTCTTTCCTGGTTGAGGGAGAGACCAGCAGTGACACCGGGGCTCAACCCATGTTCATTGCAACAGCTCAGCCCTGTTCGCTCTCCTCAGGCTGGGGTCCCACAAGAGTGAAGTTCACTACTGCAGCTGAAAGACAGCTGAGTGACATCACATTCTTTTCCTTTTCACTTAAAAATATAGAAATAGAGGGAAAATACAAAACTCCATACCAGAATGTGGCACTTGGGGGGAGGTAATTACCAAGGGTGACTGTGGGAACCTCATGGGCAGGTGACATTGCTAAGGCTCCATGGTGGCAGGACAAGCAGGACCATAGCAGATGGAGCCACAGGAACCACTGACATGGCCACGGGGGCCAGCAGGCTGCAGGCACCCTGGGGAGACCACCCACACATGCCAGTACAGCACTACTGCAAGGCACAGCCATTGGGCTGCGAAACTGCTTTGGCTGCACAGCCCTGAAAACCCTTCCACCTCCAGCACCAGCTGCTGCCGCTGCCCAAGGCTGGGCTCTGCTGCAAAGCTACTGCTGCAACTACTGGAGAGCCCAGGAGTGTGGCAGCCTGCAGCAGGCTGGGGCCACACTCACCTGGGTGACAAGGCCACTGGGATTTGAGCAGAATGTCACCTGGGGTCGCCAGTATAAAGGCCCAGTTAGGGGACCAGCAGCAAGGAACACAACAGCACAAGGAGACTGAAGAGCAGAAGTACTTTGCTGACTTGCCCGTTGGGAAACACAGCTGCTGTCCTGCCTCCTGCAAGGAAGCTGCTTGGCAAGGGAAGCACTGTCATGTCCCATTTGGACACCCCTGCATAGGGAAGCATCCTCCTAGGGCCAGCAGCACAGGGCTGCAAGAGCAGCACTGGGGCAGGAAGTGGATGCTGGTGATGTACAGGAGTGACACTCACTGGGACTCCACAGCAGGAGCTGAGAAGCAGGGATGGCAGCAATTCAGCGCATTCTTCAAAGACTCTCATATGCTACACCAGGTTTCAAGCAGGAATCACAGGAAAGCATCAACAAAAGCAGCAGGTATCTTGGGTATTCTAAAGAAAAAAAAAGGAAGCAGACGTCAACCACACTGTGTTCACACTAAGTCCCAACTGGAAAATACAGCTGCAAGTTGTAGGACATGGTCATACGTGCAATGAGATGCCACCTTGCTCCCATCTTCCTCCCTGCTTCTGTACCCCATCTGAGACACAATCCACCTCTGTACCAAGAACAGAAAACTATTTACTTTTTTCCCCTTGGGTAATCTTTCCATGTTTTGAGTGTGTGTGACAGTCTGACAAATTATAGTCAATGTCTCAAACATTTGTTAAAGAACTTTGGTGGAGAAAACAGCCTCTGTAAAAACGCTGGAGTTTTGTGAACAGGACAATGTGGCCGGAGGAGAGGGTCCCATGGAGGGTGGGACCGCACTTCTCCAAAGCCACAATTCCTTATCTTGAGTGACCAGGAGAAGGAGCCAGTGTATGCACCCAAGGAAGTGGACCCATGGAGGATGGAACTGTGCTTCTATCTTAAGTGGTCATGCCAGCAGGGAAAGGAGGCAACTCTGCAATGAACCCCCCCCAAAGCCCACCGACTGATTCCAGCGAACCCCGGGAACATGAACTGTGCATGTCGAGACCACCGACTAACACACTATAAAAGAAGGGAGAACGAGTTCTCAGCATGTGCCCTCTGGAACTGGATCTCTACACTGGCTGGACCAACGCTGGACCCAGGACTGGTGAAACTCTTCTCTTTCTTTCTCTCTCTCTTTTTCTTCTTTCTTTTCCACAGTCCGTACACCTCACCCTTTTAGACATAAACCGTTGACCAAGTCTGAGACTAAGAGTGGATCTAGC
>JANZLQ010000055.1:9595164-9615719 GCA_026212715.1 Elanus axillaris | reverse complement strand
CCCCCACCCCTCGCCAAGGCAAAGTCCAGAAGGCTGGGAGACAAATTGCAGTTTCCAAAATCATTGGTTACTCATGGCAAGGCAACTCCTAAGATGTAAGGAATTGGGTCAAGCAACCTCTTTATTGTTCTCTCTCCTGGAAGCTGGTCAGAGTGGGGTAAAATGGCTTGTCTCTTAACTCTGCTAGCTAAAGCTGCACTCAGGGGCAGTGTCCTAGCTGCACTCCCTGCCGGGCATCCTCCTCCCACGACTGGTACAATATTGTCAGGCAGCACCTAAATCATATAAGTGGTTTAAAAGAAGCACGTGATAAGATAATAATTCATGCAGACTGCTGCTGCTTTGCCCTGAGCCCTCAGACCTGCCCTAGTCCCAACACGTGAATGAGTCAGGCTGGGCATTAGAAATGAATCCTCCCACTCCCAGGCCATAGGTTTCAGGCTGACTCAGCTCAGTGCAGAGGAGAAAGTGCCACCAGCAGCTGCCTGAACTGGACACCAAATACACCTGGATGTTGAGTGAACAGTGGATGTTAAAGGCCAAAAATCAAACCTTCAGTATTACATTCAATTATCCCCTTTATTTCAGCCAGGATCATATCCAAGGAGAAAGACAGATCAATTTAGTTTCTGCCAGCTGTCCCATCATATGAGCTCTGTTTACCTCAGCACAGTTAACGGGTAGCTCCTGATGGACAGGAATGCAGCCTGTCCAGAAGTTGACTCCAGCTCTGGCACCGGTGGCATCACCTGTGTTAGTCCCGTAGAGGTTTCTCGGTGAAGTTCCACATCTTGCACCTCTCATGTGCCTAATCCATTTCACCAGCATTGCCTAACACCCAGCTGTAGAGAGGCGAATAATAACCCAACCTCAAAACAAGCCCCATGAAGAGGGGTGTCTACCTGTAGGGACAAATCCCGTTCTTATTGGCAATCATCATTACACATTAGCTTATTGTCATGTGAGTATTACACAGGGGTGTATTTATAACTCCCAGGTGAGCTTGTCCAAGCAGGTCACTGGATCTTCCTCAAGTGAGAACTAAGATGAATCAGCACTGCAAGAAGCAGATCTTCTGCCCACCAGGTGCAAGGAGAGGAAAAACAATTTCTGTTGAGCTGGATCCAAAGAATTGAATTTCATCAGCCCGCTCTAACCTAGAGACTTCAGTGCATTTCACCAATGGATCACCAAAACCAAAACCTGAGCCTTGCAGGCATCAGGAACCGCATTCAGAGGTAGAGGTTCTGGATCTTTGGCATAAGGGTGCAACCTGAAAGGCACTAGCGTGGGTCATGGGAGTAAAAGAACCAGCATGGAGTGGCTTTTGCAGCTGAAATGACAGAGGCCATAGCACTGATGGAGCTGAGGACACTGGGTCACATCAGGCCAAGGTGCTCTGCAATATTCAGCACTGTATTCTGACCTCAAGAGATCCAAGACTCTCAATGCTGTTTGTGCTAAAGAAGTGTGCAGGGAGGGGCAGAAATGCTCGTTACATCACCTGAAATAGTTGGAGCAAACCCAAGGCACACAAGCCCTTTTTCACATTGGAGAGAGAAGCAACAATCTTGAAGCCAAGGACCAGCTTATGCTCAAAGCAAAAGCTCAGAACTGACTTTCCAAGGCCCGTGCAGCACCCAGAGAGATGGCAGGACCTCACTGAAGGCAAAGCAAGCCTGTGACTCAGAAACCTTGATCCCACAGGGGGAATATTTGAAGTCATCTCAGGAAGAACTGGGCTGTTTGCTGTGATGTATCGGAAACAGCATGCGATAGTAATGCCAAATTGTGCCAGCTAATAGGGGTACATACCTCTTTGGTTGCAGCCTTAGAAAAGCTACTGGCAAACTGAGAGCCATGTTGTGAAAGTGTGGAAGCTGGGGAGGGCTGGGTGGGAACACAGCACCAGATCCCCTGATTTCAGTCATGCCTGCAACTCCTTTTGCACCTGCACACAGCTTGTGGGCAGCTTGAAGAGTTTAAATAATAAGTTCTGGGAATATCTTTCTCCAGGATTTTATTTTTTTTTTTCTTGAAAGGAGAGGGAAGATACCACATGGGTCTGGTTTGAGTGAGAGCATTTTGATAGTGCAACACATTATAGAAGCAGGAGAGCAACAAAGGTATAGGTGGAAACAGAGCTTTTGGCTGTAGTTAGTGCTTTACTTTCTTGCTGGCCAGAAAAACATGCTCACATATGGAGGTCAGCTGCTAGGATCTGGTGAAGGATGGGCTCCTTGGGACTGGATCCTATATGCCCTTCTGGGGAAGCTGGGACTGATACCAAAACTTAACAAAAGCCATGGGGAGATGGTGAGGTGCTCCAGGCTGGAGCAGCTAGGCTGGGAGCTGGGAATGGGGAGAACATGGTGGTCCCTCCTGGCACATCCCCAGGGTAAAGCCCCAGCAGGGACATGCACCATTAGCAATAAAAACCAATAAATAAATTTATTCTGGCAATAAAAGCTATCAAGATGCACACAAAAGGCCCACAAAGATGGCCTGCAGCTCAGGGCAGCAAAGTGATTGCTTCCATGGCTGTAGTAGCAAACCAAGCAAGCACCTGGCCCACAACTGCTGCTTAGCATGACTTTGGCCTGCAGGAACTTGCCCTGTACTAGACAGAGGATGTTGGCTGAGGTTGGCTGGGTAGCCAGGGGTGGGATGCAGTGGTGGTGACTTCCATCAGCAGCATGCTGTTGTATCAAGGAGTACAGAGCTGCAATGGGCTGGAATAACCTGGGGGCTGCCTGGACACCACATGGCCCTGGGGGTCCTACCCTGCCCAGGGAGCCCAGAGGATGAGCTGTGGCTCAGGGAAGGTTATCCAGGTGGCCTTTTCCTAGGCCTGGGTTCCTGGGCAGACTCTTTCCAGGAAGCAGGGATGGAGAAATCCCAGGCAGATTTACTCAGACTTCCTCAAGATGCTGAAATTCAGGCAGCTGAATCCCAGCCTGAGGGATCAGCTGATAAAACAGCACAGGAAGCACAGCATCAGTAAACTCAAAATAGCCTCTACAGAAGATCCTGGACTGTGTATATCCTGCACAGAGCCAGAGTAGCTCTTTGCAGTGATTTCCACAGCTGGAGGAGGAGCAGGAGCCAATGCCAAGTGCCACTCTGCAGACCTCTGCTCCTGCACAGTGACACAGCGAGCCACTGACCAGCTCCACATCTGTAATCAGAGAATATCAAACCATGCTGGGGAGGTCTGCCCCTTCTGCAGGTGCTTCCTGGAGATGGCTACATGGTCCTTTGAGGTAGCTCTAGATGTAGACCCTAAAATTATATCTAATATCTATTAATGAACTGAATTGATAAGGGAAAAGCGTCAAGGAGAAGTAAAGAGGATTCTAGATTAGCTGTATGATTAACTCTTCCACATACTCTAGTTTCAATGCTGGCTGATTCCCTTGTCCTTCTAACTCATCCCACCTGGGAAATCATAGAGTGGGTTGGGTTGGAAGGGACTTCAAAGACCACCTAGTTCGAACCCCCCCTGCCATGGGCAGGGACACCTTCCACTCGACTGGGTTGCTCAAAGCCCCATCCAACCTGGCCTTGAACACTTCTAGGGATGGAGCACCCACAGCCTCGCTGGGCAACCTGTTCTGGTGCCTCCATGCCCTATCAGTCAATCCATCTGATCTCACCACACTTCCCCAGGCTGACAGTTTTCAGATACAGGTGCCTGAAAACTTTGCACCTAAATCTGGGTATTTTTGTAACTGAAAAAAATCCATTACAGAGAAGTAATGTTAAATTGGTGTGATCTCTGTGAAGCCTAACCACTGCAAGTAAGACTAGCTGTGTGCTGGGCAGGAGAAAGTTACAGCTGAACCCATGACAGGCACCAAGGGGTGACAGAAGACAGGCAACGTGCGACTTCGTGAGACCACTGAGGCAGAGTCCTGCAGCTCTGGCTAAACCATCCTCCTTTGTCCCAAGGTTCAGTGGCAGCAATTCTGCAGCCACTATAATCAATCCATTTTGGTGCTTCACTTCTGCAGCTACAGCAATTTTCCTAAAGTTCAACTTAAATCTCACCCTCTGGAGCCAACTCCACACCCTGCCCAATGAGGACTAAACAAACCAAGCACCACTGCCTCCTTTCTGCCCATCTTTTGTGTATTTGAAACCCCTTATCATGCTTCACCTGAAACTTTTCTCCGGGCTGCATCAACCCCCTCACTCACTCCACTCCTGCAGCTCAGTTTTGCTGGAGAGATGGCTGGTGCGGCACAGTGCCGAGGCCTCCCTCCCCAGGAGGGTGCCCAAATATGGCCACAGTGCTCCAGTAAGGCACCGTGCGTGGCCCCACATTACTTCATCCTTTGTATATGCAACACACCTATTTATACTTTTTAATGGGATGCTTGCCTTTCTCGCAACCTCTGTGGTATTACTACTTGTGCAGAGCGTGATCTCTGCGATCCCCCCCAGGCTTGTTTTCTTTCCAGCCCTTCGCCCTCCCCATCCTGGAACGTGCATTTGCTCACTCCCACCCTCCTCTGCAGCACATTCTTTTAGACCTTTCCTCCAATTTTCATCCCGAGCCTGCCTTCTTGCATGCCTCTCAGCTCCCCATCCCCTCCAAATTAAATTGGCAGACAAACTCCCACCTCTGCCTTCCCCACTGTTTGGGGAATATTGAAATTCTCCAGCTCTGGAAAACTCTTTCCAGTTAATCCCAGTAACTATTAACAGCTATTCTTTGAATATCCTGTCAGAAGAGGAAATTAGACTCCATGGTCACAACTTAACCTGGAAAATGTTGGATGTTATTTCTCCCATGGCTTCTATATGCTCACACGTAGTGCATTTTTTCTCCTTTTTGCTTGTGCCTTCCTCCTCCTTCTCAAGGAGAGGGGATGCTTGTCCTCCCTCCACCTTTCAGAGACTCACCCTGTCACTGTACAGTCTCAAAAGCCATTGCAGACAGTTCCCTCTGCAGCCTCAGATGAATTGCATCATTCACAGCTATTGGGAAAGCTCTAACTTGCCTGAGCTGTCCTTGCTCTTTTCTCCCCTGCTGCAGCCCATGATCTTCCCCTGGCATCAGTGATGTTAAATTTTGCTTTCTTGGTTGCAGCTCATCTGTTTAGTAAAGACCACAGGAGTTGGAAAGAAAGCAGCAAAGCACTTAACCTTCTAGCGATCATCAGTAGCTTTTCCTTGCCCTGTGTGTAAGGACATATCATTAGTGTATGAGATGGGCTTACTGTCACCCCCTGCAAGTAGTACCTCGATTTGCATCTACCTGCAAACATTGTTCAGGTTCCCTTAGCCAACATCACACATCTTCTGCAGGTCTTGGTAGAGCAGTCATGGCCAGAGGCACCAGCCAGTGAGGACAAAGTCCTGCCAGGTGGGCACACAGCAGAAGGAGCAGCTCCAGCTGCACTTGGGGAGCTCGGGGACCGGGCAAGCCCAGCAAGGCTGGCATGATGCTGTGGTGCATAACAGAGCAGCTCTGGTCCAGTACTGTGCCATCACCAGAATATCTTCCCATGGTGGAAAGAAGTCCTAGGGAGGACTCAGCCTCACAGCCAGGCTGGCCACGTCAGCCAGCATCCACCTCTGGAGGTGGCTTTAGACAGGCTTGCTTGGCAGCTCCTTTTTAGGAACACTTAAATACAAACCTCTTTTCCTGGAGGCAGCTGAAGTTAGCCAGAGCTCATGCAGAACATGTGTGTGCACTCGCCTTCCTCTGGCTGGAGCCCGGTCATGTCCATGGAGAAACACATGACATATCTCATTCATACTCCCACAGCCCCAGACCACACAGAGGAGGCAGCCACATCCCTGGTACAGGAGTTCCCTGGGAACCCCAGCCACACTGTTCTTGCCTGGAGTGCTCCAAGCCCACAAGCTTGGTGAAAGCAGTTCATTATCCCTGTCTGTATAAAAGAAAAACATCCCAACTCATGTGTAGGAGCAATTTGAGGGTCAACTGGTCTCCAGCTTTCAGCCCTTTCTCAGGAACAACTAAGGATCCTCCTGCAACTGGAAAATGGGAAAGCCTGGCTGGGAAATTGTCCCTGATGATGGTCCTATGGGCAACCAGGGCTGTGGGCACCGAGTGGAGCCAGGACACCACCCCAGCAGCTGACTGCAAAATGATGGAGTCCTGCAGCTGAGCAGGGACTTGGGCAACACCCATGGGAGCCCAGAGAGACACCAGCAAAGGCATCGGGTGCGTCAGTGCCAATCCCAGCAGCGAGGAGTTCACTGTTTCTGTATCTCAGCAGCCTGCACTTTGTCCAGGCATCAGGGTTCCTGCACATGGCATCCGACCTCAGGACCCTCAGGCACAATGCCCCAGTGCGACCTGCTGCCAGTTGATGTGGTAGGGACAAGTGTGTGCCTGATGGTCTCTGAGGCTGGGTGAGAGGGAGCAGCTTCAGCCCACGCATGGGCACAATGTGCAGCAGTGGTTTATCTGTCAGGAACCATGCATGGCTTGGGGCGGGAGGGGTCAGATCTCCAACCACCATGGAAAAGAGATGACATTGGGATAGAGCATGGGCCAGGCAGCTGGGGATGGGTCTGCAGTGGTGTGCTGGAGTGCACACCCACCCCAGGGTACACCACAGGTGACACCTTCGCCAGCCAGGTTGCTCACATATTGCATCACCCCAGGCTGCTCCCTTCCCTGGGCAGCCCTGACAATTTGACCTGCAACCCAAAGCAAAGCTTCTTTGGCAGGAAAGGGGGTGCAGATGTTGGGAAGCAGGCATCTCCCAGCTCAGGGGGCTATTCTGGTGCCATGGGGGGGTTCTACCAACACGGGTCATGCCCTGGACACAGCTGGCACCAAAAGGAGATACGTCACCTTCCACTCTAGGTTTAGGCACCCATGGGGAGAAGTTAATTTGTGCCTTGGCCACAAGGCCCCCTTCAGTGTTCCCCACCAGCTGCACAGTTGGCCTCATGGCCTTTCCTGGCCCCCCACCCCAAGGTGCCCCCATATCAGGAGGCAGCAAGACCAGGGCTGCTCTCTTGGGGAGGAGGGAGAAAATGGGACCCCAGATCCAGTGGGGCACATCCCACAGTACCTGCATGGCAGACGGGGGCAGGTCTGAGACAGTGGTCAGGTCCAGCCAAGAGTCCAGAGCAACCCAAAAGTCCAGATCCAGCAACACCATGATGATGAGACGGATCCAGCGTGAAGCCAGGGAGACAAGGCACAGATCAGGGCCAGGTCCAGCAATGGCCAGGCAAGTCCACGGTGATGGGGCAAAGACAAAATGTCAGGCTACAGGCTGAGGTCTTGGATTGGCAGAGCCGATAGTCCAGGCATAGACAGAGCTAAGCAGGATACCAGCACTCCTCCAACACAGCTCCTACAGGGACTGGTGACTCCAGCTGAGCTTGAATAGAGTTCCTGAGCATGCTTAGAAAATTATTCCCTTGCAGGAAGGTTCCTGGCTGTGGGGAGCTGTCAGGTGATGCTGATATGGGGAAGACTAATTAGTGCCTTCAGACCTGGCACTAATTGGTGTGTCTTCTGTATTGGGAGGTGCTCCTGGAGGTGGCACAGCTGCTCTGTCAGGGTCTGACAGCACCACATGTGATGGGAATGCAGCTCATGCTCATAGGGCCCTCCAACCTGAGCCTGGCCCTGGGAAAGCCTTCAGCACAGAACATACCAATGTGGTCACAGTCTCCATCCTGTGCAAGACACACACTATTTCATGCTTACTTTTACCCTCCTTTATTATTGCCATGCTTTCGCGGGCAGTAACAGCAGCTGTTCCCACATCCTCACTGTACACCTATTTGGAATCACTCTCCACTTTCCCCAGGGTAAATGCAAAAGGAATTTGGCCCAAACACCACTCTGGTTTTGGGATGCACTTGTGGGGTGCAGAGTACCTGCTGGTCTCCCCGTGAGCCCCAGCCAGCCCATGATGGGGAATGGTTATCCCAGTGCCACTTTAATTACTGAACCAGCCATGCTTTGCTTGAGGCCAAAGGCAGTGTCATGCCTACAGTGGGGCAGGAGCTGTTTTCCATAAATCACTGCTCCAAGCACAACAGGAAGGCATGCCTGACTCAGGAAGAGCTCTTGCCGACCAACGAAGCCTTCCCAGCACCACTTACAGCCACCTCTACAGCAGATACATGTGGTGACAACTGCACATCAGTCAGCCCCCATTCATCTGGGGCATCCAGAGGAGCTGGATGAAGGCACAGGACAAACATGCAGCCACAGAAATTCTTTTTATCACTAGCAATACCTCCTACAAAGTCATATTTCCAGATCTTTTGATTACAGAGAAGCTATTAAGAGTAAAGAAGGGCTGAAGAGATCCCTTATAGGTGGATGAGGCTATGGACAGCACAGCATGGTATCCCTCTGCAGTCCCCCTACTCCACTGGGTGTTGCACCCACTCCTGAGTGCATGGTGCATTAGGAAGCAAGAACTGGCAACAGGAGGGTGACCCATCCTGGTGACGTGGACCCATGGGACCAGCTGTCCCAGCATCCTGTGACACCCATGGCCCAGCACTACTGGAAGAAAACAAGCCCTTCACCAGGTGAAAGGAGCTGACAGCGGGGGGAAGGCATGGGGGATGCTTTCAAAGTGAGGGAGTCCAGCCTGTCTAGAAGACCCTCAATTCACAGCTCAGCTGGCAGAAGAAGAGCTGGACCACCAGTGCAAGCACCCCAGCCCTGGAGGTTCTCTCTGTCCTTCAGCTTCAATCCCATTCCTCCAGCTCAACCAGCATTTTCCCTGGAAAATACAATTGGATAAAGAAATCCATGTCAGGCTAAGGAGGACAAAGTCTATAGCAAAAGCATGACACACACAAGGCATCTCAGCCATACCTATCAAGTAAAAGCTCACCAGGAGAGCCTTGGGTCCCATGCCACTGTGCTCTTTGTGCTTTGGTTCCCAAATTCCAGCCTCGGATGTGCTGCAGGAGGAGCTCTTTACATCTCAAGCCAGGCTCATCACCCCAGCACTTCAGCAGGTGTGCTGCAGTGTGGCCTTGGCCAGGGATGTGTTGGAGTAGCTATGATGACGAGCAACTCCTTGGAGAGGTTCTCCTGGCTCTGACACAGCAAGAGATTTCTCCTGTACCGAGCAAAGGTGGAGAACCTCAGTGCTCCTAGCACAGCCATTATGGGAAACTCTGAGGTTTAAGTCCTTGAAGGTCTTTTCCAACCTAAATGATTCTATGAACAGCTGTTCCTTTCCCTTAGACCAGCTTCCTTTGCACACAGCATTGAGAAATGAGCCAGTGAGCTCCTTGTGTTCAGCACTGTGGATCGCCCATGTGCCAACTTGACTGCCTTGAAAGTGCCTGGCAGGGCTGGTGGCTTTGCAGAGGATCTCAGGGCAGCTTGGGGCCAGGGACAGTATGGACAGATGTCTAAGCTGGTATCTTGGGGGAAACTGGGGTTGGGGACAATCTGAAGAGCAATTTGAGCTCGGACCTGAGTCCTGGGGCAAGTGGGGACTGGGGACAACCTGGCAAGACATCCTTATCTTCTGGCAGGGAAAGTCCTCTCCATGGCCTGGAGGTTCCTGTGCTTTCTGATGAAGGTCTCCAGAGGTACAAGCTGCAATGTGGGCTGGGAGCGTGCAGAGGCCTGCCACATGTGCAGGCAGCACTGGCCAGATAGTCACATCCAGCACTGGCCGAAGGATGAGGTGGTCTTCATGCTGCAGAAGGCTGAGCCCCACTTCTTAGCACTGAGAGGAGCTTTGTGGGAGGCAAAGACCTTAGCAGGTCTTCATGGTGCACAGGGCACCTGTGCACCCCATGCCTTTTGCAAAATAGTTAGGACAGCTTTGCTTTGGGAGGGAGTTGATGTGCAGAAAGGAGGTAAGATGGAGGGGGAGGCAGGACAGCACAATGTGTCCCAGATCTTCCCAAGCACAGGCATGAGGGCCCCCATGCTGCTGAGCCTAAGGGCTCTGAGCTGCTCACAGTGAGCCCAGAGCCACCCAGCATGCAGCTTGTGGGGGATACGAAGGCATGGGCTGGTGCCTCAGCAAAACTCAGGCAGTTCATTTGGGGCAGGTTTGGGACCTCTGTTTTAGGGCAGGTGACTCAGAGGGATGAAAAGAAGCTCTGCAGATGCTCAGCTCCATTCGAAGTCACCCTTCTCTCTCACACAGGGTGATGGTTTGTGCAGAGGTACCCTGGGACCTCTGGCACAACTAAACACCCTGTGGGTGGACTGCAAGTGCAGACATCCAAAACCAAGTCTAAATCCCCTCCAAAACAATTCAGGCATCCCCACGGTACCCTCAGCCCCTTGCATAGCCCTTGGAAGCCTGAATCCCTCCCTTGTGAAGGCAGCACTGCCATCAGTGCTGCTGCCTGTCCTAACACCATGACAAAAGCCATCTGCAATCCAACACCCACGGGTGCCTGCTTTGGCAGCACCCCTGCAGCCCACCACTATAGACCCTGATGGTATTTTCAGCTTCCAAGCCAGGGCAGTGTGGGTGATGCTTACCTCTCCTGTCATGCTCTTGGGCTTTGAACTCCTCTCCCAGGCACAAGAGACCTTGGTAGAAGAAACCAGAAATACCCTCTGCCCCTCTGCTGGCTGGAAGAGGAGGGGAATACTGGTCCCTGAGTTGTTTCTGTTTCTTATCCAGGATAAAAACATATTAACTATACTGGTAGTAAAGCCTCACTAAGCTATGGAAACCAGCTCACACATGTCACTTTTTGTGGACACTTGCATCTAGAAGGTGGCTTAGTTTCATTCACAGCCCTTCCTGCTCTCTGCCCAGCTGCTCTCACACTGCAGGGCTATTCTGCAGGAGAAAAAGGTGCCTCCACTGGATAATTTCAAGAGGAGAAACCGTGGACAGGCCTGGTCCAGTCCAGCACCATCTCAGCCAAGGCCACACTTCCCTGGTCTCCAGCCTAGTCCCCACTGGGCAGCTCTAGGGGATGCAGGAGCTGTGCAACACACAGCTTTTGGCACTGCTGCACTGCGTGGGTTTTGGATCTGGCTTACCATGAGTGTGCCTCGAAGAGCTATGCGCACACACTGCATCGAAGTGGTCTGCAAAACACATGCGGCAAAGCTGTAGCCCTTGCTCCCAATCCAAGTCACTGAGAAGCACAGGCATGGCAGTGCAGCTACATCAGTCCAGAAAAGAAATCTGGGAGGAAAACCACATCTCAGTCAAAGAAAGTAAATGTACTTTGAATATTTTTATTCAGGATAGTTTGGATTTATTCCTGACAATAGCTCTGGAAGCAGGAGTTTGTGACAGAAGTCTCTGGAGACCAACAATTAGAAAGAGGCAAATCAAACAACCAGTGCAAACATCCACCAGATTATGCGTATAATTCACAGCAAATTGTAGAAGGGGATTTAGGCACAAAACCTGAAAAAGCAATGTCATAAATACCTGCTCAGTTTGCCTGCTCAAAACAAGGACATGTGCTTTTCCTGAGGTGCTTCCAGGCAGCATGCTCTCCCCAGGGTCTCAATGGCAAAGAACCTCTCCTTGGCCTCACAGAACTGGGAACAAGCCAAGGACTCCCACAGCACTCGGCCCAGCCAGCCTAAACTGTCTTTTCCAGTGTGTGTTGCTTAATATATGCCAGCTGCTATTTTGTGCTTTCTAGATAATGAGTGTGGTGAAGTGTACCCAGAAGCAAAAAGCAGAAGAGCTCTCAGGAGGAGTTGCCACCACCAGACCTGAAACAATCCAGTGGTTATTTCTGCACTGGCTGGCGCAGCTGAGCAGCCTTCAAGGCGAGCCCAAACAGACTTGCAGGGGAGAAATCTCACTGGAGGTGCCAAAGGTGAGCTCAGGTATGAGCTCAGAAGAGCAAGAACTCTGGAACGGGTCCAAAAAGCAGTCTCCGGAGTGTGCGGTCACGTAGGAGATGGAGAAATCAGAGTTCTGACTGCCCATGCGTTTGGGGGATGAGGAGCCACAAATTCTCTCAATTCTCCCAGGCATCCATCATGGCTTCTGCTCTGCACATCACCAACCAGGATCAAGAAAAGCAAAGAACTGATGACTGTGAGCCTGGAGAAAGAGTGAGACACAGCTACGGGTACTGCGGGGACAGTAACCCAGTTACTATTTCCTCCTCCTGTTTATATATCCCACAGCGTCTGTCCTCATCTCACAACTCCTTAATGACAAAGTATCCCAAATGAGCATGTGAGGAACAAAGCATCTCACAATTAATGGCTGGTTGCTTAGGCTTTGTTGCCTGTGCCTTACTCACAGAACATTAGGAACATGTGAAGCATCTGGAGGAGAAGAGAGACCATGTTGCAGAGGAGCCTGGGCTGCCGTCCCTCTGCCTTGACCAGGACAGAGTCAGTGCAGGCCTGAGAAAGGACACCTTGACCACAGCCTGGTGTAACGTACTCCTCCACAAGCCCAGAATTTTGCAAATCCTGAGAGCAGGAATTGGCCTCTGCAGTAAGTCACTACAGCAGGTTGACTTTGGCCACAACCTGCTTGCAGCCCATCCTGGAGTACTGCTTGTCCCCTGTAGTGTAGTAACTGAGCTGATTTGCTAAACTTTCAATATGCTTCTGGTCAGGATACAGTCCTTCCCTCCTCATCTCCTCTAGGAAGCAGTTTATGACATGACTCTTCTCCAGAAGAACAAATGGGATGATGTCCGCAGATTTCCAGAGGGGGTGGGCATCAATCAGTACAGGCTGGATGATGCTCAGCAGTTCTTCAAGTCCCCTTTGCTGATACAGAAGCTCAGCAGATGCATTCTGGATAACAAACTTGGTTATTTCACCACCTCCTATGTTGCTTATTAAAATGTAGATGGCGTTGAGGAACTCATTGGTTTGATTGGGTTCAAAGAATCGGCTGAGAGTATCCAGCAGGACTGGAGACATGAATTCAACCTCATCCAGAATAAACAATGGTATCTTCTCTTCTATTTCGGCTCTTGTAACCATGTCAGAAATCTTCTTAGACAAATCTATTTCACAAGTAAGAGGAACCACCTTGTTGGGGCAGTGATGCATAACAAAGTACTGAAGCACAAAGTCATTGTCCATGACAGAACGAAAATGTTTAGCCAGCAGCCAGCCAACATGACTCTTCCCAACTCCTGTTGGGCCATTCAAAGAGATTACTAGAGGCTTGTTGTGTATGTGGGTAGCCAGATAGTCTTTCAGTAATTCCATAATACTTTCCACAGCAACCTTCTGCCCAAATACTTCCCGGTGCATTGTTTTCTCCAAACCATCTAGGTCATATTTTTGGAGGTTATCATCCAGGTTCTCTATTGCATTGAGAATCTGGAAGAAGATAATGACAATGAGCAAGAGGAGGCAACGTTTTGCCTTGCTCTTCTCCTCTGTTGGAAGGTATCTTTTTGTTTTGTCTGGATACAGGACTATCCTAGATTTCCTTCGATTCTTTTTCCGCCTGCATTTTTTCATAGCACACTGCTCCACAGATGTGTCAAAGGTGAAGTACTGGGAAGTTTCAAAGCTGGTCTGATTAAAGAAGGACATGGAAGGGCCATACAGGCTAGTTCGGTTCAGGGAAAGCTGCCTTTGAAGCAGCTTCCTATGGACAAGCTCTGAAGACTTTTCTCGAGGGAGCTCTAAATGCAGACGGCTTTTCTTTAGCACCTGATATCGTCGTCGCAGGTGGATGATTGCCCTCAAGGGAGAAGAAATAGAAGACATTTTCTTTGAAACAGCAGGGATTTCAGTATCTGGTACTTCTTCCCCATCGCTCTCACAGCAAGATGCCTCTCCTTTTGCATCATTCTCGGCACAGGGCATTTCCCCTTCCTCATCGCTGTCAGTGCTGGGCATCTCTCCTTCCATGCTGCTCTCAGCACAGGGTCCCTCTTCTTTTGTGTTAGTCTCCACACAGGGCACCTCTCCTCCCAGATCCTCCATGGCAGAGGACACTTCTCCATCCACCTCAGCACAGGGCAGCTCTCCATCCATCTCGTCTGGTTCTTACAGCTCATTCACATCATCTTCTTTCTAAAAAGAAAAAGAACAATGTAAAAGCAATCTTTGTAATATCAGGAAGTGACTAATAACAGCCAAATTAGACAGATACCCCACTTTCTAATGGGCAGAATGGTAACCTGTAGCAATCAGCAATGGCAAGGTGGCAGAGAGACGTTCAGACCTAAGCTAACTTTCTGGAAGATGCTCTAGACATGCAAAACTACAGATGAAATTCAGTGTAAATAAATGCAAATGTATGCATATCATAAAATGAACCCTGCCTTCACATACAGAAGGAAAGCTTGAAGCTGGCTGGAGCCAAAGCCAGGGGCTCTGCTACGTGCTGCCATGAGCAAGAGGCAGGACACTGGGCATACAGACACATGCTGTGAACCAGAGCTGCCCCATCCTATTTCCTTACAGCCGCTAAATTTAAGCAAGACACAATACCACAACTTTGCACCAGCATATGCACACACGCATGTACACACCCCTATAGGAAACAGTCACTCATACAACCACAGAGACCTTCCGGGGTGTGGAAGTGTGCACGGGAGCAACTTGCTGTGGAAATGCTCTTGCCACACAGGTTGTAGTGGCATGGCATCTCCCTGGGGGAGGATTTTTCCCAGCTGTGCTGACAGGTATGCCAGGCAGCACTGGTCACTGCCGGCAGGGAGAGGAGGTGAAGGTGGCATCCAGCCAGCGCTCAGCCCTCAGCCCACAGGTCCCCAGGCTGCCTCCAGATGGGGAGGGCTCAGGCAGGTTGCAGAGAACTGACATGGTTGTGACTAAGTCTGCTAGCAGCACATGGCTATGGGATGGGGAGAGGAGTGAGGTTGCCCCACAGCACTCCGACCCTCCTACCCCCATGGGCCTTCCCTGCACCATCTGCCCACACACTCGCACCCCTGGACGGGTGGTGGCTGCTGTGTCTTTCCTACATGAGACCCTGGAGCTGTGCTGGAGAGCATCCCTGAGAATAACTATCTGCAAGGGGAAATGCATAGACAAACCTTGGCCAGCAAACAAGGAGGAAAAGGAGAGGCTGTGCTCCAGCTGCGGGACATGATGACAAGAGGCACAAACCTGATAGGGAAGCCCCAGGAAGAAAACAGCTCTCCAGGTCTGAGTGCAGCCATGAGGCACAGGACCCTGTACACACATGACCACGTCCACATGCCGCAGCACCAGGCATGGCTCCGTCCCTGCCCGGCATGAAGCCGGTGGTGACAGAAGCTTTGTCATGGTGGGAGGGCATTTCCCTGCTGCCTCCAGACCACAGCAGCACTGATGCAAGGGACAGTTTGCCACTGTGATAGTACCAACCCTGAGAGCAGGATGCTGGCACAGGCAGGGTGAGGAAAGCTGCTTTCATTGGCCACCCAGAAAAATCAATCAGCTAAAAGCACCACTTCTCTGGGAAGGAAGAGGAGGTCCCCCAAAGGGTTTGTTATTAACTCACTTCAGCTGAGCGGGAAGTTACCAACCTGCAAAATGTCACAGTCTGGCAAAGGTTTTACTTCCCTCACCATGAGGCTGACGCAGGCAGATGTCCGCCGGCACGCCGCAAGTGAAAGGGTGGCCTCAGAAGCCGCATGGAGTCACAGGTGGTGGGAAATGCTCCCATCCACCTCCTCGCTCCACCCCGCTCCTTTCCCAGCTCCTCAGAAATGCTGGGACGTGCGGAGCAAAGGCTTCACCCCCGCCCCAGGGACAAGTTGATTTCTGGACCATGTGCCGGCAGCTGGCTCACTGTGGGAACCGAACTGGGGTGAGCAGCTCCCCCAGTGCTAATCACTGGGAGAGCTACTGCTGTGCAGCAATTAGCCCCGAGTGCTAATTGCTGACCATGTGCAGGATTTGGCCATGGCCACAGCAAAACCAGCCAGACAAGGTTGCTGAAAGCAGGTGCAGAAGCGGCACTGGGCAGGAGGGCTGGAGGCCACTACCACCTGGGATGCTACCACCAGGGATGCCACTGGGAATCCTGGGCTGTCCCCACACCACCCTGGGGTCACAACCTTACTTGTCTCTATCATCTCACACACTTTGCCTTGCTCACACAGCGCCTGAAGGGCCCCAAAGAGACAGCTGTCCCCAAAGCTGCTGGGGAGCAGACTCTGCGGCACAGCCCGGCACGGGCCATGGTCCCCAGGGAGCAGGGACACCACAGAGCTCAGCCTGGGGCCAGAACAAACCTCCAGGCCATAACACACAGACACAAACAAGCAGTGAACCTTTCTCAGCCCCAAACCCATGCAGGTGTAGCGGGGATTTATTAAATGCCAGGGGAGAGCTGTGGGAGTTTATGGGAAAAGGCTTAGGGAGAAGAAGGATGCTGGCAGGGAAACATGAGACACCCCAAACACTCCCCGAAGATGCTGCCGGGTGCCCACCCCATCCTGTCCCTGCCCATAGCCCTGGCCGAAGCATGAAGTGGTTTGGCTCCTCGCAGCCCGGAGCCAACTCTCCTACCACTATCGCGTCCACGCAGGGAGCCCTAGGCCAATGTGAGGCTGATGGAAAAGAGTGAGGACTGAGTGCTTGTTAGCCGGGAGATGCTTAAGACCCACTTTCCCAAAAGCTGAGAGCCCAAACAGGACATCCATCCCAGCAGCATGGAATGCCCAACCCTCCAGATGAGCTGAGTGAGGCAGGGTGGAGGGACCAAATCCCATCCTCAGCAAGAAATCTGTCCAGTCACGCATATAATAATCCTATTATTACCATGACTCAGTCCCTAATACCTGCTGGTATTTGCATAGGACTCAAATTTTGTAAGAGCAGCCCCCGCATGCTCAACATCAGATCAGGGCCGGGGCAGGCATCTGTGCCAGCCCAGTGGTGCTGCCAGCCTGCAGAGATGCACTTTCGGCAGCTTAATTAGATGTTTAGTGAAAACCGTAGGAAAAAGAACCCAGCAAGTAGGTCCACAGCATCACAAGCGCTTGTGTAAACAGTGTTAGTCACTGCTCTGCGCCAACTCCAGCCGCACTGCAGGAAGACTTGCTCTTGGAAATGTTCCTGAGAAACCTCCTGCTCTCCTCCTTTAACTCTTTTCCTAACATTTGCATTTGTGTGTCACCCTGCTCCTGGCAAAACAAGGTTTCCACAACAGACAAGCCTATGTGGGCATATGGAAGCAGCCAGGCCAGGAGGGGAGCAGGATGGGGGCAGCCTCCGGGCAGATGGCATTAGGGGGTAGAAAGTGCCTGGTTTGAAGGAGACATCAGCCTGATGCCAGCCGGAGAAACATGTCCCTGGTTAAAGTGCCAGCTGCTGAATCCCAAGGATACCAATTGGAGAAGAGGGAGCTGCAGCCCAGACTTGGGCTTTTTGGTTTAGCAAAGCTGCTGGGAAAAGGGAATGGCTAGAAAATAAGCAAAATGGCCCTTTGCAGTGGGGGCTGCAGATTAAAGGGCATCAGTGACTGGCAGCAGAATTCCTGGATGCTGGCAGAGGCCAGCATGGCTCCAGCACAGGGCACAGCCCCAGCACCCTGAATTGCAGCTCCCTGGGGGCACCACTCGGAAACAAACTGAGAAACATGGTTTGGTTTGTGGCTCAAGCTTGGGGCATGCAGGCACTCACCCTTCCTGAAAACACAGCACAAGGGTGACAGCCAGGGCAATGCAAAACCCACCCACACCACCCCAAAAGCCTGCTTGCCACCAAACACCACCAGCCCCGCTCCCAGCCCAAATTATTTGCCAGGCCCCAAAGACAGAGACCAATGGGAAGGGCAACAAGCAGAGGGAAAGAGCCCAGAGCATCCAAAACCGGTGGGAACAGGAGGGTCCCCGCAAAACTGGGGTGGTTTTTGGTGGAAAGGTGCCATTGGGGATGAGCAGGAGGCAGTGGTGGGGACAGAGCTCAAAGTGGCCAAGGCCGAGGGGTGCCCTGGTGACCCTCTGTGGGGTGGGGAGCAGGACGGGGAAGCCGAACCAAGCGCAGTTACCGGCAGCGTCTCCCTCAGTGCCAGCCGCCGGTGCTCCACTTCGGCCGTCGAGCCCAGCCTCTGGCCTCGGATGGACCGGCTGCTTCTCTGCCCCCCCTTCTCTCATCCGTATAAAGAAACCCAACTGCAGAGAGGAAATGGCGAGGAGGAGTGGCCCGTGGCTGCACTTCCTTCTCCCCATGGCGTGGAACGGCTGACGGTGGCCGGTTTTTCTCTCCCTCCTCTTGCTCAAAGCCCTCCTCAGCGGCTGCCGTCACAACGGCATCGTGCGAACAAACACGAATCCTGAGCGGCCGCGGCGGGACTGGGATGGGGCAGTGGGATGAGCTCATCACCCATGCAGCCTTGAAAACCCCGAGTTTGGGCAAAACATCCCCACCCTCTGGGGTGTAATTAGCCCTGAGCCTGTCACTGGGAAAGGCCAAAGCGGTGATGCTGCAAGGAGAGGTTATTGGGGCTGACCCAGCACCGGTGTAGCTCAGAGACAAAGGTTCCTTACTGAGCAGGGAAAACAAGGAGGGCAGAAAATAGAGCGAATCTGGGGGAAAAATAGTGAGTCCATAAAAAAATAGTGAGTCTGGAAAAAAATAGCATGTCTAGAGTAGTTGAATTGTCTGTCCCGGGGCAGGCTCCTGCACTGCAGCAGCTCCTGCTCTGCTGTCCCCAGCCACCCCGGCCCCACTGAGGCTTTTGGCCCCTTCGCAGCCCTTGGCCCCATGGCAGAGGGACATGGGGACGGTCAGGCCAGCCTGCACAGCTGCTGCGGAACCAACCTCTGGAAGAGACGGTGTGGGCGTCCCAAGCCCTCGCTGCACAAAAACTCCCTGGGGAAAAACCGCTTCCTCCACCAGCTGCATTGAGAGAAGGAAACAGCGGAGTTTTTCTTCCACAGCCGGCAATGCAAAAGCTCATAATGGCAGCTCCTCCTCACCTCCACCTGCAGCTCAGCTCTCCTTTAGCCCTAACAAACCTGCTCTGACCCCCCTCTCCCCTGCGCTTGCACAACCTGGCCAAGGCTTTTTCCCAAAAAACAAGCCCATTTGGCAAAGCCAGAGCAGCTCCAGTGTGTCCCCTCGCCAGTCTTTCAAGGTGCTATTTTTGGATAAACTCCTAGCTGGAACCTGCTTCCTGTGAGAGCGGCTGCCCAGGAGCAAGAATAGGGGGAAAAAAATAATTGGGGTGTTCTGGAGCATCACAGCACAGATCCCACCCTGGCTGCAATGCACATGAAGGACCCCACATCTCCATGTGGTGGGGATGCTCTGAGCAGGGTTCCCCCAGCCCAGACCCGCAAAGCCTCCCCAGCTCTGTGCCAGGTGCCCAGACGTACCTCCGCTGTGGTCTGGGCAGGATTTGCCTAACAAATCCTTGCAAATGTGGGGATTTCTGTGTCACGAAGGTACAGGAGCTCAGCTGGAGGACACAGGCATGGAGTAGCTGGGAGCTGCTCTCCGGGTCGGGAAGCCTGGCAGGGCTGACCCCAAGCCAGAGGTCCACTCCAGAGAAGCTCAGGCAGACATTTCAGGAACAGCCATGGAAAGAGAAGTTTTTCCAGCTAATTTAGATTTTTACAAAGGAAGAGCTTCCCCCAAGCAGCATGGTTGAAAACCATTAAAAAAAAAAAAAAAAAAAAAAAGCAATGCCCCTGCCCCAAAAACCTAAAAGCAGCAATTAGAGGAGCAAGAATCTCCCAGCCACCACCTGAGGGCTGTTAGCATACCTCAACAGCCCAGAAAACAATGTATTGCTGTAACTGGGAAGGAGCATGAGCCATCCCTAGTGCCCTGTGGGCAGCTGGGGGGGGCATGGGGGCATGAAGCCTCCAAAAAGCAGCAGGAAACCAAAGGAGGGTGGGAGCAGGGCTTGAAGTGCACCCGTGAGGGATGCTCACCCTGCCTGGGAAATGGAGTTTCTAAACCCCTCCCAAGCTGCCAGGACACCGAGAGATGCCTGGGCCATGGCCAGAGCAGAGGGTGATGAGCTCCCAGTTATGGTGGGAACATGGGACCAACCTGCGTGGGACCCCCACGGTGCTGGGGGAGCTCGATGGTGCATGGGGACAGGGACACGAGTGGGGCAGCATGGCCACCACCAGCCCATGCCCGAGCTGGGGGCCCCAAGCATGGCCATGGGGTGCCTGTGCAGGTGACGTGGTGATGCACACAGGGTGATGCAGGGCTGGCCCTTGCAGGTGGGGACACTGTCTCAGTGTTGATGCCAACCAGCTCCAAAATCCTCGGCTGAGTCTGGGGTGGCTGCCAAAAAAAGCCAGGGGAGTGCCTTGGGGGAAGCAGGAGGATGGGGCAGGGGCAACACTGGCACCAAGAGGTGTCCCACATAGGGACATCCCTTTGGCCTGGCCCATCGGGCAGGTGGGGACAAGGGGACAGGACCGTGGAAAATGGCCCCTGCTGACATCCAAAATACCACCTCATGCTGCTGCTGCCCCTGCCGTGGCCCTGCGGTGGGAACTCTGTCACCCTGCAGGGCTTTGGGGACTTCTGGCACCCCAAAGCAGGGGGGGCAATCTGCCATGCTGCTGGGTGCCATGGAGAGGGGACATCTGGGGGGGGATGGACACGCAGGCACTGGGGCAATGCAATTGGGGGGAGCTGTATGTGGGGGCCAATGCAATAGGGTGGG
>JANZLQ010000055.1:9576843-9595064 GCA_026212715.1 Elanus axillaris | reverse complement strand
GGGGCAGAGCAATGGGGAGCTGCTTGCAGGCAAGAGGGCAGTGCATTGGGGGGCCCCCACGTACAATGGGCTGGGCTGTGTATATGGGGAGGTGCAATGGGGAGGCATGCGTGGGCCTTGGGGCAGTGCAATGGGGGAGCTGGGGCAGGGGGGGAGACACTGCATTGGGAGGGACCCTGTGTGAGCAGGGCAGCCGTGGGCAGGGGGGCATGCCTGTGCATTGGTGCAGTGCAGTGGTGGGGGCTGTACGCATGCAGTGGGGCAGTACAATGGGATGGGGGCTATATGCATGCGGGGGGGGGTGTCTAGTGCAGGGGCAGGAGGGGTGTGCATTGGGGCCAGCCCTCTCTCCCCCCAAACCCCAGTTACCCCACTCACCTTGGGCTCCCAAGCCCTGTCCCCTGTGTCCCTGCCAGTGCTGAGGCCAGGCCCCTGCCTTGGCTGGGCCCCACGTGGGGAGGAAACGGCAGCTGGACCGGGACTGTGGACGAGGAGCCATGGGTGCCACGGCCCTTCCTGCAGAGCCACAAATGCAAATCCTGCGCAAACATGGCCTCTCCCATGGCTCTGCCTCGCCACGGGGCACTCCAACAGAAAAGGGGCAAGAAAGCCCTGGGGAAAGGGAGATGGGAACTTCTGAACCAAGATTTTGGTACCAGTCACTGACCAGTACCCACTGGTTTGGGTACCTGCAGGTGATGGGCACCCCCTGACTTTGGTACCCACCAGAAACCATTGTTGGAGGTCGTGGCAGCCGCACGGCCCCTTGCTGCTGGGCACCAATTTATACAACAATTTTTGTTTTTTCTTCCATTTTTTGGCACGTTGCCTGTTTAGCCAAAATACCTCCAGGGCTGATTAGCAACAGCTGCATCCCAGACATGTGCAAATGCCCTGGTCCCTCTGCTCCCCCAGAAAGCCAGAATAAGGTGAATGAAACCCCTGGGGCCAGTGGGTCTCTTTGGGAGGGCTGTGGGTGCCCAGAGCCCAGAAGAGCTCCAGGATGGAAGGTCCCATACCCACAGCACTGGCCTTAGCCGGAGAAACTCTGCAAAATAGGAGGAAATCTGTCCAAAAAGAAGCAAAAGGCAGCTGAAAAGGTCATGGGTTTGGAGCCACCAGGAAAATGGATGTAGAGATCAGAAATATGCCCCACAGTTGCAAAGCCTGGAGCAGGCGGGCAGCCCTGAAACTAAAATTGAGAGCCTGCAAGTGGAGAAGGGGAAATGGTACCCAGGTGGGGATAGAGAAACCCTCCAGCAGCCCTGCCGGCCCTGACCTCAGAGCCAGCCCCTCCTGCTGCCCCAATAAGGGAAGAATAGAACTATATAATAAAATAATCCAATCCATTGTAGGCAGCAGCTTCCCTGGTGTGGGACTGCCCAAGCAGACGGGGGGGTAGCAGTCCCTGGCAGGCATTGCGCGCAGGATCCAGCCCCACGGGGTCATTTCCAGACCCAAAGGACCTTTTCCTGAGCATCGAGCTGCCCTTTTTGCAGTGTGACCACCCACTCTCCAGCTCCACGGCTGCAGTAGTGATGGCTCGGGTTGTTGGGTGGGTTTTTTCCTTTTATATCACGCACCTTGTGTTGATCTGCCCTGAATTTCTGCTGTTGCTGCAGCTCCTTGCTTCCACGGGGTCCTCCACACCATCAGCCCTCCTGCATCCTAAACCTGGTGTATCAGCAAGAAGCATGAACAGCAGCAAGCTCAGTGTAAAACCAGCAGCAGATCAGCAACTCCCTGGGCGGGATGCAGTCCCAGGGCCATTGAGCCAGACCCTGTGCTCTTCCCAATCTCACTCTTAGCAAAACTTTCCAACCTTTGTAAGCAGCCCTGCTTTAACACGCCCTAAATAACCCAAACAGTTTATCTGTGGGCCAGGGAACATCCCCTGTAAGGACACCACATCCTGCTTGGATTATCATGGCCCTTCTAAACAGTTTATAGACCAAGGTAAATGAGGGTGATTGCTCTTTTTGAAGAAAAGTGAAGACTTATCTCTTTTTTTTAAAGCCATTCAGGGAGCACTGGACCAGATTACCACTCCTAAACCCCAATTTAAATCCGCTGCTTCTTTCTCCTCCAGCTGAGCTCCATCCCTTCCTCACTAAACAATTAAAAAAAAGGGAAAAAAACAAAGAAAAATGGGTTTGGCAGCTTCACCCCCTCACGTGCTGGTCTCAGTGGCGTTGCGGGCCTGCCAGGAAGGTTGCAGTTGCACCGGGAGGCGCCGGCTGGGCTCAGCACCAGGTCGGCAATGGGGTGGGTGCCGGGGCTGGTGATGGGAGAGGGCAGGGACCAGCGGCACGCATGGCTGCACCCGGGAGGCTTTGGGGCCACACTGCTTTTTACTTTGGAAAAAAAGCATAAAACTGGGGGGGAAATGGAAAATTTGGGAAATAATTTGGAGAAGATAGAGAGCAGCAAGTGTCCACAGCAGCTCCTCCTGCAGTGGGTGGGACAGTCACCTACACAGCGTCCTGCCATCAGCGTCCCCCAATGCCAAAAATATCAACTCATTTCACAAGCAGTGATCAGAGAAAATCGTAACACTTCCCTGTGTGAATGTCCGTTCACAGAAAGGGGTTATATTGTGCAACAAGGGCATCTGTAAAACACTCTGGAGGAACTGAACCCATTTCCAAGAATCTAAAGAGTGAAGAAATGGTATTTTACGTGCTTTTTTTGAGCTATAAATACTTTTTTCTTTCTTTCCTCTAAAAGTGGAAGTGATTTGCAAAGGCAAAGGACCTGGGACAGGGCTTCACCTCAGCCAGCAGATGCAGCTCTGTCCTGAAGCAACATGGCTGCATGGCAAACAGTGCAGGGAAGAGCCCAAAGCTCTTTTTTCTTTTTTTTTTTTTTCCAGCTTCCTCCATTCAGGCTGAAGAATTGCATTTCCAGCTTGTTTCAATTAATTTTAAGACCTTTACATTCCATAAAAGCTAAAGAGCTCATTAAACCAGAGTTTTTCCTATTGTAACACTTTGAAACAGCCACACTACAACTCAGATGGTGGCTCTGGCTCAGCCGTGCCAGGACCTCCTGCAGGGAGAGAAGCGGCTCCGGGTTCCTTCAGTGGCAGCAACACTCACCCTCTGGCTCAGGATGGACAAACTCATCACACCCCATGGGTCCATCCCATGGGGCAGCATCAGGGCAGCTGGGAAAAGTCATGGCAGGAAAGATGCTTGTCCTGTACCTTCCCCCAACCTGACCTCCACGGCACTGCCACGGCTTTGGGCATGGCACGGAGACCTGGATGTGCCCCTCATCTCATCATGGGGAGGCTGGGAGCACTGCTGGGAACAGGGTATGGTTAGGGCATGTGCACTGCCCTGCAGCACCCTGCCTCAGGGAGTGAGGAAGCACCGCAGGAGGAATATAGCCACTTGCACCCATACGTAAATCATAGAATCATAGAATGGTTTGGGTTGGAAGGGACTTTAAAGATCATCTAGTTCCAACCCCCCTGCCCTGGGCAGGGACACCTTCCACTAGATCTGGTTGCTCAAAGACCCGTCCAACCTGGCCTTGAACACTTCCAGGGATGGGGCATCCACAGCTTCTCTGGGCAGCCTGTTCCAGTGCCCCACCACCCTCACAGTGAAGAACTTCCTCACATCTAATCCAAATCTAACCTCTTTCAGTTTAAAGCCATTACCCCTTGTGCTATTTTTGCACCTATAAGCAAAGCAGAACCAGCCAGGACCCTGCAGTCACTGACAGCCACGCTCCTTGTCCCAGCAGCCAGCCCTGGCTCCATCAGTGGCCGTGGACAGCCCTAGCTGCCAGCAGCCCCACTGCAAAGCTGACGGTTTCTTTGATCTCGAAAGATCAAAAAGAGACATTTCCCCGCCCTGTCGCAGCCGCAGCATGCCCAGACGTTTGACAGTCAGCCACAAAGCACTGATCAGGATGTGGCAGCTCCAGCTCCCATGGCCAGCAGACAGTGAGCCTGCCCCACGGCTGCCTACCTTTTCCAGATGCTTCCACGTGCTCAAATAGTTTTCCTTCCTGAGAAAAAACAAAACAAAACAAGAGAAGCTGTGAAACGCAGCAGGAAAGAGGTATCCTCTAGGGAAGTCTGCACAACCTGCCCACATGTTGGTCCCTCTTGCCCTCCCAGGGCATGTGGGTTTTGGATGGAGCCCAGGCACCTGTGGGCTGCTTTGGTTTATTCAGTGGCAGGCAAGCATCTAAGCAAGAGCTGAGCAAGGGCATGAGGAGCTGAGCAGCCTTTGAGGGAATGCGGAGAAGTCCCCAGGAGGCATTTTCTGCAAGGAAAAAATGCACCAGGACCTGCTGCAGGAGCACTGAGCAGGCAGCAGAGACCTTTCCTGGGGTTAAACAAGTTGCGGTTCAACGAGATTTTTGTCTCATGTCCTTACAACACAGGTCCCAGGTGTGGGTCCCAGGGATGTCCCCAGTCACATCCCATACTGGGCACAGCAATGACAAGGCCAGTGCCATGTCCTGGCTAGCCCATCCAGCCTCAAACAACAACTGATCCAGCTGGGTATCCTGCCAGGGTCTGGTGGGGCTCCTCACAAGTTCAGGCATGGATTTCCCTCCCCTGCTTCCTGTGTTTTGGGATTAGCTGCTGTTCATCTTCCTTGGCTTTACCTGGAGTAATATCCTACACATTCACAGACTGGGGTTTATTTAGTTATTACTAGAGCCCCTACAGCACAAAGAAAATTTTAGGCTTCAAAATAGAACACATCAACCAGTTCTAGTGCCACACCACCACCAGCTTGGAGTGAAGAGCTGCAGGGAAACAAGAACACATGCTCTCACCCACACAGGAAAAAACATAAATGTGACCAAGGGGGAGATAAGTGCCGTACCCCACTGCCTGCGGCTGCACAAAGGATGCCCACAGTGTGGGACTTGCAGTCCTTTAGGCATTGAAAAACAAGGTGTAATGTTAAATACAGGTTGTTTTCTATGTTCCACAAGCCTCTCATGCACCTGGATGCACACCAGCACAGCCAGGGTTACAGGCTGCTCCAGTGTTTTAAGTGTGGCCCTTTGGTATCTCAGTTCCAGCTGCTGCAGTGCCCACAGGCTAGGACAGAAGATTCAGCAGAGCAGGGGAAAGACTCCTTGGGCGGTGGAAACTCATTCCTTGCTTCACAGAAAGCAAATTTTTAGTAAAAGCCAGATTTCCCCAGCATATTCCTCCTGATGAGCAAAACCCACCCAGAAAGCAGGACTAAGGAACCCTGAATGCAGAATACAATCCTGAAACCCACTGCTTGATACCTAGGTTGGGGGGCATGATGTTTAACCAAGAGCTCAGGGATTATCCCATCCAACTGCCTCGTTGATCTCAGTGGTGCCAATAACTCCAAGCACACCAAGTCGATGAACCCTCGAGGGCAGCCACTGTTGTGTTGGAAGGGAGATGTTATTTGTGCCATAGTAAAGCAATTCTACCAGTGCCTGGTTAATCCACTTACTTATCCTACAGGACTAAACAACTTGCCCTGAAGAACTGCTACATCTCATCCATCTAAAGCATTCTTCATCCCACAATAAAATTATTCCACAAAATTTAAGAGTCCCAAACAAGGGCAAGCAGACCCTGGAGTCTTCCTCCCACATAAGCCAAAGGAGACAGTGTTCACACTTGCTTTTGTGTAGGGCCTTGCTCATCACAGCCAGCTGCAAGATGCTGCTTTAGCCACACAAAGAGACCCAGACAGCAACTGGAGCCAACAGTCCCCCTGCTAAAACCTCCCAGGGCTACAGATGGAGACCCAACGAAAGGGAGACTGGGCCCAGCAGACTGGGGAGCTTCCTGCCTGCCCTTTCAGCATAGGAAGGCCAATGCCAAGAGTGCTCTGCCAAGAGGAAACAAAGGAGTTCATACCGTCTGAAAAAGAAGACTGCTGCTTTTTATTAACCAGTGAAGTGGGCCCAGACATTCACATATGGGAGGAAAAGCAATGTGGGGAGCAGGCCCAGACCCAGCAGTTGTGGGGTGCATGGCCCAGGCTGCTGTTGAGTGAGCTGTCTCCACGTGGAAAAGGGCACCTTTTTGGGGAAGAGAGAGGGCACAGCAAACCCCCAGAGCAGGATGCAAAGAGCTGGGCAGCACTCAGGAGCCGAGCACAGGCATGGACAAGTGACACAGAGGGGAAAGCAGGGATGCTCGCAGACTAGTTGCAGTTCTTGGGCAGGCGATAGACACCTCCAGAGTAGATGAGTTGCTGGTCCCGGACTTTTTTCTGGAGGAAACCCTGCAGCTCTTGTATATCAATTTCTGTAACCACTGGGCCTGTCATCACAAACATCTTCAGCATGCTGTGAATCCTCTCCAAGGACAGGCTCTCCAGGTTGGTCAGCATAGCCTGGATGTATGTCCAGAACAGCTGCAGAGAGGGACACACAAGCAACAGTAAACCATACTGACATCTATACCATGAAGAAAAAGGGTGCTTTAGCATCCTGTATCCCAAAAGCAGAGCAAGGCTATGGCTGGCAGTAAGTTCTGCTCTCAGCCACGAGCATGTAGTCTTTAAACAGGAATAACCAAGAACAGCACCAGGTGTTGGGAAACACAGCTAGGAAGCAGGATTTGATGTGCAGTACGTGCATGACCCTCAGTGGATAAACACCAGTATGACACCTCCATGTTGCACAGTGGCACAACATACACACAACATGACACATGGGTAGAAAAAGCACTGGAAGTGTCCAGGAACCACAACACAGGGAAGGCAAAGGTCCAGCTGTAAGTGCTGGGTAAGCCTTTTTGGCAGTCTAGAGTGCCAAAAACCACTGCTTGGGTGAATCCAAATAAGTTATGACTATTTTCAAATATGAAATCCTGTCTCAGACTTCTTTTTTTAAACTGAAAAAACACATTTAGAGATGTCCAAATGGTTGCCTGGCTCAGCAACCAGGCACTTTTCTGGAGGGAAGGCTGCAATCCAGCACCTGCACCAGTGAGCATTAATCAAGAGATATTTGTTTCAAAAAACCCTCATGCTGGACTTAGCTACTTGCAGTAGAAAATGCAAATCCAAAATGCAAATTGAATCCACCATCTTAATCAGATTCCCTAAAACCAACAGCATGGAAAGTTTGCATCATCCTCCTGGCTTTGCAAGCAGCAGACACATGGACGGGTACCTGCAGCTCTTCCTCCTTCTGGTCAGCCTGTGACGCCATGGCAGAGTCCCCCTCCTCATCGCTGTCTATCAGAACAACCTTCTCCACCTGGTCCTTCTGCTCCTCCTCAATCACAGTGAAGGTGCCTTGGGGCTCTTCACGCAGGACACCCTGCTGCAGCCACAGCGTCATCTTACGCTTCAGCGATGTCACCGGCACCTTGAGCACTTCACTTAGCTCTGTCAGTGTCCACGTACCTGCAGAGACCATGCATATCAGAGAGAGAACAGAACACCTGCCCACCTCCCAGCATGCCAGGACTTAGTAAGAGGATAGGGAAGGCTGGGGAGCCACTGCCAGGAGCAAGCAGCTGTGTGCAGTGACTGCCTGAAAGCAGACCAGGTGCTGAGCTGTGGCCCTGCCAGGTGCTGTCTCCTAGGAGAGCTGGAGACCTGGCTGAGCCCTGTGGTAGATCCAAGCCCACAAACCAGGTCTTGGTCCTGCTGCCAGAGCTCTCCTGAGCACTCAGCCACTCGAGTAACACAGCTTTCCCACCCACCCATGGGAAGCACACAGACATGGGTGCTAGCACTGAGTCTCTGCCACAGCACTCACTCTTGGTCTGGAAGTGCAGGATGATGGCGGCATGCACAGGAGAGACGGACAGGGAGAGGGTACGATCTGCCAACTCCACGTCCAAGCTCACCAGGCCTAGATGGTACTTCCAGTTCAGGGTCCTCATGGCCTGGAAACAGGAGAAGCAGCCACTAACAGCAGATCTTCTAATGGGGACCACTACGTGCTGCATTATTGCAAATGCCCCTCTACTACCAGGGCCAGCTGTGCTCCTCTGCCAGACATGAAAGCTGCTCCCCTCCTCATGAGTCACCCAGCACTGCCACCACCCAACCGTCTCCTACCCCCTCATGGGAAACACCCTCCTTGGCACAAGTTGTTGTTCAGCCCTTGCCCAAGACCAATACCTAAAAAGCCAGTCACTCAGCTCTCTGGTAGGGCAAGCACAGGTTGAGGAAGACCAGCTGAGCCACTCAGGACAAACTCCTACGAGAAAATAAATACTCTTCTGGGGCAGGATTTCCTTAGAAGAGAAGCAATTTCTTCTGATACTGATGTGAAAAGAGCACTGCTTACTTTGAACGTTGAGGATGCTCAAGGAGGCTGCTTCCTCCTTGCATCTCCTCCTGCATCCTCTCCTAACTGATTTTTTGCAGGCACAGAAATCAGCTGACACGCAAATCTGGTACATAGCTACAGCAGAAGAGACAGGATCTAGAGGTATGAGCTTCACAGCCTCATGGCATGTATCACCTGGTGTATAATAACAAGTTCAAGAAAGGATATAGAAAACCAAGCCTGAAGTGGAGTCAGAGCACAAGTGGACAGGCAAAGAGGAACATCTGCATGAGACACCAAGTTGTGTTCAGGTTGGCTGCAAGGAACCATCTGCGTGTGCACACAGACGCTACGGTGGCCTGACAGCTAGATCTGACCCATCCACGCTCCAGATGTGTGCTCTGCACTACACCAGGTAAGAAGCTGCAAGATGAGAAAGCCAAGACCACAGCTCTGGATGTGACCTAGATCTCTCCTTGACTTCCAGACAGGTGCTCCTGCTTCCAACTCATTCTGTATGTGCACAGCAAGATGCACCTCAGCCTTCTCTATCTGACTAATTGCCATGATCAAGTGCCTGGAGAACAGAATAGTGCATGGGTGCTTACATTGCTCTCTATGCCTCTCTACCACCCTTCCATGCTGTTTAAAAAGGCATGGATTCAGTCTTTGTCTGAGCCACACTCAAACTGACCAAAAATGCTTGCACCTAAACTGTCTTAACACAGAGTTCAGGTGTTATAGTAACTCACAGAACTAACTCGCAAAGTTGGCAAAACTTAACAAATTTTGAAATAGTTGGTATGAAGAAATACATTACCTTGGAGACACTGCTAGGTGATCATGTAAACTTAAGATAAACAGAGTTAGAATATGTGCAGTATGTATAACCGAGAACATATTATTCATTAGGAACAGATAACAGCAGATTAGTCAATGCTGGATGAGAATCAAGTAAATACCCTGTCCCTGCTTTACCTTACTTAATTTTAAAACTAAAATCAACACCCACTTGTGCATAAAGACTATGTAAATGTGAAACCACCTTAGTATAATGAACTGGACAAGAGCATGACATGCTCAAAATATCTTTTCATTGTATAAGTTTGTGTAGCCTATCACAATTTTTGTTGTATGCATTTCTTTGTAACAAAACTGTATAAGAACTCAACCTTTCTTTCTAAAGGTGTGCAGGCATTTGGAGACCTGGCACCCGGTACTGCAGTAGAGCAATAAAGATAAATATCTCGACTCGATGTGTTGATTGGCTTACTGCACACTGGGTGAAAGAACTCAGCTTTTGGGACAACACAGGGACCTTCAGAAATGAATGAAACAACACAGGAGAGGACACAGACAGAAAAGGAAGCAACATTCACCTAACTCTAGAGTAGCAGTGAATATTAAAATGAGACCATGTTAAAAGAGCTTCTTTTCAAGAGGACAAACAGGGGAGGGGAGTGCCAGAGTCCTGAAGAGAGGCCCAACAGGGACAGGATGTCGCTACTATAGAACTTAGGTCAACAAGCTTAGACCAGACTTAAGGGACCTAAGAACTTCCACCTCAGTATCCATTTAACTAACAAACAATGGCATATTTTAGAAAACTCTCTTCCCTAACTGCCATCACTATGACTCAGGCACCCCATAAAGAGATAAACCCTTCTTTTGGCAATAGCTAAGCTAGCACAGCTTCTAACCCCAATTCAAAGCTGAAGGACTTTGGGATTCCACCGTAACAGCATGGGTGTACTAGCAGCTAAAATTAAAAGGGATGTTAAAACCCACACTATGTAACAGCACACTGCTGTTTTAAGGAGGATTAAGGTTGCCTCACCTTTAATTTCTCATATTTCTTGGAATAGGCTTCCATGGCTTCCTTGACCTGCTCTGGAAGCTCTAGCTTTTCCTCTTTCAGTGGTGGCCAGAACTCACTTGACAGGATAACGGCAACAAGGCTGAATGGCGGCCTCTCCTCCTCTGGGAGCTTTTCTTCCTCATCACGAATGTTGGCATTAATGCGTCGTGAATCAGCCATATCCTGGAAAAGGCAGAGGAAGCTAAGGAAGCTCCTTCTCTTCAAAGTCAGGGCTAACCCTTAGTAAAGGAGAAGGTTAAACAAGGTGACTAACATTGTCTCCAAATGATGACAGGGACATTGGAAAGAACATGATCATGTGTGTCTACTAAAAAGTCTGCTATATACTCAAAAGCATTTGTGGGGAGGTTGCAGAAGGGCTTACAACTCAGCCCTAGCCTATATTGCAGTCCCTCCAGACCTGTGTTTGTCACGGTTTAACCCCAGCCAGCAACTAAGCACCAGGCAGCCGCTCACTCACTCCCCTCCCACCCAGTGGGATGGGGGAGAAAATCGGGAAAAGAAGTAAAACTTGTGGGTTGAGATAAGAATGGTTTAATAGAACAGAAGAAACTAATAACGATAATGATAATACTAATAAAATAACAACAGTAATAATAAAAAGATTGGAATATACAAATGATGCACAGTGCAATTGCTCACCACCCGCTGATCGACACCCAATTAGTCCCTGAGTGGCTATCTCCCTGCCCCCACTCCTCCCAGTTTATATACTGGACGTGGTATCACATGGTATAGAATAGCCTGTTGGCCACTTCGGGTCAACTGTCCTGGCTGTGTCCCGTCCCAATTTCTTGTGCCACTCCAGCTTTCTCACTGGCTGGTCATGAGAAGCTGAAAAATCCTTGACTTAGTATAAACATAACTTAGCAGCAACTGAAAACATCAGCGTGTTATCAACATTCCTCTCATACTGAACTCAAAACATACCACTGTACCAGCTACTAGGAAGACAATTAACTCTATCCCAGCTGAAACCAGAACAGTGTTCTTCCCACAGTGCTCAAAGTGAATTAAAGTCTAGAGTCCCAACCCTAGAGGAGCTGGAAGAGCCCAGCTCTTCAATGCCAGAATACTGTACTGCAAGAAGGGCAGGAGTGACAACAGCACCAGAGCAACCATCTCCCAGAGTTGATAACCCAAACCACAGGGCTTAAAAAAAGAGAGATGATTTTGAATGTACTTCTGCCTGTCACAAATCAGCCCCCTCACAGCCCCCTCACTGGGATTTTGGGAACACCACTTTCCTAAAAGACCCTCTTTGGGTCACTCCTCAAATCTCTCCCCTTCCCCAATGAGCTTAAACACCCAGGAGCTGAATTTAAAGAAAAAAAAACCCTAGAAGTTACTTTCAACATGACTTCACAATAGTGCATCTGAGCTTCACCAAACCGCAGCTTCAGCAGCTCCACATTGCGGATTTCCCTGATAAGAGAAACAATAGATTAGACACAGGTCCCTCAGACAGATGAGCCCAGCTTGGCCTTCACCCCTTGCAACACAGCCAAGAATGCAGTCCCTGGTACAAGGGTGATCTTCCTAGGAAGCCTTGCAAAGCACATTATCTGAACAGGACGCCTCCTAGCATCTAAGTGAGGAACGGTCACTTCCGCTGTAGGCCAGCAGCTTTTTGAAGACCCTCCCATCCCTTCCGTTCGGACAAGCATGGCACCTAGCCACCCGCCTTGACAATACAGTGCAACCTCAGCATTTGGCAACCCACTTGCCTGAGACTGCCTATCCCAGCTCATACTAGCTGCCTTTCTCAGAAAGGAAAACCACCACAACTGTTGAATCAAGAGACATAGCTGGGTTGCAACTGAGGTTTCCTGACGCTTCATCCCTTTTTCTTACTTTGACACTTTCTGCTGACCCTAAGCAGCTTGTGCAGGTTGTAAGGACCACCAGAACATGTGGGATGGAGCTAAGAGGGTGTCGGTGCCTCCAATTTCCTACATGCTGCGCTGCTAGTGCAAGCCAAGGGAAGGACTGAGCAGGAAGCAGCCAAGAAGAGGTGAGATCATGAAATTCTAGATGCAAACCCAAAGCTGCAGAGGAAATGGCCAAAGACATTACTGGCTCCAGAAACAGACATTCATAAGACCGAGTCTGAAACACATGATTATCAGGCAATTTTACCACGGAAAGCCCTGGAGTCGGACACTTGGACCTCACCTCTCAGCACTATAGTTGAACTGATGTAGCAGCCGGTCAGCCAGAAGCGTGCGGTATTCATTGATAAACAAGTCCTTGCTGCCATAGATGCTCACCAGCAGGCTGATGATGTCCGAGGACCGACGCTTGGAACTTGATTTTCCTAGTGAAATCCAGCAGATGACAGTGCAAGATTAACAGAGACCTGCCCCAGCCCAGCTCAGCTCTAGAGGACCAGCAGATGAGCTGCTCAAGAATTCAGCCTGCTGGGGAAACAGCAGGCTGTCAGGACTTCTGGTCTTGGCATCTAACCTGGATCTGCATCAACTGGGTCAGGAACCCAGTCCTCTGGTTCTGAGATGTCATCGTCACTCTCCTGGCCGTTCTCCAGGGTCACCGGGTCAGCTTTCGAGAGCTCGTTTGCAAGATCACCAGAGCCCTCAGCATCCCCTGTGAGACCGGCCACAATCTGCCGCACCGTGTCTTCCCGAGTCCTGCCAACAGGGAAGAGAAACAGAGCAAGTGAAGGGAAGGAGAGGAAGGGGGATGCATAAGACTGCCCTGCAAGCCTCTTACCTCAGATACTTCCTGATGGGCTCACAGGCGACCTCAAGGATAACCATGGAAGGGTCAAGCTCCCGCAAGGCTTTGATGGCTGAGATATACAGAGTGATGATGTCGGATGTGTTGACTCCTACAGGAGAGGGGCAGAGGGAGTCAAGAGTCCCAGAGCACAGACTAATGGCTTGGATGCAAGGAGCTTGGATGCTCCAAGCCCTCTGTTTGATCCATGGAGCTGGAGGAAAAGGGCTTGCTACCCTACTGCCCCAGCCAAAGGGAGAGATTGGATCCATGTGTGAAACCAGTTGCAACCGCAAACACAGGCTCAGAGGCTACTACAAACCAGGTGAGCCCAGTTAGTGCATTAGGAGCTCAGACCACACACAGCAAAGAAGACTTTACCTACCTGGACCAAAGCTAAACTTCTAGCTCAGCTCCTCACCACACTGCAAAAATGAGGCAAGAAGGGGCTGGGATATAATCAGCTACTGCTGCCCATGCACACTCAAACACAGGGAGCACACGATGGGCACAGCCTGACTGCCTCTCACCCATCAAACACAAAATCAGATGATGGCTCCCAGCAGATCCCCACTCATGCCCAGGCTCCTTACAGTGTTATGACATATGTGGGGATGTAAAACCCACCAGGATGCAGAAGTCGCATTTCCAGAGCGCTTTTCAGGGAGCTGAGCAGCTGCTGCCTCTGATTAGTCCTCTCCAGGCAGAACTTGAGGTCCTCCACAGCAGGCTTCGACTCTGGGAAATCTACAAACCAAGCAGTGATTAGAAACAGCCCCACGCTCTGTGGGAAGGCAAGAGGAGACAGCATGGCACATCAGGAGATGAAGACAGATCTACCATTCATCCAAACCAAGTCCAAGAATGAATGTACACTGAATGGGTCACACCTACCTCGAATAATGCTGAAGAGCTCTTCAATGCGCATGCTGGCATAGATGCGGTAGAAGAACCTTTGGACATGGCACCGCCAGCGCTTCAAGGTGCTGCCAGCTTCTGGAGAGGAGCGTGCCAAGGGACCATCTTGCAGAAAAACCCTGCTGAGCCAGCCAATCACTTTCTCAATCCACTGCACAAGGAGAGGAAGAGTACAGAGACGGTGAATACCACAGCTGGATGCACCGCCACGTCCCACACTTACCCCATCACCAGGGCAGCTACCACAGCAAGCAGAAATGAGCAACTAGCCAAGGACAGCATTATCTCCAGCTGCTCCCTGGCCTGGGTTATAGCTGGGGAAAGCCTAGCTGAAAGAATACGAACTTTAACTAAAGACAGAGGATATGGACTATGCAGATGTGTATGAGAAGATAAGGGGTGACTGAGGACTGTGCATACACACTGGGCTCCAAAAAGCATAGGGTATACTAAAAAGCTTGCAGGCTATTCTATTTTTGCAGAATTCCATTCCATTCTATACTTGCAGAACCATTCTCTTTATGAGAATATGAGCAAATTGCCCATCACATCATCCCTGGCCCAAAATTTCTATAACTCCTGAAATCAATGAAGAGCAAGCAAGCCATCCCAAGGACTCACAGACATACTCTTGCCAACCAAACTCAGGCACTTGAAACCAAGACCTCAAATACCAGCCTAGTCACTGAATAATAAAATAAAAACCTGAACAGAGAGCATCAGAAGGTATTTTTTTATATTTGAGATCTAGTTTTCTACAGAGAAATGTGTAATTGTCAAATTTCAAATGTACTCAAGTACAATATCCAGATACTAAATCAAAACGTTTTTTAAAATTTTGTCCTTTAAGGTGGCAAATGTGTAGCACTTCCTGGGGTAGTATTTGAGTATTAAGAGCTAGCAAGTATTATTCTTTTTTGATAACTGGATTTGGACAGCCTGAAACAAAAATGCTAAGTTCAGATCTGGTTTGATTATGTTAATTTTTAATTATCTACTCGACTGAGGAAACACTGAAGGAATGCACAAATTCTGCTAATTACAAGGCAGGACAAACCTGAGAACTATAAAACATCTGGGCAAAACTGTGGAAAAGCTGATAAAGAATTCCCCTTAAGAACAAAAAGAAAGGACTAACTGATGCAAAGCAACTCAATTTTGAGAAATACAATTATTATCAAACCAACCCATTTTTCCCCATGAGTTTATCTTCTCTGAGTGCTCCTGCTATAGCCTGATTAGTGGCTGATGCTCCAGACTGCTGCTGATGTGTCTGAAAAGGGTGTTTGCTGTCAGCACTTGTACTTTTAGGAAGCTGTTTCTCAGACTTCTCTATTTTACCTTTAGCTTGCCAGGCCTGTGCTTTTTGTCTTTTTTTGAAATAGTTTCCCAATTTGGATACCGCTTCTACTGTTTTTTGGGTTTTTTTAAATCATCTCTGCCTACTTCTGACATGCTCCAATATTCTGCGGCCAAACATGCTGGCCTTTCTGAAGAGGTGGGAGCAAGAGGACCTTCTGCAACATCTGACAAACAGAATACAGTTGCATTTTCTCCGGTGCATTTTCTCCAGTGCCCTTAAAATGTCCTTAAACAATCTCCAGGCCATGCAGAAACATTTCACACTAGGTCCAATAGTGTTGCACAGCAACTAAAGGGAAGCAAATATAAAATGACTGCCGATATTTGCAGACAACAAAAACGGCTGGCACGGCAAGCAGCAAGGCAACTAGGGCAACCATAGAAAGCAGTCTGGTTTGCATGGCAACCTGACTTCACACATTGTTCTTCAACACAGGAAAAGGGAAGGTCATGCATCAAGGAACAGCATCAAGGAACAAAGAGCGCAGGGCAAGCCTGCAGAGCCAGGACTGTACCCTGGAAGAGCCATAACCCAGAGAAGAATTTTATTTTAAGGGTAAACACTGGGTAAACAGCCCAATGTGAACTCAGTTTAAGGTAGAAGGAAAACAACTGGGTAGGTGCAAGGAAGGACTTTAATTTTGTATGTGGCCCACTGGTGAGATCAATGCCAGAGCATTGCTTCCCATCTTCGCTTCCTATTTTAAAGGGATGCTGAAAAATTGGGAAGAAGAAAGAAAACAACCACACAAATTCATATTATAAGCCCACCTACACAGAGGGAGGGTTCCCTGCAGGCTAGGTGGCACTACATGTTCCTGTAGTTTGCAAAACAGAACGACAGAAATTCCCTCATTACTAGGGACATCACCAGGTGAAATACAATGGTCCATTATGCACAGGTCAGAGCAAACCTTCCTCTCTAGCATTAAATCAAAATCATGTCTTCTGCTAGGGATGGTGGGAGTCATAGCTCTGGACCAGGTGTTTTTGTGGAATCCGCTTTTAGCCTGAGCTGCTAAAGCAGTAACAGGAGCAGCTGCGCATCTCCAAAGGAAGGGCCCTCGCTGCCCGCACACCTTCCTTACCTCCTGGAACTCATTCAGGAAGGAATGCTCGTACTCCCCCCTGCATCTTTGCTCCATCCTCTCCTCTATCATCCTGTGCAAGATGGTTGTGACAGCATCGGCACTCACCCTCTCCAGCAAATTCAGCCGGCGGCTACAGACACAGACAGCAATCTGATTCAGAACATGTGAAACAAAGGTATAAGCAAATAAAGAAAAATCTAACTACCTGAAGGCACCTTCCTCCCTGTACACTCCACAGATGCAGGCCTAGCTCTTAGTTTAAATGCTCTGATAGCTCACACAGATGCACTACATATATAACACATGACACTACTGCTATCCCATTTTCCTTAGAAACATTATTTTCTAGCCATCAAAAGCTTTTTCATTTAGAAGAGTTGGCTTCCTTGTGGACGGAAGGCCTTAGAGCAAGAGGAAGATACTCTCATATCCACAGAGAGGAACTTTCTGTCTAAAAATCTGCCCTAGTTCAACTGCCACTTGGCAACCAGCTGCAGAAACCCTGTGTCAAGTTTTCTATCCAGTACCATGATACAGCCTGGGCTCATGTGTAACTCCTGTTTTCAGGTATCAAGCAAACCTGCTGCTGCTCCCCACCCAGACCATCTGCTTGTTCTGAGTGACAGCCACCACCCTGAAACCTACGTACAGAATGTCATTGAGCTGCTGAAACTGCTCCATGGCTTTGGGGCACCAGCACTGCTCTCTCTGGGTGCTGCAGCCTGCGCACAGCGGGCTCTCTCCTCCGCCCTCCTCCGTATCACTCTCCTGCTCAGTCTCACTCATGCTGCTCTCACACTCGTTCAATCCATCTTCTCCTTTCTTCCACTGCCGCATATATATCCTAAAAGTGCGGCTGTAGAACCGCTGGATCATTTCCTGGAAGGATTTGGTAGTGGAGAAGAAAAGGATAGCTTTGAACATGGTGTAGACCTTTTCTTGCAGCATCTGAGCCCCTGTCCCCAGGAGCAAGCCAGCCTTGGTCCACCTCTCCAGAAGTTCCAGACTGTTGAGGTAGGGGTCCAGGCGGCACTTGAGAAGACAAAATGCATCCAGAAGGAGCGAGGAGCACTGGGGTTCCTCAGCCGTGTTTTCATACTGGCCAATGCAGTTCCAGAACTCAGGAGCTATGTTTGCCTGAAGGTCCGTCTGCAGCACCTCAGTGAACCACTCCTCCACGACCGAGTGCAAGTCATAACACCGCAGCACGTCTAGGGCTGCCCGCAGGTCGGCATCCTTCAGTGGCCCCACAGCATCAGACCTCGGTGCTGCCTGAAAAGCAAAGGGGATACCAAGTTAAGTGCACATAAAGACTTCTCTAAGAGGATCTGTGGCAGAAGAGACCACTCATCTCAAAGAGCGGGGACCAAATGCACATGGACTCTGCTGTCAAACAGCACCAGGGGACGAGGTTCCTCCATGGACCCCTACTGGGGTCTCAGGCTGCCTGAAGCCAAGTACCCACCTCCCAGGCCTAACTCCCAACACCCTCCATCGCTGTCCCTGTTGGCGGCTGCTGCAGGACACGTGCGCTGGCAGGAGTGCCACGACCCACCCTCGGGTCCCTGAAAAGCCAGGCTCTGGGGCAAAACCTCCCTTGGCAGATGTTGGCTCCCTCGGGGAGCGGGGAGCGGAGCCAGAGCACAGACGGGGAAGCAGCACCTCTCTTGGGCATGGACGCTTTCCTGGCTGGTGCGATGGAGGAACGAGGGACGGCTGGGCCCCCACGGCCTCTCCCTGACAGGCCCCCGAACAAAAAGCCGCCGCACCGCCGGATCCCCCCTCCTCTCTTCCCAAGCCAGCAGCTCCCACCTGCCCAGCGGCAGCACCCAAAAACGGACCCAGGAGTGGAGGGGACTGGCTGGGGCCACCTCAGCCACCCCGGGGGCGGCGGAGCGGCAGCCCGGCGGCCTCGGGGCCTGCCCTGGGCCCGACAGGGCCCGGAGGCCCGCGGGCGGCGGCGGGAGGCGAGCGGG
>JANZLQ010000055.1:9554928-9567025 GCA_026212715.1 Elanus axillaris | reverse complement strand
TCCCACTGCTCCACACCCAGTGCGCTGCTACCAAGCAGGAAGAGCCCTACAACACAATTGTGCTCTGCTATAAAGCACTCCAACGCACCCAGGCAAAGCAAACACCAGAGGAACAACCAGGCACTGGCACAGGGTTGGACTCTGGCAAACAGGCTCTGCATGAGTGGCCCCCTTCCCCGCACCTGCACACCCCCCCAGGGCACTCCGTCGACTCTGCCAGGTAGAGCAAAAGCCCCAAAATTCAAAGAGATAAACCTGCCATGGCCTTGCCTGAGTTCCCCCTGCAAGCTCCCCTCCCCGAGCATGAGGTGGTTTCAAGGGAAGCACAAAGCAGCTCTGCTTGATCCAACAGAATATGAAGGGCAACTCATTCAGGCAAAACTAGGGAACACATAGGTCAACACAGCTGTCTTAAACCCTCTGAGCAGCTAATGAGCAGAACTGAACACTGCACACAGGAAATGCAGGCAGATTCAGTCCCAGGAACCATCTAAAAAGAAAAATCAGGAGCCTAATAATGGAACAAAGAGGTTTGCACAGCCAGCAGCCCCTTGCCAGACCATATAGACTTTTATGGAAACACAAAAGGCAACATGGGTCATTTTCTTTAGAAGAAAAACATAGCCCAGAAGAGCCAAGCACACTCGAGCCCAGCCAGAGAACTCTGTTCATCTCATCTCAGCAGTGGTTCCCTCGTTTCTGCCTCAGCAGCAGCTGCCAGTTGTGGAAAGGAAGAATTCTGCACCCTTCAGCTGTGGATGTTTGCAGGGATTTGTCACTATTTGCCCAGCTGAATGCTTCACCCAGAACTGTGTCACAAAACCCGGGTCAAACCCAAACCCATATATCTATGTATTAATACTCTGCCCAGCAATCTTAGCCACACTGGGAAGAATAAGACAGGCTTTTCAGGCAATAGCGTGCTGTTCAGCCACCAGATTCTTGTTGCCATAGCAAAAATCAGGTATCTGTTTGCTAGGATTTGAACAGTAATGAGTAATGGAGTACCTAGGAAAGAGAAGCCAGGGTAAACACTGCCCAACAAGCATGTATCTGAGCAGTCTTACAGGGCTCCCTTAGAAAAGAAAAAAAGTCAACCTTGTTTCATGGGATGCAGGCTGTCAGGACTCGGTCTGCACCCAGACCAACAATGAAATAGCCCCCATGTACAGAGATACATTATAAATAAAAATAACCAATTTACAGAAACCAACCTGTGACATGAACAACGAAAGTCAGCAGACACCTCGCCTCCAAAAGCTGAGGTGGGAAAGTCTGCAAGACTCCGCAGTTAACAGAAGAGCAAACACTCAATGGCTTCTCACAAAACATGGGTATCCCTGTAAGTCTCAGGAGCAAACCATGGGGTTAACCTTCATTAGCTCCAGAAGCAATCTCTTTAGTGTGGCTTTTCTCTTCACCCATTATCACTTTCAGTTCTTGGCAGATATGGCAAGCCAAAGTGATAATGTAGGGTAGGGTAGTTTACACCTTTTAAACAGGAACCTCTTTGGAAATCCAAATCCTCACTTTTTAATAGCACAGGAAAAAAATTGTTCTAAGCATTAAAAGAAAAAAGGGGGCGGGTGGGGGGAAATCACCCTTTAACTATATTCCAGCAAGGAGAGTCAGAGTCAGCATATTGATCGCCATTGTAGCAGCCTACAGTGGGACTGAAGACGACTGAGCCCATTTCCCCTTCCCCACAAAGCAACTGCAAACAGCTCTCTCCCAAACCAGTGGGTCTTGCAGGAGGCTGCAAGGGGCACTGCTGCCATTTCTGCTCAGTGTGCAGAGGAGCCGGATGGGATGGCAAGTCATGAAGCACAAGCTGGAGTTTATTCCTGCCCCTGCTAACATGACACAGTACCTCCAGCATGTCCAAACCCACCGCACTGCTGCTGCAGACTAGATACTGCACTGCTGCTGCAGACTAGATGAGGAGGCAATGGCTGCTGCATGGCAAAGAGGGACATAGCAATTTTTCAGCAACATGGTTATGCCACCCACATACTTCACAAGATCCAAACAGCTGAGTAACACTGGGGATCAGGATTTGCTCTTTTCAGGTACTAATTTTCCTCTAATCATCCTCTCTCCCCAAGGAATATAATCCTGAAGTGACAAAATTAGGTACTGCACTGACTCCCTAGGACATGCATGGGCTGCTGAGGTGCTGCTGGGTGCGATTTAAAGCAGCTTTTCACACCTGGTGAATCAAATGCCTCTTCCTTTCTCAGCAACAGCAGCAGGAGGGTTTCGGCTGATATCTGCGGGAAGGGCGGACAACAATTCAACACGAATACAGAAGAGCTCAGGATCCATGTGAAGAGGTGGGTCTCAATACAGAACAACCTCCCACCTCCCAACCCCAGGCTGCCATGGGGTGAAAGGAAAGGTTCCTTGTACAAACAAATCGCTGCTTATGGAATTTGGAAACAGAGGGCAGAAGCAGGTATTTTACAGTGGACAAAGATCTCCAAAGGGTTTACCTGGTGGCTCTTTCCATCTGACCCAGTCTGACCATTCTCACAGATCAGCAGATTTAGTAAAAGGAGGTGGAAGAGCAGTTTGTAAACTGCATACTTTTGAGGGACCTTCACTTTTTCCATCTGCAGTCAATGATCTAGACAACTCCTATGTGATGCAGTTTTCTCTGAAACCTTTAGGTAAAGGATTTTGGGGGAAATGAGCCATTTCATAGGAGTTAGCAATGAGTTTATCTACATGCCTGTACTTGTCCTGAAAATATGGTCATGTTTCAGCCCAAATTCTTGAATGACTTCAGGCACAGTCTCTATGTGTGGCAGGCTGGATTAGTACCCTCAGGGCTGCAGTAGCATCAGCATATTACCAAGGCATTCACTATCATTCGGGAGAAGATTAGGAGCTTTTGTACCTCTAAAGCCCTTCCTGACACTGAAAGAAAGGGTTTTTCCCTGACTGGTACCCCTAGGAATGGAGAGGACTTCAGGCTTGGTTCCTGTATCATATTAACCCCCGTACTGCTATGGCTGAAGCAGCCTAAGTGTGCCCAGAAGACTGCAGATGGCACTTCAGAACTGTATTTTTCTTGTCATTTGTACAAAAAGAAGAGTTTTGGGGCACAGGAGTTGGCTGCTCCACCATAGGCTAACATGATCATCCTTTTCCATACTTGGGTTTTTCCTAAGAGTAACACTGAGTTTTGCTCTGCTATTAATTGCATCACACAGTTAGTTACTGAATAGAACTAGCAGCGCTAAAGATTTACAGCAGTAGCATGTCAAGGAAACACTGTATTGCTGGCAAAGGAGAGGTTGCCTCCAGGATCACATCCCAGTTCCCAAGACACAAGGCAAAACAAGAAAGTCTCCATTTACAAGGCAACCCACAAAGCCAGCTCTGTGTAATCAATATGCTGAAGCACATGGTAGACAGGAGCAATGCATGGAGATTCGAAATATTAAACTCCTTGTACGAGACATGGGGAAGTTTCAAATTCCTGATGAGAAGTGACAGGGTAGGGACAGTCCAGGACAGCACTGCAGGGCAGGCAGCTTTGTTAACTCTTCCCTTGACCGTGTCGGACAAGAAGAGAGTGCAGCGCTCAACCAACCAATCACAGGGCAACTGGAGCCCCAGTCTAACACCGTACAAAGCAGCTATTCACCCAAGCATCCCTTCATTCCTTTGCACATCTGCGGACAGAGGAGTCAGAGCCTTCCACAGCTTAACAAGCAATTCAAATATTACTTGGCCCATAAGAATTGGACAAACCTCCCTACATGTGTAAAACAAATCTCATCTGAATACACAATGACAGTAGGCATACACAAGATACAATTAGTGTCAAGTCTTGGTATCTTCATAAACAATGCACAAAACTCCCAAACAGCAGAGGCTTCTGCTTTACAGGCAACTCTTGAGCATTCAATTTGTGGCTACACCCCAGTGCAGTGCTGGGACATGCCACCCACAAACATTTCTGTGCAACTGAGGCTGACCAGAGCAGTCCAAACAAATACTATGGTTTGGTGCAAGTGAACAGTCTCCAGATGGAATGGGACAGATAGAGCATCATTTCCTGGAAAATATGAGGAGGTTGGGAACAGAATTACTTCCCACCCTGGCAAGGAGTTCATTCTAGACTACACGATGAAAAGGCTTCAGTGATGTGAACATTATTAGCTGCACAACAGAGTTCATGTCTCTCTTGCCCTTTTTCTGTACTACTAATATGCAAAAGAGACTTCCTCGAAGTGAAGTGACTAAGTGCAGCAAGTTCACCACGAGGCTTACAGATATGCCCTCAGACCTAGATTTTCACTAGCTGCAAGCTATACAATTTCCCTACACAAGTGTTTTGCTCTCATAGTGTCTGAGATATTTTCTTCAGCTTGCCTATAGTCCTTCAAAAGCCTACAAAACAGCAGCTCCATCCTGCCAAGTTCCCAAGATCATGTGAAGGGCACTTCTCAGAAAACATCAGCACCAAGTTCCTTCAGTCCAGATCTTCCCAGGATGTTTGTGAAGTTTCTCTGTGTGATACAGATGCTTCACCTGACTCTTCCTAAACAAACTGTCCAAACAGTGATATTGTTACAGCTTCCTGGCATACCCACCTCCCACTGCAGTCACTAGGAAGAGCCTGGATTTGTAAATAGGTTTTAAATTGCCCAGGTTTCACTCAGGAGGGAGTGAGTAGAACCCCAAAGGTGAAGGAGGTGCTGCTGCAGCAGCTCTTACCGAGATGTCCTTTCCTGCCACTGAACCTGGAAACCAAACATTTTAATTTTTCCTACCATTTCCCACATACGACACAGACAAGAAGGACTTCTGCCCTAGCCAGCCTGAGTGTGTACTTCCTCAGGTCTTCTCAGGAAAACTGTGACTGTGTATTAGAAAAAGCAGAGTAAGGAAGAAAACCCAAACCCAAGACAAACTGAATACTTGAGATGGAGGGAAATTATAAACCATCTCAAATCTGGTCCACAGATTAAGGAAACCAATTAAGATAACGTTAACTGTAATCTGCATGATCAGAATTCTGAGCACAAAGCACTCCAAATCTCATCTCAAGCTCTGGGGCGGGCTGAGCCCTGGGCACATCCTAACCAGCTTCAAAGCCAGGCTCATCTCTTATTTGCATCAGAGTTTCTATTTCAGTTCTTCTGTCCCATTCCCCGTGCTGCTGACAGTGGCAGGCAAGCAGGGAAAGCGAGGAAGAGAACCGGGGGAAATCTGGGAGCAGCTCAGACTGTTGCTGCAGCATGAGGCTAAGCATGGGAGTGGCAAGGCCATGGAGAATCTCAGTCACAGAAAATTTCCCACTACGGAGATGAGATAAATATGACGCATCTGCTCTGCCAGGGGTTTAGTACAACAAAGTACCAGCACTTCAAGGAGCTGGCAGGCAGCAGAGAAACAAAACACAACCTACTTTCCCACTGATAGCCCCAGGTACACCTTATGAGGTGGTTTAAAAAACTATAACCACAACAAGATCCTGATTTTGAGTATTCAGCCATCAACATCACAGGCTAAAAATCAGCAGAATTAGAAAAAGGCAGGGAAATTGCCCTGTCTGGGTAAAACAGTATGTTCACATCTGACAGGTAGTGGTAATCACCTGCACAGGGGAGGGACCACACCTGCTGATCATCCAAGACACTATTTTCTGAGTAGGACTTGTCACTGCTGATCTCATCTACCAAAAATTCAACACATCCGTACTACAGCCCCTCCTTAAAGGTGGCAGATGTATTTGCCCAAGAAGAGCACATCCACGAGACAGAAGACAGAACAGGAACATGCATCTCAGAGCTAAGTAACACAAATCTTTGTGCTGACCCCTCCAAAACACAGAGATGAGGGAATCTAAGTAATTTTTGCAGAGAGATTTTTGCCTCCCCACCAGGTTAATTTACTTGTGTTATGGTTATGTTATACATTGCAAAAAAAATACTTCAGGCAGTCACTGGAATTTAGATTCCACACTGTGCAGACTTGCTCCACACTGTGCAGACTTGGTCCAAACAGGTCTAGGCAATAGCTGGAAGTGTTCATCCCTGCCAACATCTCGAGCCTACACCTGGTTCTCACAGGAGACCATCTCCAGCAGAACTGAACAGATGGAAAGCTACAGAGCAAGAAGTTCAGCAGGTTAGATCAACAAAACTGTTGCCCAATCCTGCCCATAATGAAAACCTGAAGGATGTTTAGAATAATTTTTTAACAGACATTTAAGTGGGCATTTAGAAGCCATATTCAGGCATTATGCAGCTCAAAACGTTAGAAAATGGACCGTGCTGAAGTCCACGTAGGCTGGAACTTTTTGAAGTTCAGCTGAAGTTGAACATCTTTGAAGACAGTTTTGCAAAGAAGCAGGAAAGCATTAGACTGCAAATGCTTGGATCCCACCAACCTTGTTCTTGTATGCCCTGTTCACACAGGGTTGCAGCTCACCTTCTAGCACTTGGCAAATTGCCAAATGTGACAACCAAAAAACATTAAAACCATCAACAATCTGATGTCTGTTGGCTTTCAAGTCATGTTATTTGCAGGACTTTGGGTGTCCTGGCCAGAAGTCCCCTTTTCTGCAGGATCCCCAAGAGGTACCAGGTCCTGGAGAGGACAAACATACCATGACTTGGGATGAACTGCAGGACTGACAAGACATAAGGAAGGAGCACAGTCAGGGCAAATTCTGTAAGCACAGGCCCTTCATGGCAGAGTCCAGCCTCCAACAAGATAAGAACATGAAGCCTAAAGACAGATGACTACTTCTCAGGACCCCAGCTGTCTCAGCAGTTTGCAGTCCTATCCAATCACTTGCTCCAACATGCCAGTCACTTGTTTTATAGAAACCTAGATTTCTATCTTGCTGACAACTTTATTGTATGTTATTCTGCCAGGTAACCTAAAGCAAGATTGATTCTTGTCAGCTGAGCCAAGCTAGATTTTATCCTCTGAGATCCCAAAGATCCACATCCCACAGCAAAGCCTTCCCTTCCTCCTGGGGCTGCTATCAGGCTGAAGTGTCTTTACTTCTTCTGTAATAACAGAGTACAAAGATGAGCACTGAACAGAGGTCACCAACAGCACTCTGCATCCTTTCCCCCACTCCCTGTTTAGAATAAAGGTCAGTAGGTCTCCTTCCACTCCTGAGCACATATCCTGTCCTCACTGTCAGAACTGACAGCTCAGCCAGACTCTTCCAGCAGCTACCCAAAGCTCCACTTGAAAGCCAGCAAGTCTGTTCAAAGCTGCAAACATTCACTTCATTTCCAAAGTGAAGTCACACCCCCACTGCTTTATCTGAACTAGCTGTGATACTGCTTGGAGAGGTCCCAAAACAGCCATGGAGTAGATGAACAGTCCTGAAGGGCATCTTAATACCTGTAGGAGGACAAGAGCTCAAACTGCCTGCCCACACAGGCCACCTGGTCCCTGGGACAAGCATGGCTGGGGCTCTGCCCTCCAGCTGTAGATCTTGATTGTGTCCCATCATACACAACCCCATGTTCACCTTCACAGCCCTGGGTCAATGACAACTGTGCAACTAGAGCTGCTGCAGTGGGACAAGAGAGCTGGGAACCCATTTTCTATTCTGACACAGGAACAGCATTTCCCTCTCCCTCATCAGCTCAAGATCCAGCTCCAACCCCAAAACAAACAGCTGCTTCACAAATTTGAAGTGTCTGGAAGGAGCAATAAACCTATTTTTTCCTGAGAGACCTTGAACATCAGCAGGTCACAAAAAAGTCACAAGTACAACTTAACCCTGCAGCAGCACAGCTGAGAGCAGGGGTTTGGAACTCCCTCCATGCAGACCACAGCAGCACTGGAATCCATTGCCACCCTGTCCCAGCCACCCTCCCACTCCAAAAAGCTACAGAGGATGTGGACCAGAGGATGTGGACCAAGTCGGCTCCATTTTGCTAGCATCTCTACCACAGTCAGGCAACTAGTGGCCAGACACTGAACAAAAAAGGGAGGCCGAATTTCTGCATTTGAAGAAAAACACAATTTGCATCTCACAAAACAATCAGTCTAACTGCCACAACCGCCTCTCTCCCTCCTAATAAATCATTAGACCTGACTGTAAGCACAGACACCCACCGATCCCCAGGAACACAACACTTCCAGGCTGTGCTAGACCTGCTGTTTACCTCACCCAGATTCCTGCTGGGCATCAGCAAGCAGATCAAGTTTTCAAAGTCATCAAAGTTTCACTAAATACCACTTCCTTGAGCCTGGATCATACCTGAAGACCCTTCAGCAAATCCAAGACAAGGTTTGGAAAGGAAGATGCTCAGCAGGAGGTGGGCTCATCCAGCACATATGCCTCATGAGAATCACCCCAAAAGACCTGGGTAGCTGCCCATTGAAACTAGCATCAGGTTTGATTTTGATACCCCCAAAAGAGCAAGGGACATTGGTTTTACCAAAGAACTGCAGCTTCCAGCTCACAGGAAATGTCTGCTTCTGCCCAATTCAGGCCAAAATCAAGTTTCTGAAAACCCCGACATATCTACAAAACAGAACCCTTGTTTTTGACTGGTTGCCTTGGTGACACACAGTGATCTCTTGGGAAGAAACCAAGGAATGTGTCCTAATACTAGCTCCTTCCTTTTCAGGCATCAACACTCAGCCTTATTACCCAGAATAAAAGCCACAAACATCCTCTAGGTTAAGAGTAAACAGAAATCTTTCCATTTGCTAGAGCATCAGCATCTTCTAAACCCTGGCTAAAGTCAAACTCTATGCTTGCCACCCCTAGCAGGAAGGGACCTGAAAGAAAACCTGGTGTTTCTGCCACTATATCACCACATTTAATTTTACCCAGAAACTTGTGTCTACTATTTCTCCTTAAGCTGGATCTTATTTTCCAAAAGGTCCCTATTTGTTTCAGCCTCCTGTTCCTCCTTTGTCTTTTAATATCTCTCTTCTCAGAAACTGTATCTTTATGGATTTAAGTTCTCATGCAGGCTTATGCCCCACGTATCATACTTAGCAAACACAGTCGCAGTTGTATATGCATCCTGCAGTATTTAGCACACTTCCATCTTCAGAATGCCTGCAGAGTGGCATAGTTAATGCTCTTAAGCTGGTAAGAACACTCAGCACAGAAGCTACATGACCTGCCCGATGTCACAGTCCAACACTGAACAGACAAAACAGTTGTTAACTGATTTCAAAGAATCATATGATATTTTAGGTTGGGAAAGGACCTCTGGAGGTCTCTAGCCCAAGCTCCTGCTTCAAGCAGGTCTGACCTTATCAGTTGCTCAAGGCTCTCCTCAGGCAAGTTTCAAATAGCTCCAAGGGTGGAGATGCCACTTCTCTGGGTTCCTGTTCCTGTTTGACCCACCTTAAACAATGCAGTCACTGCACTAGCCTTGTCCTCATCTCCCTCCCTCCTTTTTGTACCATTAACAACAGCTTCCACTGCACGCCATTTAATTGGTTTTGCTTACTTGAGGCTTTATTCTTTTACCAGCAAGGCTGCTGCCCCAACAGCACCACCCTGTCCAGAGAAATCAGCTCCTCTGGCTGCATCAGAAGCTAGGCTTATTTAAGAGTGTCTGTCCCACAAAGTTTCCTCTGTATTTTCTGCTCCATCCTAAGAGTACTGCTAACTATAATATGTTGTCTTGATATTTTCACCATTTATACCACACACCTAATTTGGTGTAAATCCAGTTAATACCCCAAACTGAACTGAGCAGAGCCAAGAAAACAGCTGGAATGAGTGCAAGCCAGCAGGTATTTAAGCAGTAGAACAATTCCAGTCTGATCAAGCATTTCCCCATAGGATGGCAAGGAAAAACTGCAGGAGCACTGAGTGAGAATCAACACTCCTGTTAATTTGCTTATGCTGGATCTCATGGCACTCATGTTCCAGGTCTGCTACCTGCATTGGCTGCGATCAAATTAATAGAGACTGCGTGCTCTTAAGAAGAGATTTAACAATGTCAAGCCACAGAAACACTGTGCCTCCCTGCCTCCCTTCTAAATGAGATGCACCCTATTCAAAGGATTTCCTCAAATTATAATGCTCAGTGCCTCAGGCACCCACCTGGAATCAGTCCATCAACTATTTAGTCGAATTTAGGTAACGGAACGTCAAACAACTCTTCCCGCTATGGAAAAACATGTCATGTCACAGACCTAGAAATCAGGACTTGTCACCTCAGCATGCTGCTTTCAGAGCCAAACAATCCATGCCTGCTTCTCTGGTGCAGCAAAATAACCCACTCTTTCAGCATGACTGTGTCTTTATCACATCCAGATGCCTTTCACCAAGCCATACAAAGATTAATTCTGAACTTAAGGCTTACAAGGACCCAAGTTAGATCCCAAGTAGCGAGAAAACCTGGCATTTGCTCCAAAGACACTTGGAGCAATCGACATCTCATGGATCTTCAGAGATGTAGCTGCACCCAGAATGAGTAGCCAGATGGTATAATCCTATCAAGGGGAGTTAAATTGTTGATCTCTTTCTGCCTAATACAGACCTAATTCTTGAGCCTCTATCAATAGATCACTAATGCGGGGAAGACGCCAATGCCATGCTGCCCACTGTACTGTGCCACAAGCCGAACAGTGACAACGGGAAGCTCAACACATCCATTACCCACCAGACACAGCAAGCAGAGCTAGAGAGGGGGCAAGTCCGCAGCCGTTCAAACCACGTGACTCACTTCGACTTTCTAAATACCCAAAATATTTTACTTTCTGCTATCATACCTCCAAAAAGCAACTGTGGGAGAAGCCCTGCAGTTATCACAGCTCATATCCCACCATCATCTACTTGGTGGAACACCACCCAATGCCTCCTCGCCCTGACGGCAAGCCTCTGGCTCTCAAAAGGACCAGAAAAACACTGCACATCTTCCCACCAGGTGCCTCATGAAAAGACAAGCCAAAAGTAGCACCCAGCTACTTCAGCCTGGCTGTTCAGTGCCGAGACACCCCAGGCAGTTACCTTCTTGCGGCGGGAGCCTGTCTTGCTCATGCAGGACCTCTCCAGGGACAGGTATCCCCCGATCACTTCGATCTCATTCACCGTGGGGTAGCGCTTTTTATGGGACATCCCCACTTGGGGCCCATCAGCGTTCTCCACGGCTTTGCCTTTTCCTTTGCTCTCCTCCTCCTCCTCCTCCTCTTCCTCCTGCTGCAGCCTTCCGCTGGCATCAGTGAGAGTCTGCAGCCCTGAGGCAACAGGCTTCCTTTTGGGCACAACAGTGAAGGTGCTGCCTCCCCTCTGGTGGGGGGCAGAGTGTGGTCTGTAGAGGGGCACGGAGGAAAACTCCATCTCCAGGTCTCCAGCTCCTCCAGGCTGATCTGCCAAGCTCCCTGTCCTCACAGCCAAGCCAGCACTGGGAGAAAGCTCCCCACTGTCTGGCTCCACAATGTCATCGATGTAAGTCACAGGTACCAACGGATCCAGAGGCGCCGGTGGGGAAGCGACAGGCTCTTCCTGCTCTGGGGCGGAATCCCTCAGGGGCTCCTTCGGTGCCTTCTCCTCCAAGGACGGCAGTGGCGGCCCCGGCCTGGCACTCTGGGCCAGGGGCAGAGCCTGGCCGCCCTCCCGGCGGGGCACGAAGAGGAAGGAATTGCGCGAATTCAGGCGCAGCTTGGCCAAGGCCTGGGCCTGCAGGTCATGGGCTGGGATGGCGGCCAAGTCGGGCTTGGGGGCCGGGTGGATTTCAAAGGAGCCCCCGGCCCGGGGGGCAGAGAGTGGCTGGGTGGAGCCGGTGGCACTGGGGGCCAGACTGGCACTGGGCAGGGGGGACACAGCCGCTTCGGCCTCCTCTGGCTTTGGCCTCCTGGCATTGGATCTGGCATGGGAAGCGCTGATGGATGGCACTGGCGGCCCCTTGGGCTGCATGGGACGGCCGGCGGGGACAGCGCCGGGCTCAGGGACACGGCTGCCTGGGGGCAGCCCCCGGGGGGTGACAGTGAAGGAGTTGGAGCCGATCTTGTGGAGAAAGCAGTTGGCCTGGGGGGCTGCGGCCTTGGGGGCGGCTGGGACCGCCTGGGGGGCTGCAGCCCGGGGGAGAGCTGGGGCTGCCTGGGGGGGCGTGCGTCGGGGGGTGACAGCCCGAGG
>JANZLQ010000055.1:9498170-9554369 GCA_026212715.1 Elanus axillaris | reverse complement strand
CACCGCCCGCTGCGGGTCGGGCCGCCGCGGCGGGGAGGAGGAGGCGGCGGCGGGGTCCCGGCGGCGGCCGGGCAGCGCGTCCCCCTCGGCGAAGCAGGCGGCGGCGTCGGGCTGGGACTCGATGATGAGGATGTTGTCGGCGCGGATGGTGCGGATCCCGGGCACGGCGCTGTACAGCTCTAGCAGCTGCTGCAGCGGCCGCGCCGCCCCGGGCCCGTGTCCGGGCAGCGCCTGCCGCAGCCGCCGCCGCTCGCTCTCCAGCCGCATGAAGGGGTTCTCCCGCAGCGGGCCCAGGCTCTCCGCCACCACCAGCCGCTCCCCCGCCGGGGGCTCCGGCTCGCCGCCGGCCGCCCCGGCCAGCTTGGCCCGCTTCCGCTCCAGGATCTCCCGCTTCCAGGCGGGCTGAGCCCGCGGCCCGGCCCCGAGCGGCGGCTCCGCGCTGCTCATGGCGGCGGCGCACGGGGTACAGCTCTGCCGAGCCGCCGCCGCCGCCTCCTCCTCCCGCCGCACCTGAGCGAGGCCCCGCCGCCGGCCCCGGTACCGCCCCCGGGCCGCCCCCACCTCCCTCGGCGGGGCGGGACGGGCGCCATGACAGGGCCGGCGGCTATGGGTGGCCCGTCGCTCGCTGGCGGCTGCCTGAGGCGCTGGCCGGGGCCGCGCGGCAGCCCCGCCGCCCGTCCAGCTTTGGGGCCGGTGTCTGAGAGATCCGCCCCTGCGGAGCCGTAGCAGACACTGTCTGGCGGAGAGAGCCCCTCGGGGGCCGCCTGGGAGCAGCTGAGCTTCGGCAATGGCCGTTTTACCTGACATGGCGTTCAGGCACATGGCTCGCCCTGTCCCCGCGGCTGGTGACCCGCCGGGCTCCCTGCTGCTCACGCCGCCCTCCGCTCGCACACCGGAGCCCCCATACCCCGGCACTGGGACGCGGCTGGGGGCAGGCCCTGCGGGGTCTCCAGCCTGCCAGGAGACATGGTGACTGACCCTTACCCTAAAAAAACCCTCGCCTGGCTCTTCCCCCGCCTCATCCTGGACTGGCCCGCATGGCGCCAGCCAAGGAGAAAGGGAGCGAAAAACGCCTTTTGGGGTCGCCCAACGTGAGCTCGGCCACCATCTGAGGTAGAGCAGGTGTCTGGGCGTGAGCAGCCATGGTGGGCAAGAAACAAGCCGCCAGCACCAGAGGAGTGTCGCATTGGGCCGGCCAGAGGAGCGTTTTAAGGAGAGCTCTGGAGAAGACAAGTGGGGGTTTCCATGGCACACGGCAGCAAAGAGGGAAAGCATTTTTCCCACCAGCTTTGCTCTTCAGCAATGACTGCTTGTTGGGCACAAAATCACGGGGAAAAGTGCCACCGCAGTGTTATTTCCAGGCAGTGCCTGTTATCAACCACCAGCAGGTTTCTTTGGGAAGTCTGTGCAATCAGGAAACGTTTGCATGAGAGCTCAGGACTTTCCACACCTCTGAAAATGCGTTGTGCCAAAATTCTCGGCCTGGGAGGCAAAGGGGACATGGCACGCTGTGACGTAAGTAACCTTTGGCCAGAACTTGTTGCAGTCCCAGCCTGGCTGGGAGGCGTGGAGCCGCACCCCAGTGTGCCAAGCTGCTTCGACATAAGCGAATTCACCCTGCTCCAGCTGGGCTGCTGAAAACACAGGTGTGTTTACAGGAAGGAGCAGCATATCCTGCTGATAAGGCTCTTACCTTTGCACTCCCAAGCCACGACAGAGCACCTTCTTCAAATGGTGCCTGGAAGCACTACTACTGAAAATAGTATTTTGTTGCCAAAGCTGCCCGTGTGCTCGGAGCCGTGCGATGCCCAGCTGTACTGTGTGCTCTGAGGAGCTGCTCTGCTGCGAGCCAGCAAGCCAGAGCTAAGTGGAAGGAGGCAGCTCTTTGCAATTCAGCTTAAATAGCACAAGGGTGATTTAAGGTTTATACATGACCTGCTGTACATGGCTGAAGCACGGGTCCATGATGCACCATCCTGGATCGTGGCCCTCGCCAGGGCCCACAGCGGGTGCCAGGGTTGAGCGTAAAGACTAGGCAATCGGGTAGTGACATTTCCCCGCCTCTGGTGACTCATGGCTCAGGCATGTATAGAGCCAACAATGTGCCTTTGTACTTGGGAGATCTCAATGGATTTCTCTTTCGTGGTCTTGTCTAGTTGGCTTTTGAGCCCATGTAAAGCCCATAAATCCTGAAATAATGAATCCCACAGTTTATCTGCACCTGGTGCAAAGAAAACACCTCCGTTTATGGGGATTGAACCTGACATCTGCTAGCTTTGCTGCATGCCCGCCTGCCTTTATAACAAAAAAATAAATCCAGTCATTATTCATCTCCTCCTCTGCCAGTCAAGATTTGAGAGCCTTCTATTGCTTCTGTCAACTGTTTCTTTTCTAGGCTGTCAGTGAAACAGCGTTAAGGACTGGACAGTGAAACTTGGCTGGCAAGCATGTGCTTTGGAGCTAATCCCCTGCGTCACTATTTACACCCATGGTTAACCCTGGAGGAGTGCCTGAGTGCCGTTACTAAGAGGCTCTCAGGAATGCTGCTCAGCGCTCATATTTTGGCACAAAAACGAATGCTCAATTACAAAACCCAGGTGTGACAATGGCAGGGGACAGGACCCAGAGGGTGTGATGGCAGAGTGCCATGGTGTAGCACAGGCAGGAGCTCCCGGTGTCCCAGCAGTGTCAGGGCACAGCTGATATGGCTGCGCAGCCGGCAATGGGATGTGGCATATATGACATGTCATATCAGACGTGGCACATCCTGCTTGTAAGGGAGGTAGGGCTGGCAACAGTAGGATCTGCCGGGACAAGCCCAAGTACAGCCAGGTGACAAGGAAACAGGGAAAGAACAGGTCCCAGCAGGACTTGGAGATGTGTGATTTCACCTTAAGCCCCCACGAGACATGTCCGTTCCTCACCCTTTTACAGGGCAGAGTGAAACTCCACCTGCACAGCTCCTGCTCTGGGTTTGCATCCATCACACCATCATGTGTAACAGACCACAAAGGGAGAGGAAAGAAAAATGATGGGTAAAAATAATCCATTGTAACTGGGCTTCTGCAGCAAATTTGACCTAGTACCCCATGACACTGGTTTAAAAACAGGACAGTGCCAACATGGAAGGGTTCCAGGATAAAGAATAAAGATTGTCTTTCTGGCCACCAGGTCCTCTGGGCCCCAGTGATGCTGCAAAGGCCTTAGGGAGAACAGTGGCCAGGTCTCTGGCCAGAAGCTGACTGTGCAGTTGGTAGTAAGAGATTAAAAATTATTTCTGTCATCTGTCACACTGCTGAGATGGATACAGCATGTCCCACCCTGCTGTGGTGATGGCACATGGAAAAGAATATCTCCAAATGGGGAGGATGTACAAACAGGCTGAGAGATCCCAGCACTGAAGAAAAACGCCTCATATGACAGAGTTGTCCAGCCCCTTTATCTCTGCCTCTGCTCAGAGGGGCTGCAGTTACCACACTTAACGGAAGATGATCATGCAGGTGACTGTCAGCAGTGGAGATAAAGGGGAAAATCCCAGCTGGGAATTCAAGCCAGACCTGCTCACCTTGGCAATTAAGTCACACAGACTTGCGACAAAGAAAGTGGTTTATTGGAATTCAATGCCTTCTGCCCTCCTGGGGATGTGCTTTATTTTGGGGCTGGTCTGTTTTTCTCAAAGGGATTATCAGGCCTTTAGCCCACCCCCACCCTTGAACTTCTCCAGGGCTCTGTTTCTCAGTGTCTAGGATGGTCCTCAGAGATTGGCCTTCCTCCCAGGAAAAGGCACAATGCTTAATGCTCTGTAAGTTCCTTAGCAATCCAGTTCATGCTCACAAAGCCACAGATACTGCTGGAACTATGAATCACTCTGTACTATCCCCACCACTGGATTTGCACCTCTCAGATGGTACCTTGCTTAAAGCATCAGGAGTTTTTACCTTCCTCCCCTTTCAACTGCATCTGGGCCTCTTGCAGCTCTGGAGTTCTGCTCTTGAGTTTTTAGCATTTTCCTTGCTGCTGCCATTCAGGGATGCCCAGTGCCTGTATTTCCCTCACCTGGCAGCACAGCAAAGCATCTGCCACGTGGCATTTGGGTCTATAAACTCAGCCAGAGAACACCACAAAAAAAACCCAAAAAACAAATGAGAGAAAACCTGCTTTCCCAGAAACATCTCTTTTTATTAAATCACATCCTAGAAACATTCATGTAGTTGAAACCCAGTTATCATACATGAAGCAGCACAGTCTCAGAGAAACATGTTAATGGAGGCAGCAGAGATGGCAGACATCTCCTGCGTCACAGCCAGGTTTACCCCGTGCCTGGGCAGCAGGCAGCCAGCCAGAAACCGCCTTGAAAACCAAAGCGCTTTGCAGTAAATTTCTTCTGACTTTTCCAAGGAGCCAACCTGCTGGTCTAGGGCCCACCAAGACCTCGGAGCTTATAATCTTTGTTTTCAAAACCCTCCATTAACTTTAAGACAGGTTTGGCCCCAAACCAGCATGTCTCAGGTTGAGCTCTCTAACCCAGAGGCTCTCTTGGGGCCAATGTTTCAAGCTCCTTATGCATCTGTTCTGTCTTCAGCTTCCAACTGAGATGGGATGAGCGGAAAAGGGACACAAGGACAACACTGCAGGCTGGTATGTGTGGACCCAGCCTCGCCTGAGCAGTGCAGAGGAGCACAGATGGATGCAGCCATGCTACCCTGTACTTGAACTTGATTTTGAAAGGAGCAGGATGCTGTCAACTCTGAACTCAGCTGAGAGCAGAGGCAGAATCAGACCACAGAGTGCTTTATCTTCACATGGTTTGTCAAATGGTCGATTACGGTTCACACTTGGGTGGTTTCGGTCGTCCCCCCCCCCCCCCGTTATTTTGACAACTGTGCTTCTTTCTTTCTTTTTCTCATTTGGATGAAAGTAACTTGCTTAAATATCTGACAGTTTAGGAGCATTACCAGATATAACCTATCCTTCTCCACATTACCAGATCCATTTTCAAAGCCTCCACCATTACCTTTTCCACTTGTTAACTCACATGTTTGGTTTTCTTCCCAGAAAACTGATGATGCCCCCCTCACTAGCAGCTCTGCAGTAGCAAAGGGAGGGCTCACAGCTGAGCAAAGGAGCTGGAAATGAAAACTGGTGCCTGAACTTCAAGAGGAAGCAGTAAAGATCCCAAAAGCGTGTTGACTCCCAGCCCTGCGAGAGCTCAGTTTTTGCTGTTGCTTGGTATCACAACTGAAGTCACCCCAGTTCCAGGAATAGCGTTGTGAAAGAACAACAGGAAACACGCAGCAGAAAAACTACAGCCCCTTCTTGCTTATTCGACTCCAGCCTGGTTTCCTGGGATGGGGAACACCAAACTCGCTCTGTTTCTCCAGTCATCCCATCTTAATACCTAGCAAAGTAGTGTCTCATTTAGCATAGGGGGCACAGCAAGCACAGGGGAGCAGGATCCATACTCAAAGAGCCTTGCTTTCCTGTACTTATTTGCAATGTTTTTAGGGCATTTCAAATGTAAGGGCAAAGATACCTGTCCTTGAATTCCTGGCTCTGCACCAGCTCTGAGTTAACAGGACCTTGTAGCAGGGACAATATTGCTACAACTGAGTTTTAGCCCTAAAATTAAAAAAAAAAAAAAATCCAGTAGCCCCACTTTCTACTGAAGCTTTTTGAATACCACTGACATGCATCTGTGCTGGTCCTGAGCCAGAGGCCAGGGTGACTGTGGCAGTGACCAGTCCCTGGCCAGCTCCTGCAGCCTCCTCAGCACCCCCGCAGTTCAGTCTTCTCAGGTAAGAAATGTTCCCCAAGTACAACTCAATACATCCCCTGCAAAACCACGGGAGAAAAACGCCACTCAAACACACAGAAACCTCCCGACACCAGGGAGCAGGGCAGGGGCCGTGCCTGTAGGTTATTGCAGTACCTGCTTGGTGAATCAGAGGAGCCACCCCATAACAGGGGATGAAAACTTGGCTCCATCGGCCACTTGAGGGCGTCTGCGAAGACATTCCCTTTGCTCATGGCTTAGCAATGCAGGTGGAGAGGCTCCTCCTGCTAAAGGTTTATAAGGCCATTACCGCTGTGATTAATCACCAGCTCACTTGGATGCTAAGATAAGGAAGAAAGACTGGTGTGCCCAATTAACTAAATACAGCCTGCCTCCCCACTATCTCATAAGACAACCCTAGATGGGTCTTATCTGTCCTTATGTAAGTCAATGTTAAGGATACTCTGAAAGCAATACAATAATGTGAAAAATTATTAAATCATTAGGTTGTATTACCTCTTTAAAATTTACTAAACATTTACGGAAAAATGCAGTTTAGCTCCCCTTCAGATGGATTCTTTCCATTTAATGTCCACAACGTTTATTCCTTCCAGTCTTTAAGTTTTTCACACTGATTGGCAGTATGTTGGGCTGAATTTATTTCTGAATCAAAGCAGCTACCAGTTCCTATCACTCTTTGACAGCTCATGCACAACCTTGGCAAGAGATTGCGCACTGGCATTTTAGGCAGAGACAGCAAACTCTGGTATCTTACTATTAATTCTGCCAATTACACAGCAGGGTTACCTGGGACCAGCAGTGATCACAATCAGGTTCACAGCCATTAAACCACCCCTTTATTCACTCAGCTCAAGTATAAGATATTACTAGCAGGCTGACTTGCCATCAAGACCGTAACAGTTTCCAGTTGACTTTGGCTTGTGTTTCCACAACTGAGAATTAAAAACCAATCCCATGGAAGATGCAGAAAGCCATGGATACTCTGTGATCAGTGGGACAATATACAGGACCACAAACAACTTTTTACAGATCATGTGGAAAATGATATTGCTGCTTGATATCCCTTGGGGAGATATCTGCATGGCATCCTTCAAGGAAGGGCTGTCCGTATCATCAGGTCCAGGGATTGTCATGGCAAAACCCAGAGTACAGAGCAATTCAGCTTTATGTGCACCTGCAAATCTGTGTCCTGGTACTCACAGTGTGGCCTGATTGCTTGAGGAAGGATGACACAACCTAGCATATTCTCTGATGCATGGTTCTGGCAACGCATGCCAATTGCCAAGGGCCCTGGAAGGATTTTTTTAATCATACAGTAACATACCTTATCCTGGACCAATACATTAATAATATATGATATGACTGAAACTGGGTTTTGATGGGTTGAATGTTTACACTTACACCAAGAGAGCAGAGCGAGCCTGTTATTCCACCTCCTGTCTGGGCTGGGATTAAGGATACACTCCCATTTCCAGATCCCAACAGGCTGGCTATTTAAAATAATCAGCATCTTCCACTCTTTCAGCTAACCCCAGTTATGTTGCCCAAAGGTGACAAAGCAGTGTTTGCAGTCACTGCCAGCAGAGCCTTGGGAACAGGAAGTCCCAGCCACAGGTCACTAACACAGTCACATCCCAAAACAACAGCAGCTATTTGTGAAACGGATGTGTGCCAGGAGCCTGAGAGACGCTCACACAGCATGGATGACAATGATAATGCTGCCTCATGCTTTACTGCACATGGCAAAACAAGCAGGAGCAATTGAGGGGAATATCTCCCCCAGACCACAGGAAAGAGCCTGTGTGTGAAGAGACAACATGAACACACATACACGCATACTCCAGCAGCTCCTCGAGTGGAAAATGTGCTGAGCTTCAGGCAACAAGTTCAGGCTGAAAAACGAAGAACAAATTCATTTCCAGAGTCCCCTCTGCAGAGGCAGAGCGGAGCCCCCCTTGGGCCATGGCTCCAGAGGCACTCAGAGGCAGAAGCAAGTGGGATCCGACAGGTGTGCACGGCAGAGTCCTCGCACAGGGCAGGATGAGTTGGCTGGTTGCCTTTTGCAGTCAGATGTTTTGCTACAGCTAAAAGGATTTTTTCTGAGTTTTTTTGTTTTTTTTGTTTTTTTTTTTTTTTTTTTTTTTTAATGCAGGAAGGGATTATCTGCTAACTCATCTGTTTCCCACCCCAGGCCTGGAAGTCAGCTGCAAAGGGAAGCTGGTGGCTGCAGCATGAGAGGTACAAAGAGCTGTATCTCAATTTTCTACCTATTTCTATATCCCTTGGGTAACTTGAATTTTCTTCTTCCCTTTCCTTCCCAGCCAAACGAGGAAAAGAGAAAAGCCTCTCTGGAAAACCCTGTATAAGACAGATGCCACATCCAAGAAGAAAACCCCCTCCAAGTCGCTACAGCTGAGTGAATATTCTCTGCAGGCACCAGACAATATGGTCAGAGGCTGCTCCCAGCACATGTGCTGTGCTGAGGAGCAGCAGACTGGACAGCTGATGTACCTGCTGCCCACCCTTCTCCTCTCCTGAAGGTGACAATCCTAGCCCAGACCATAACATAGCCAGCAGACTCTCTGCTGATGGTCAGGCAAGGGGTTGGAGGTCACATCCAATACTGCCTCATAGCAAGAGCAGCAGGAACTCCCACACATGGCAGGGGTGAACAACCAGGGTTAGCACCCAATTCAGCTATCCCAGTTTAATCTGCTTCTCTCCAGGGTGAACCAGGTGTCCCTGTTTCTCCTGCCCTTGCTAAAAGCAAATCCAGACCACACAGGAGCTGCAGTAGCAGTTCCCCGTGGTGGGGCTGAGTATAACAGTGCGAAAGGGCTGCTGATCCTCTAACAGAGCAGGCAGGGATGGGAGCTCAACTGCAATGTAAACTGCTCACTCCAATTACCCTTATGAGAGATGAGCTCCACCAAGCCAATTCAGACAGCAATTACAGACTCTGCGCGAACAAACTGATTTCAGGGCTTCAGAGAGACACACCCCAGGAGCAGGTACTTGAAGGCTGAAGCAGCAGGTAGAAGTGGAATGACAAATTGTCCTGTGCACTGAGCAGCCACAGCTCCCCCAGGGAGTGCCCTGCAGGTGAGCCATATCCTCAAACATGCCCTGGAGAAGGTGCTACAGAGGTGCTCAGGGTGCTCGGAACCTTGCAGAGGGGACATCCTGGCTGTGAGCACGCTGCTCGCTGGTGGTGAGCCCACGCCCAGACATCATCCTTTGTAGGCTGATTCAACTGAGGAAGTTACAGGCTCTATTTTTAACTCTAAGGTTTAAATAATTACAATTTTTTTTTTTTTTGCTGATCCCTTCCTCTCCCAGCAGCCACTTGAAAAATTCAACCAGTTAAAAAGGGGAAGAAATTTGTTTTCCTCTTTCAGAAATGGTTAACTTCAGTGACGCTATTTGCACAAAGGACTTAAAAACATCAAAACTCTATTGTCTTTCCTGTCACAGCTTTTAGAGTATTTCATCTCTTTAGTCAAATGCTACAAAAGAAATAATATGGTCATGTCATAAACATCACAAACTATGAGGAATATAGATCTTTTGGAAAAGAGAGAAATGCATTCATGTTTGTCATTATACTATACTATAGTCAACTGCACCAGTAAAACAGTCCATAATGTTCATTCAAACATACATCTTCCTATAGAAGTTACGCAACTGTACAATCTACCTTTCTACTTTGCACCCCTAGTTCTACAAGTGGTCAATGAGGATAGATATACAATAGTTCTACAGAGAAATCACTGAAATGGATACATAAGTGGGCCCTTTCGAAGTTAGGTAAGATTTTCAATAGTTCCACAATGCTACATTCATGCTACCAAGTTCACTGAATTGCGATTTTACTTTAGAAAGAGAAAGGAAGAAATGTTTGTCTGTCTCCGGTTAGGAGCATAACCATAGGAGGTAAAAGGGTCAGAAAGGGAGAGAGTTTTGTGTCAGCATTTTAATCCTGCCACTACCATTTCCTTCTCCAAATAACACATGACTTTATGCTTTCATCGCACCTACAGCTCCAACCTCTCACAAGCATAGCTGGTGGAAGCTACCATGCTAAATAATAGATAATTGGCATAAGTTTTGTTTTCCTTTTTATATCTGGCATTTTCTTCCAAAAGCTACAGACCAGTACCTATTATCCCCTTCGCTACAAGCTTGGAAAACATGACAGAGTCAAGAGGATAAGAGTCCAGCCAGGGATGAGACACAGCCACCAAACCTCCTGAGGTCAGGCCAGCTTAGCAGGGCAGCTTCCCAACAGCTCCAAACCAGAGCGGGAGGCAACAGCCCATACCTATTTGGTTAATTATGTTGCTTTCAATGACTTTAAACCATCCCTCTCCACCGATTCCTCTCCTTACTTACTATATGTACATTATTTCTTAAAAAGTTTTGCTATAAAACTGCTATAAATGTACAGGGCTCAGCAGTTCTAGCCAGAGGCCTGCTTCCCAAAATTACAACCACAAATATGTCACAGGGGAAGGAGTACTCTACACATCAAACAACTAGTTCTTTTTGTAAGTATTTAAAAGAAGATTTGTACATATATTTTCCTTCACTTTACAATCAACTAATTTTAGACACCAGGAAATCTGGAAACTAAGGTAGTCCTTCCCTGTTACTTCTCCAGTATGTTTTACTTATAAAAGAAGTAACTTGTATCATCTCCCAGAATTGCCAGAGTGACCTAGGCAGACTGTAACTAGTATTTATCCTCTGAACAGGAAAGTAGAAGATGAAAAAAACCCTTCCCAAACCAAAAAGCAACCCCCTGACCTAAACAAACAAAAAGTAAGTATGTTCCAAAATATCCTCAAGTATCAAGTACAAATCTGGGTTCTTAAACCACGGCTGCTCTGACAAAGCTCTGTCTGGGTTTACTCTGTCCTACACAGGAAGGGATGTGAGCAGCTCAGACCAATAAACAGGTCTTTTTTAGCATTGGAAAAGAGGTGGTTTATGCACAAACAACTGGCAATCAAGTGAACACAGGGAAGATTCAAACTCATGCTACAAACCCGTGCTGTACTCCTCCAGAAGCTTTTCTTCCAAATGCCTCATTGAACAGTCTCCTTGGAGGGTTTCCGATGGTCATGTAACTGCGCTGCTTCACACAGCAGACTAGAAAGAGAACTCGTCTCCCAACACATAGCAAAACACTGGCATGAACAAGTAATTACCATGGCTATTAATTTCTAATTAATTTTTATACCATAGTGAACCTGACTGTGATTTCTCAGCCAGGTACTGTATTTCTAACCTAAAGTATTTCAGCAAAACTAAAGTCCCATAGTTTTGCAAGCAGCAAAATAGAAAGTAACAAAGTTGTGTCTAATTGGAGGAGAAATATACATTCGTGAGAGCACATACAATTAGTGCAACACAGCTACTCTGAAAGTAACAACCAAACCGGATTAATCAATGCAGCAGACATGCAGGGTCTGCTAAGTTATGTTAAAACCATGTTTGCTGGTGATTAAATATGTCTACAGAAGATATATTACCATTTTGAATATATTTTCAAGCAGACCAAAAATACCTCATCTATTGGTTACTGGTGTGTTATTTTTAACTAATTAAATATGGGGAGGGATTTTACCCCTCTCGCTATAAAAATTGCACTTATTTGCTATTAAACAAAACAAAAAGTTAGATTTCAATTCTATATTCCAGTATATATTCACATCGAAACTGGATCATCTTGATCTAAGCTTGCAGGAGTAGGTGTAGCAGTCCTTGCTCTCCAAGATCCCCAGCACAGAAGGTCCCATCAGTACAAACCCCTCCTTCCTCTGTGCTCTGGTCACTTCTTCATTGTAGTGCATGGGTAATTGATTTTATTTTTTTTAAGAAAACCTGAGCTTCAAAAGTCTTTAAAAGGACCTGGAATCAAATCTGGCCCATTCTGACCCAAAACAGCTCAGTTCTGCAAGGAACTCCATCCTGTCCTTGTTTCACACAGCTCCTTCTGAGACACCACGGCTCTGACCTGAGGCAAGTGAGGTGTCAAACCCTTTCACTCCAGTCTCTCTTGACCCAGGAGACTTTCCTCCCAACACTCTTCTGAGGGCTCCTTCTTCCCTCCCTTTAGCACTGCTGCCTCCTATCGGGCTGTGAAGGGCTCCCTGTGCCAATAAAAAAGTCTCTCTGCAATAAGCATGACTTCTTGGACACTGGTGATCAAATTCCTCTTGCAAAGTCTTCTCCAGCTCATAAAATATCATCGTAATCCAATAATTTAGAGTGCTGGCGGGTCTTCCAGAGGCGGTAAAGGCGGAAGTCAAAGTAAGTCTCAATCATTTGCTTACCTAGGAAAAGTGAAATGAAGCAGAGGGGTTACTCCTTACAGCACAAAGGAGAGATGCAAGAGGCCACAGCAGCAAAAAGACCCAAACCCACATACAGGCAGGAGCACAAAAGAACCTGTCCATGTGCCTCATTTGGAAAATACCGACATTCAGCCAGGGCACACCAAGGTGCTCGTGACAAGCAAATGTCTTTTTAGATATCCTCAAACCATGAAAGGCTCCTTGTAATCCCCTGGCAGGGTTTGTCCATGGGGCCAGGAACTGAGCACAAACTCGTGTCTCCGGACTTCAACCCCTCTGCACTGACTGCAGAAGGGGGGATTGGGGGCTGTAGTGTATCAGACAACAGCTCCAACAGCCTGCATGAGGCAACCTGGCACAGGGACTTCAGAAAATTACAAATCAAGAGTGAACTCATTTTAAAGATTTGTGGAAAACATTAAAAATAATTAACATTGAAAATTCAAAATCTGGGTTTTTTTTGGTTTTAATTAACACTAACAGGCTGTCTTTGTCCTGCAGAGCTGTCTCTTCTCATAGCAATGAGCTCAACAGGACACACTTATGCAAGTTCTGCACCACTGGCACTTCTGATTGAAGGTTGGAGGTGTGTCTCACAAGGCGGTCACAGACTGAAAGCCCGGCACAGGGCTGGCGCTGGAGGCAGCAAGTGCATTTGAAAACACAAGGGCAAATAACCCTAGAGTCTGAGACAGGGTTCAAGGAAGGGATTTTCACTTTTGAGGCCTGATTAAGATTAGTTTCAGATGACTTTGCAAAGGATTAGAGAGGGTACACTATTAGCACATCCCAGATTGATCAAGGGGATAAATTCAGACGTATTCTTCAGCCTAGCCTCCTGAAAGATCAACTGCTTAAATGCATGCACACAGAACCCAATGCCTTGCCTGCCAAGCTGCATATAAACGCAGGAATTTCCCTTCAAGTTGCTTCTTGGCATACAAGTAGAGCACATTTCGCTATGGGATCTGTGCAAGCACCATATAAAGCCAAGTCCAAACCTTGACAGGACATGCACAGAGAACTCTGCACAGCACAAATGTATGTGCTCCTGTACATTCCTATGACAGTAACTGGGAGTTAAGATTAACCCATTAGTGCTGATGCCAGCTGTGAGCAGCAGAGGAAGTATCCACAGTGCTTATAGCCTAATGCTGCATGTTTTTATCTTCCAAGAGAACAAGGTACCAAGAACTACAGCGAAGACAGAATAACAAGGGCAAATTCAGAATATGTCACTTATGAAACTGCACCCGTAACTAGTTATATTGACCAAAGAACAGGAAAAATTCTATAGTCCTTGAATTATCTTGAGCTACAGGCAAAAAAAACAAGAAAAAAGGCAAAGCAGACTGAGATGTAGAATTGCTCTAATGGACTATATACCAGTCACTTGTTGGATGACACAACTCACTCAGTACCAGCTGTTTGAGCCCTGGAGAAGAGACCTCTGCACACTTGGTTACAGAGAAGGTTCTGGTCCTATGTGCATTTCTCCCATGGGCTTCACATGCTTTGGTAATATGATGAATTTCCTAAACTCAGCCTGGAAATCTGCCTACTATTTAGGTACTTGGCCATTGCCAGTAGCCTGGGAGAGGGCTCTCTGCAGCTTCAGTGACAACAAACGGGATAGATGAAATGTGAACATGGAGGAATTGCAAAGGGAAAACCAGGTTCAGCAACTAACTACACAAGGTGGTAACAAGCAAAATGGAGACACTGACAGGAATTAAGGGAGCTCAAAATTGCTTTTTCAGGAAGATGCCCACTGAACAAGGCAGGCTAATTAGGAAGGTGTGTGTCTTTGTATAGAAAAAAAAATTACCTTGAGCTGATAGTTCAAGTGGAGACTCAAAGGCAACCCTATAAGGATTCATTAAGTTTTTCAGATTCTGAAATAGCTGAAAGGAAAACATTTTGAGAGTTAGCATCTAAAACCAAAGATGAAATCCAGGGCACCCAGAATTGCCCATCCTTGTTCCCTACCTCTAGAAAACCTTCCACTCATGTCCTTTAAAACATCTAGCTCATCAGTAAATAAATAAAGTGCTTTGAATGACTGTTCTCCTCAAAGGCTTCAGTATTTGTCCTGCATGTCACTTATTATTCCTCCCCTGCCCTCTGGGGAAGGCACAATCCATACAGTGGTTCGCCCATTCACAGCCATGTGACCGGATGGCAGCATGTTCCCACACAGCAGACGAGGAAGGTTTAGACTTCACAGTGTCATTATTGCCTCCCTGGGCTTGGTGCTACTCAGCAGACATTCCCAGAAAGGTGACCCAGGAAGCTCTTACCTTCTCCCCATTGGGGTTTCCAAGAACATAGCAGCCCATGATGTGAATGATATTTGGTTCAGGATTGACTTTACTCATCAGCCGGCTCAACCTCTTCCAGAAGCTGGAATAAACAGGAAAAAACAGAATACGTAATTTAGAAAAAAAAAACCAAAACCAAAAACCCCACAACTATCTCCTCATATGCATGAGTAATCATAAGGATGTGTGTGCACACTGCTCAGAAGGGGCCTGAGGCTTGTAGCCTGAGGAGCAAGCTGCTCAGGAAGAGCCATTGGTTCTTAGACAAGGAAGAGCAGCAGCAGAGAAAGGGCCTGAGAATTAGGTCCAAGTCATGTGGCAGAGAAGGAGGAGCAGCCCATTGAGCCAAGGAACCAAGTTGTGTAGGAACAGGTTGGTATACATCCTCTCCCCCACAATGAAGAACTGCTAGCCAAGTAAGTTTGAGCCAGCAAAAGCAATCAGGTAGCAAAACAGGCAAAACTTAACTCTCTGCAAGGAAAAGCAAAATTGCCTTAGCAACCCTTGCTGACAGGCTGGCATGTTAGTGGAAATCCTTCTCAGTAACATGCTGAACTTTGAGCAGGCTTTGCAGAGGCAAATTCCATTTCTCCCTGCAATTAGGAGGGCAGTTATGGGAGACAGCTGTGGTGGGAACAGTCTGGATTTCTGCCCCTAGTCACTTGCTTTTAAATGCTACCTCAGCCACTTCTGAGCAACAGAGGCATGAGGTCTGTGTTCTGGTTTCTGGTCAGCAAAGCCTTTGTTAGGAGAGGAAGTATCTTTTTCCCTCTTTTGATAGTCTCTAGTCCAAACAGACAGTAACAGCAGATAAACGCATAAATCTTCTGGTGACCTGTTCCAGAGCTGCACCAGCCCAGGGACAAGCTCAGCTCTGTCATCTTTGCAACTCCCTGTGAAGGAGCTATTAGGTCCCCATTCAGCCTCCACTTCCAAGCCACGCCAACTCCCTTCACCTCTCCTGCTAGGCCATGTGCTATAAACATTGAGCAAACCAAGCAGAAAAATGTTATGCAAGTCCAGAACATAACGCAGCCACTCACAGGATCATATCTTCTTCCTTCTCCACTTTGGCAAAAGTGGCAACTTTGTTCTTTAACAAGTACAGGTGACCAGGACCTCCCTGCAAGAGAGACAAGACACATGCAAACCACTTTCCACAGGCCCTGAAGAAACAAATCCTGAACATGTTTCTTGTCCTGCACAGCCATACCCAGAAGTGCCACAAGGGAGCAGAGCAGCCACACTAGGCTAGCATGGCTGCTACAACCTCCATGGCAAACACAGAAGGCACTTGCTCAGGAAATACTCACATATGGGGAGTGTGTTGGAGGTTGGATTCTCCGTTTTTTACAGTTACATGCCCACCTCACTCTCGAAAGGCACCATAATAGACAAAAATCTTCATTGTGGGTGGCTGGAGAGTAATAGGGAAGACAAGAAAGTCCCTTTCATTTGGGGATACTAGGGGACTTGCCGTGGTAGGCAGACAAGAAGCTGAGCAAAGCAGGGATAAGCAGGCAAGATGTCACTATAGAAGAACTGGGCTTTGGTAGTAGCAGGCATAAAAAGATTGAGCACAACATCAGCAAAATTGAGTCACAATCTCCAGGTCAGTGTGCTGCAAACCCTCTTATTTTGCAGCATTAGGCATGTGGGAGGGAGTTCAAGTTAGGTTACCTTCCTAACTTCTCATTTCAAGGTTCCTTACACAGCTGCTGGGGAAGTCCAAAGCTGACCACCCCGAGGAACAAGAGACTTGGGAAAGAAATCCCCGGCAAGCCCCAGATCCAGCAGGGCCTGAGAATGTCCCACCCACAGCTTTGCAAGCCTGTACCCTGATCCCTCTGCCGTGTAGGCTGGCGTCCAGCTCTGAGCTGTGCCATCTGCCGGTGTGATCCACAACATGCACCACTGTCACTGTCATACTGAAGCTGTAAGAAAACTGTAACTATCACATTGCAAATGCTTGTTCCTTTCTCTGGAATCCTCCTTTTGAGGTCTGCACTAATGCTGGTTTGCCTGGGTTTTCTTGAAAGCAGCTGAGAAACAGCCTAGCTCTGGACTTGGTCACACTAAATCAGATTTTATTTCCTGCTGTCACAGCAACTTGAGGCTGCTCAGTGTCTGGGGAAATGAAAAGTGAAAGCCATATACATGCAGTTACTTTAACAGAACTTGACTTTGGAATATTGGTTCCTCTATGTAATTTTCCCTGTAGAAAAAGGCAAACTTGTAACAAACCACCCAAGTGCTTAACAACTTTCATGTACCTGGCAAAATATCAGCATCTTCCAGATTTTGCAGCCTTTCCGATAAATGTTAAGCTTCTTCTCTATTTCTTCTGCAAAAAACATGTTGGAAAAGATGAACCATGGAGGAAGTTAAAAATTAATCTTACTTCTCACTTTAGTCCTGAAGGCAGGAGGCCGAGCTGTGAAAGGTGCTCAGCACCTACGTTCCCACTGATGTCAAAGCAAACCTTTTTCTTTCATGCCGTGCAAAGCAAAAAACCCCAGCATATCATAGGGCAGAGAAGGTACCAGACATTGCTCTATAGTGACCACAGCACTGCACCAGACCCCGCCATCCTGACCCTCTGTTAATGCTCCTACTCACCTACAAGGGTACAACGAATAGGTATCTTTGCTGCTCTGCACCTCAGCTTCCCTTTCATAAACTGTGAAGTTGGCATAGAAAATGGGCCACAGAAGTGAAGTTTTACTACTGCAGCACATCCAACAGCAGCTGACTGACTGTCAGGTGTCACTGGGGTGATAAAAACACCTTTATGAGTGGCAGCTGAGGCACAGGACAGTGGAGTAACTTTAACATATTGATCAGTTACATTTGCAATGGGCAGGAGTTAAGAAAATGAAATAACACTCTCGTACCTAGGATGTCATCAAAGGTGGCATGTTCATGGTCCTGGAAACCAAGAGAGAAGACATATCAAGGTTCACTGTCACTACACCAGCTCCTGTGACATTATTACAGTCTCTAATATTGCACACAATCCCATTTCCAGGCAAATGGATGCTCTAAGAGCACAATTATACCAGCTGATGGCTTCTAGTCACATCACAGCTATTACCACCCTAAAACACATCTCAGCAGCAAAGAAGCTGAAGACTGAATGGTCCATTAAGACCAAGTCCATCCAAAGGCTTGAAGATGAATCCTGCAGACAAGTCCGAAGCACATACCATCCATCAGTTGTGGTCACATCACCAATGTGTGTTTGGCTTTTGGTCCACGTTTTGTAGCCAGCCTCTGGCTTTATATGTGTCCAAGCTGGCTAACAAACAGCCACATGCCCAACACATCTGCCTCTAGCATAACAGGTTCATCAGGACAACTGAACAGCTCTCAAAGGAAGAGAGAGGCAGCAAATCTAAACCCCACAGCAGCGCTGCCTGCTGCACATGGATACTGAGTTTTCTGGGCTGTCAGTCCCACCCTTCCCTTTCAAATTAAGTGAATATAAAGTGATTAGGAAAAATAGACCCATGACTCCTTGCTGGTATTTCAGGCAGGACTCCTAGTGAAAAATCAATGTTAAATTAATGACTGACAGGGATGTGCCATTGTACATAGGGTGACAGGGTTCACAGTCCACTGCAGAGCTCTGAGGTCCTGCTCATCCTGTCTAAGGAAGAGCATAAAGAGGAGCCCTAAGACTGGCAACACACAGCTCTGGCTGTGTGCTCAGGCCTGCCCTGCCTTCCCTTGTTAATATTCCCATGCTGCCTGGCTGGGCCTGCATAGTCAGGCAGCCCACACGTGCAATTTTCACTCTACCTTACTCTTCCACCTAGACCTGAGCCCCCACAAGCTACCCCAGACCCCAAATCTGGGTTCAGCACACCCCCAGCCATTTACTGACAGCTTTCCAGAATCATTGTAACAGGAACTAGGGGTAGGGAAAAAAAAACAAACCAAACAGAATAATTATCTGTATGAAGCCTGCTCCCACACATCCAGACATAGCAGAAGTGATATACTTACATAGAGAATGGGGATGATAGAGGGATCGTCCCTGCGGATAATTGTTGGGACATACTCTGCTTTGGGCACCTTGGAAGAAATGAGCTGGAAGGGGAAAAAAGAAGTGCAACAGCATGAGGAGAAGCCAGTAGAGTCTGGACAGAAGCACAAAGGCCATGATAACAGTGGCCTGTTCAGTTGCTCTCAGGTGTTACCTGAACTAGCAGCTAATCCAGGCTATCTGCATCCTTGAGAATGTCCTCCAAGCCTCTGGTCCACTACAGAGCATGCCCAGACCTGCCAAGTATCCCCCCATGTGTCAGTTTCCTCGACCCCCAACACATGAGTACACAGCTCTGCCTAAAAGGCAGGACTGAGTCCAAGATAACAATTTGTAAAGGGGAGACCAGTGTGCACAGAGGATGAAGAAGCTAGGGCATCACCATGAATGGCTGTATCCCAGTAAAGATCACTTCTGTACAGCCTTCCTCTGTGAGAGGGTCTGTGCTTCTGGCTGTAGAGGATTTTCAAACTGGCATGTGTAGCTGGCTGGTGGTGGGACGGCTGCATGCCTGAGCAGGAACCAGCCAAGGGAAGAAATGGCATCAGACAGAGGTAGGCACACAGCTGTAGGATGACAGGCAGATGCAGGTTGCTTGGCAACTCTGGCTGAAGCTTCAGCTGGCTCCATCAGCATGACAGCCCAAGAGGATAGGCCTGCCATCAGCACAAGCCAAAGGGCTATGGGAACATGGGCAATTTGACTGTGCTGTGATTTCAGGCACCTCTGTTCATTGCTGTGAGAGTAGAGCAGGCAGCAGTGCTGGTGGGCTTGTAAGTGCAGCCTGGGTTCCACCTTGGGCTGGCTTCAAAGCCCTCCCTCCTGGCAGGCAACACATCACTGCTTTGGCCACAAGGGAGTCAATTTAGTTTCTGAAGAGGCAAAATATACAGAGTCCAGGGACGGACACTCATCACATATACCACCTGAGGAGACACAGTGGAGGTGTCAAAGGCTGAACAAACCCAAGTGTTGGGTTCCTAGTGTTTGGGTCTCACCTGATCACTTTGCCCTGAGGGCTCAGACTGCACAGGAAGCCTGGGAACACATACAAAACCAGACTGTCTCCATGTCCTTCACTCTTCCCAAGTCTTAGCAGGACCCATTCAAACACAGTACTGCTGTGCTGGACCAGCAATGCTGCCCCTAAAACAAGCTGGAAGCTTGAGACCCATTATGGCCAAAGAAGGGATATGTCAGAACCTGATCCTGTCTGCCAAACCCCACAGAGAAGAGCATGGGGAAGCCTAGCATCAAGGAATGACAAAAGAGCAGAAAGTATCTCAAAGGATAACATATAGCTCCAAAGCAAATCAGGCAAGTAACAGTAGGAGGGAGGGACTGCTGGGACTGGGGATTCAGGTCTGTTGTCAGGGTTATAGACTTAGGCTAACTCAGCTCACTGTTGGTGACTGTGCTGTTCTGATTTGAGGTTGCACTACAGGTCCTTCCACTTCTAGTTTTCTTTTAACACATTATCCCCACCAGTAACAAATGCCGAATACCATGTCATGTCTTGGCTGATCTCTGAGTGACCCTCATACACACCTGAACAGTTGCCTATAAAAAAGACTTGCCTCTTCCCACGAAGATCCTAAACAGAGCAGCTCTGAAAGGACAGACAGAGCCTGAGTAGACACAGGTAGCTGAGTTGGAAACCCTCACCATTATTTTTGGTGGAAGAAAGTCTTCTCCGTCACATGCCATGGCTTCAAGTTCCTTTTCTGCTTCCCAGTTCAAGTCAAAGTCACCATCCAAAGTGCCACAGGAATCCTGAAGGTCATGGCCTGCCAGAACACAGTGTGCATTACAAGGGCAGAACAGCTCACCTTCCCCACTCGATCTTGTCTGGCAGCTACTTCACAAGAGGTACCACAAGCCATGAGACTTGTGCCCTCCTTTCTTCCACAGAACAACAGACACCACACTCTGGGGCTGGTGTCTGTAAACCGACAAACACTTAATGAATGAAGAGTGCACACACAGAGCCTGATACCAGATATCACATCACTTTTCATCACTCTCACAGTCATCAAGTTTAGCTTTCAAATGCTAATTCACAACAGTCACCCTGTCATTTCAGAAATGGAGGAGACAGAACGCAGACAGACTCTCTACAGTTTAACACTGCCAAGCTGATGAGCAAAAGTCCAAAGACTTCAAAGATGGTCTCCTTGTAATAATTACTGCTCTGACTATGTCTTCTGAGTCATTATAAACTGATTCTGGCAGAGAAGTCGCAGAGCGTGAGGACAGCCGTAGCAAGCACAGTAGTATTGTAACAGTATACTTGAGTTTGCTCTCCAGATTGACCTTACCTGTTGGCCTTCAATGCCTCCTGGGGAAAAAAACATCTGGAAGGAATATAATTGACCATTAAAGGTTAAAAATAGAGATGGTTCCCTGAAGCCAGGGACTGAGGAAAGAGAACAGAGATGCCTCTATTTGTGCCTTTTGGGATGTCCGAGTGTCACTGGGCAGTGCCTGGAGCCTGTCTTTTCCATTCGCCTCTGAGTTAGCTGAGGGAGTGGGGAGGAATCAGGCTGCAAAGGAACAATCGGGTCATGTTTTGAACCTGGCCTTTCATACATCTCCCCCTACAACCTTGTATGGTGTCTTCTACAGCTAGAAGGGCTGGAACTCATGCTTACCTGGTAGGTCAGTTCATTTCACTAGTAAAATTCATTTACTATACAACCTGTTTCAACATGGGCAAACTCATATCCAACAAGTCTCTTGCCTACAGGATTTCAAATCAAATCTGGGTAAAACAGCCGTTCCCTTTATAAAAAGACAGTGGGAAGATGCTGGCGTTTCCTCCTGTAAATTAACACAACAGCATCTCAGTCCCCACAAGCAGAACACTGCAGCATTTCCAGGGACTCCCAGAGGAATTCCTGGCAGCCCAAACAAAGATCAGAGTGCCCCAAGCTATCTGTGCAGCCAGCATGGCCAGGAAATCAAAGCTACATCTCATGGAGCACTGCAGCTGTGCTCTTGAGCTATTGTAGCCTAGGAAAGACCTCAGAAGGGGCTCTCGCATGGGAAGCCAGGCAGGTTAGCCCCACTCTGGTGAATGTAGCCTTGGACTGGTGTGCTTCCAGGTAGGTTGTTTTGGTCCCAAGTGAATACGGGATGATGGAAACAGGGGGCTGCAAGAGAGTTGTACCACCGGGTATCCTTTGGCAACTGCACAGTAACATGAGGTTAGATGTGTTGTGCTCTACAAATAAATATAGGTACACACAGATGAACAGGTGCATATACCTGGAGCATTATTTGCTCAGATCTCACAAAACTAAAAGGATCACAGATGGCACAAAAGGGCACAGAGGAGTTACTCCACTGGTACTCCAGTCAACACCTCAGCTGGAGGATTTGGCGACAGGAGGAAGCTCAAAGGACTCAAAACTCACTTTCTCGAGAGTCATGGAAGGAATCAGCTTTGATGGGAGTCGGGTCACTCCAGGACCTGCTGAAGCTCCTCTCACGCCGTTCGGCAAATGCTAGGATAAAACCAAAGCACGACATTAACAGACTCCAAAGCCACCTCTCTTGCTGCCAGCAAAACAAAACATCCAGATTTCCACTAAAGCCACACATCACACACTTCCCTGTGCTTGTTCTTCCACTTGCCAAATGTGAGTCCTTTCCACACAGCAAACAAGAGTCTATCTTCTAGACAGCAGAAGACAAAGTGCCCGCTCACTTTCTGAGCAGGAGCATTACGGGGTATGCAACACAGAAAAAGGAGGACACTTGATGGTCTCCTTAAATGCACACAGCTCAAACTTCAATTTAATCAAGGCTATTCCAGTGTCCCAGTGTAACCGCTCTGACTCAAAGGCCTCACAGGAAGATGTACCCAACAGCTAATGACACATACATGACCAGAAGGCGGCAGTAGTTCTCCAGTCAGTTCTCCCTTCATGTTCTAGTGACATCCCAATCAAAGCTGGACCAAACAGACCAGGGTAGTCTGGATAGCTCATGCTTTCTAAATTTTGTTGCAAGAGGAAATCCTTCAGTTTTTGCTTGCCTGCAGTCTTGTGAGCGCTCTCCCCACAGACTTCCCCACACCCCCCCAAGGGGCATGATACTCTTTGTACTAGCATTTCCCAAGTGGAATCCTGGGAGCTTGGCCCAGCTGGCTGCACCACAGGGGAATTCCTGGGAACTGCCAAGCACAATGTCTGACTTGGCAAGCCCATGTGATAGCCATTACCCCTAGATTAACAGCCACTTATAGCCACTAATACCTATTTTTGGTAGCAGACAGAGCAAGTTTGCTGCAGTGTATCTAGTAACAGCATCTCATGTCAGCAGCACAGGAATTCATCTGCAGTACAAGAGCTGAGAAGTAATCTGTCCACTGCTACAGTGTGTCCAAATGTGGGTGACCAGGGAGACAAATCACATAGTAAGTTCTTCAGGTGATTTCCATCCTCAGCTTTCATTTAAAACCAGGAATTTAGCTATTGTGCACATGAAGAAAGCTTTGAAAACATGACCCGAGAGTTACCAAGGCAGAGAGGCATGCCTGAACTTCCAGACAGCTCTAGGGGAAGGTGAGCCCTGTTCACTTCAGGCAGTGCTAACTCAGATGTAAATAAAGACACTTTAAAGGGCAATGCTCTTTGCTGTTCACTTCCCACAGCATATGAGAAAGGAGAGGAAAGAATGCAAATTCAACTAAGCAACACTTTGCTGTGGGCAGTCTGTACGTGATGCCTGGCCAGGGGGTGGTAAGAACAAGCTGTTTCCTCTTCTGGAGCAATCCTCAGCTCTCAGGAGCCAGTTACACCATTCTCAGCCCATTTCACAGCAATAAGGGAGCTGCTCCAACCAAGTTATGAAGGAATGTTGCCTTCCTTAGGGAAAGGGAACAGCCATTTCCCAGGCCTAAGAGGTGATTTCTTCCCCAGTGAGGCATAACACTCCCCCCTTGCTCCGATCTCTTCCCTGTTCCTCTTCTTTCTCCCTTCCGTCGTCCTCTCAGCTCCCACCAAGCCGCTTTCCCCCAGGTCCTGCTGTGGAGATGGTGGTGGGACAGGGGAGGAGAAAAGAGAAAGCCACCAGTCCACATGGCACATAAAGCATTGACTGTTCCCAGGGAGCCACAGATGGTCCGCACCTTCAGTAAGAGGCCAGGCAGCCCTCGCCAGCTCTGCTGAACTCTCAGCTCTGGTTCTCCTCACAAGCGTCTATGCCGGTGATCACTGAAAACCACAGGCACATAGAACAAGGACACTGCAGCTCTCCTTCTGCTCCTTGCACTGAGACCACAGAGATCTCCCACGGCCAAAGCAGAGGGTCCTTGGAAATAGCTTACAGGCTGCTTGCAGACATCTGTGTCCTGGAGACTTGCAAACAACCTGGCCTTCTTTTTTGTAGGGTAAAATGGCACCAGCAGGTCAGATCCTTTTCCACCCCAATGCTAGGTCCTTTCTACCCGCATCTGCATGCAAGATAGGGTTCCCCGTGTCCCACCAGCACAAAGCCCAACTCCTCACAGCCACAGCTTACAGGTGCTCACTTACTTTGTGCTTTAACCCTTCGGCTCCCCACCATGCGGAGGTGCTTCCGAAAATTCCTGAAAGAAAGCCCAAACACAACCTCTGAGAAAAGTAATATAAAGCAAAACCTGGGCCCAGCAGCACTGAAAAAACTGGGAAGAAAAGAATTAAAATTGAGAAGACAGTGTATTTCCTTCTGGCCATTCAAAAGCTGCAGACCAGGTTCCCAGTCTGCACCTATTCAGTGCTAGGGACAGTTACGTTTGTCAAGAGTGTGGCTGTTTCTTTGAACTCCCTGCATTGGTGGTATGGGGCAAATGATGTCTTACATGGCAGTCCTCTTCTCATGGCCTGCGTTTACTTTCCTATGACTAAGGTATACCTGTGCTGTAACTGCTGAAGACACTACCACTGCCCATGCTGGCAATGCTCCCTCTTTTCCTGGTAAACAGCAGTTAACTGCTCCCCTCTCTCCTTTCTTCCACACACATTTCAGTAGTAAAGTGGGGTGCCCAGGCTCTGTCCTGCCAGGCAGCATGCACACACCATGCTCATGGCTGTGCTCATTCCCAAACGCATTCACAGCAGCTGCTAAAATCCCACCCATGCTGTTAGCAACCATGCAGCCTGTACTGGTCTCCAGGGCAAAGAGTTGGGAAAGACTGACACAGCTTCTTCCTTCTCAGACAGCACCGTTCAGCAAGGCTGACTGTCCTCATGGGCCTGCTCTCTGCTAATGCTGCCTGCCTAATCACATGCTTCCCTGCCCAGGACTCAGAGTCTGGTGGGGCTGCAGAGTATACAGCTCTAGGGTAAAGTCCACCAGAGGGTAAGCCTTGGGAAGCAGCTACACCCCATAGTCAGGTCTGTGTAAAACAGACCATCCTGGCCACTCCTGAGAGACCATGGCAAAGGGACTCTTCATCTAGCCCCTCCAAGGGCCAGGGACCTGTTTCCCTTAGTTTCTCATCACTCACCTAGACAGGAACCGGACAGGACAGGAACTAAACAGGACACCAGAAGAGACACAGGGAAGAAGCAGCACATGACTATCAAGAAAAGTGTCACCCCTCCATGAACCCTACTTAGCCAGGGTGACTTCACTCTGCAGTGCAGCCTCCATGACCCCCAGGGATGTCAGTGAGCCCAGATACTAGCAGCCTGCACAGAGAGGGGGAGCCATCCCAGATTCACTTTGGACCAACATACACTACAGACATCAAGCAAGAGACTACTGCTGGTGAAATGGGTAAAAAGACAAGTCGTCTGGCTCACACACACGTTAGTGAGATGAGTAAGGACTTGATACAACCATGCAGATGCTTTAGCAAACTAATTGGACTAGAAGACACTTCTAGGACTGACATGAAGTTGTTCAGAGAAAGTCAGATCTGTCTACTCCCATATAGAGAGATCAACACAAACATAGCCCTCATGGGAGAGCACTTAACCCATGCCACCTTCTGCACTGTCCCCGACTTTGGCTTTGGATTCCATGTTGTCATCAGGATCCAAATTCAGCAGCTCAAAAAGGAAAACTAGCAGCTGGGTAGTGAAGTTGGGAGCAACATTATTCCATGATAATCTCCATCTGCACTTGGGCTATTAACGTTGTTTTACAAAGATTTATTTTAGGTCTACTTGCATGTGTGAAGATTCACTTGCTGTGGATCAGACAACAGTTCCCTTTAGACAAGTAACTAAACCGATTTGCTTCACTAACACATGCTGGACTGGCTCTATGTACAAAGCCTTCTGGGGTGTGTGATGTCTGATAACATGGGCTGTCTTACTGTGCATTAGATTCAAATCCAAATAAATACAATATTTTAAGGGAACCAGGGTCGGTCTTTACACAGAAAGGTCTTAGATATATGTTGTAACTCATCAGAATGAAAATCTTTATGGTGCATTGTGAGACCAAGATCATACCAGACACTGAGCACCAATGTTAATTGCCAAGGTCACTGTTACATCATTTGTGCTTTTGGCATTTTGGAGTAAAATCAATTTTTCTGTTAAATGCTCAGTTGTCCTCCCTGTAGAGGAGCTTCTTCAGACCCTGGGGGGAGGGGGAGTAAAGCAGTCTTTGCCACAGAAGAGTGCTGCTCCCAGCTGCCTAGACAGCTTGCTTGGTCTCTCCCATGAGTGCAGGTTGAGGGCAGCTGTCTAGATACCTCTCCTAAATACTGCTGAGAGCAACTCCAGGGGGAATCCAGCTGCTCAAGGTTAACCATTGCACTAAATGCTCAGAAAATGGACAAAGGCCTTTATTTCCTCCTTAGCTCTTCTAGAAAAAAAAGCACTTTGGAAAGGAGGTGCAAGCCTGGGACTGCCTCTTAACATGGGCATCCTGTTGTCATCTAGATCCTTCTGAGAGCTTTTTACAGCTCTATTGGCCCTCAGGCCCCTCTACGCTTGCATGTTAAGCATGAAAGGACTGGCACAGCACCCCTGGGGGAGCCGCAATCTGGTCCGTGAGCAGTGGGGCTACTTAAAGCTGCCCAGTCTTCCTGCCTGGCTCCTGCAATTGCACCCAGAAAAGCCAGTGTTATTTGATCACCTACAAGATCTCTTCATCCATCAAAATTCAACAAGCATCCCTGAAGTTAACATGATAAAATCTCCTTATTACTCCCTTTCCTGAACAGTCCTCCTCCTGACAGGCTCCAGCTTGCCATGTGGTCTGCCTGACCCTATGCCACCTCCACAGTATCCATTCCAGCCAAAAGGTCTCCAAGACACAGCAGCCCTACTCCACACACTCTGCAGCTCTGCTTGCAGTGGTTCATTTGCACCCTGCAGAGAAGTCTTTTCATTACCCGAACAGAGGTCAGCGACAGAATTAATGACATACATACATTAATGCCCTGCAAAACTCCTGACAGCACCTCTCATGTTCTCCTCCCCAGCTCCTCCTTGCAGCAATCACGAGGTTCAGCAAACCGCTGGGCATCACTCACTTTCAAGGCAGCATCCATTGCATGCCCTGCCACACAAACCAGCCTCCCTGTGCACCAGACACACAGGGCCAAGCACTGAAGGGGCTGTGCAATAAACAACAACTGAACTTCTGAAACACCTGAGGCCATGAAGGGCTGCACAGCAAGCATCCAAACTGTGACTGGGCTGGGGTCCTCCTCACTCCCTGGAGAACAGAGCTGAAGGCTAACTACCAGCAATCCATACAGCTGGCCAAGGTCTGCTTGCATGATACAGCCAAAAAAACATAATTGCTATCCCATCTCCTCTTTTATGACAAGATAAATGCAGATGGGCTCCAACTATACAATTCTGCCTAGACCTTCAGTGTCCACAGGAGGTGAAGGGACATGCTGGCCACTCAACACAATGATGACATGACTCTGTCCTCTATCCTGACCACACCAAGGTATATGACTCCTACTCCTATACTCGCAAGCCACATGAACAAGCCATTTTCTAATAAAGACTTGCCTCTGCCTAACAAATACTGAGAAATCTCTTTCTTTTTAAAGACACACTGTCTATTTATTTACAGTGTCTTAAATTTCGATTCTTATTTCTCTTCATTATTGATGAAAAAAAACACCACTCTTAAGCTGCTAAAAAAAAAAAATTCTTCCTGGCAATTTCCCAGTTAAGAAAACCTGATGTTTTTCTCCCACTTTGTTTTGAACAGTGCTGAAGTGATCATGGCAGTTTTTAACCAATGACACAAATGCTGTGTTATCCTTAGCAGGCTGCCAAAATATGCGAGCCTTGGCACATTTAAAAAAATAGAACAGTGGCTAAGTGATGTGCCCTGTAAAGCCAGCAGAGGGAAACCGGGGCCCTTCTGTAATAGCCAGACAAGGAATCAGTCCCCATCACCTTTTCTTTCCTTTTTAAAAAAAGATTAAAAAAATGGACTTCTGGTCACTAGAGATGTTAATTTTGCCTAGGTCTCAGACTTCTGAGGTGCATCTGTAGAGGCAGTAAAAGCACACAAAAAGTATTCAGATAACCTCAAACAAATTCCAAGTATTTGTGAGAGGGCTGGGGAAATTGCATCTTTAATTTTCTTTATATATATTTTACATTTTTCTGCCTGAGACACAGATCCTGTATATTATATTTGGAAGCTTAAAAGAAACTTGACAGTGTTCCTTTAAGAAGATGGAGATCACCTATCTTGAGCACTGCAGCGTCATTCACCTCTACATTTCCAACACAGCCACTGCTAGCATCCCTATGAACAGCAACACAGACAGGGACAACCACGTTCAACGTCATCAAGCGTCACTAATGACACTCGAAGGGCCCATGCAACACCACGCAAGGTTACAGCTGTGGGAGAAAATAGGCCCTACCTCTGTATAACAGCTGCAGAATCATTCTCTCGTTTCCGTCTCTTCCTCTCTGCGTAGCCCCTGAATGCCCTGGGAAACCATTTTAAGCCATTAACCAACTACACAGCTTTGAACTGGAGAGGACACGAAACACAGAAAGGAAAGCTCTCACCAGACAACAGAGAGAGATTAGGCTGACCAAGGAAGACAGCCAGCCCTTGCAGGACTGTGTGCAAGTCAGGGGCCAGGCAAAAGACTCACCAAACCAAAGGTCCTCACTCGCTAGGGTAGGTGGCTGGACAAGCAGTTGTTCCTAAAGCAAACATAAGAGTGGCCAGAGCACAGCCCAAAGAATGGAGGCAAGCAGCCATCATCCTTGCTACGGAGGAATGGACCTAGGAGACTGCAGACACAAAACCCCTGTACACCAGGATCAAGAGGGACAAAAGCATGCTAGCAACTGTCATCTCCGTTTTGAAGATGAGGATGGTTGCAGTGTGATCCATGTAGGCCTACAAAGTGTAGCCATCTAACCTCTTGCCAGTTGACAAACAACCCTAGCATAGGGAAAGCACAAGTGAATATGATAGACAGAAGAGGAGAGGAGAGTTTATCCAGGACACCAACAGACAAGGAAAAAAAAACTAAGATTATACTTACGAGATGCTAGAGATTCCAGGAGATGCAGGGAAAAAGAAAGAGAAGATGAATTCATTAGTGCTCAGCCCTGGCCAGTGTTCTGAGGGAATTCTCATTCCAGAAGGAATATTTCTTGTTAGGTGGAAGGAAATTGCTTTTAAAATTAAACATTCTCGATTGTGAGACTCCTATTTGACTGAGCTAAATCCTCCCTGGGGCAGCATTGGCATGTGGCTTGGATGCAAATTAAGCTCCATGTAGACCCAGGGAACATGCAGATCCACAATTGGCAGCTGAATGTGCCCTGTCAGGCTACAATGGGAGCTCAGCATCATGGGATTCTGGAGCAGGGAGACCTTCTGCCACAGTGACAAGACTTGTGGAGTCAGCTCATGCTGCCTGGTCTATGAAGGAAGCAAGCATGGTGGGCTGAAAACACTACAGCAGAGGCCAGGAGGACAGGGGCATATGGGGGAGCCACCTCAGCCAGCTTCAGGGAGTTGCCCTGAACTTTTGGAGATGTTTCTATGCAATTTCTAGAGGCAGCACAGATTCTCCAGGAACATTAACCAAGGAGGAGCTGTGCTCCTCAAGGGTTTCTCTAAGGCACCGTTCCCCAAACCCACCTCACTTTGGCCTGCAAGCCCTGCCATGGGCCATCATCCTGCAACAAACCTTGTGGCCAGCAAAGATGGCTTCAGATAGCAAAAGATGTGCCGAAATGCAAAGGAAATGTGCTGATTTTGTGCATGGTTTGGTGTATCAGATCAGAACTGTAAAAATACCATTCACTGTTACCAGCCAACATTTTTAAAGAGCAAAGCAAGCATCTAACAAATTGCCCTTGGGCCGCTGACAGGCCCTGTCAGCCTGGTGCCCAGGAGTGTTAGCCACCTGGGATGCCACCAGATTTACAATCCCTGAAAAGGAGGCAGGGGGACATAGGAGGTCAGGTAAGAGAAGCAGCACTAGGACAACACAGAGAGAGCAGAAGCCCAAGGAGGCTCCTCACTCCCACTGTCAGGGTAGGATTAGCACCCCACCACCACGCATCAAATTCTGCAGACTGCACCAGGCAAATGCCTCCCCAGTGCTGTTCCACATGCCAGGAGGGTGGGTCACACCTCCAGCTGAGTTGGAGGGGAAAGGCATGAAGATAAGCATTTTTTTCTGGGGGATGAAGATCCTTTCCAACATCTCAGCAGCAAATCCTCTCCCCAACACAGGATCCAGCCCTCCCTGCATCAGTCCTTACAGGTCTGATCCAGTCTGGGTTATGCCAAGATCAACAATCAGCCTCTTTACAGGACTTGGGAAGGGAGAGGTATGAGGGAAAGAAGAAACAGCAGAGAAACAGATTACAAAAAGGACACCAGATTAGACAAGAAGAAATAAAGAGAGCAGTAGAGCTGAGTGTGACACAGACATTGGAATAAGGACACAGGAAAAAGGTGACAAGGTTGGAGAAGGGCCTTAGAAGGTAGAACAGTGTCTCATTTCCCTCATTGCTTGCCTTGGCTTTCCAGACAGGTAGGAAATACTTGACTAGAAATACAGCATTTCCTGACAAGCTGGGTACAATCTGAAAATGAGGCTTCCCTTATTCTCTTCAGTCCTTTGAGAACTGCCTCTTCCCAACGTACATCAACCAGAGGCACCAAAACGTGCATGGAGTGTGGGGGGAAAGACTGTTCCTAACTCAGATCTGTTCACACTTTGCAGAGATTTTACTGACACCTTCTTCAAATGACTAGACCAGTGCAGAAGTGGTAGGGCTACATCTCATCCTATAGAGACGCACTCCTGTGGAGTGATGGATGCAGGGCAAGCCTAGAATAATGTTTCCTCAGGGCAGTGGCTGCAGCAGAAGCAAGTGGTGGAGGGTCTCAGCTGGTGGTCCCACAGGATCCTTGCTCTGCAGAGGCAGCCAGGGACACGGTGCAGTATCACAGAGAAAATAAGGGAAGCAGAGGAGAGCTGGATAGCCCAAGGAGTAAAAGAAGGTAAAACCAAACAAGTGGGAGTAATAGGAAAGAGAACTAATAAGTGCAAAAGAGTTATTAATACGAGAGAAGGCTCTGTCTCTCTCTCACCCCCAGATTGTGGTGCCAAACATACAACTCGATTGCTCTAGTCTCTCAGATATAGCTTTGAGTGGGCCACAAACTTTAAGATACACAATAAAAGCTATGGCAGTAGTTTCACTTACGCTTGCATAGTTGTAGTAGCAGTTTGAAAACTGAAGAGGTTCTCTTTTGGGAACCAGGTTCGTATGGGGACATCATCTGGAAGAGAGAGAGCAAAAGCTGAGAATCCAGTGGGCAGAAACATTATTCAGGCAGCAAGACTTTCCAAGCTCTTTCAGTACTTTTCTTCAGCATCCTGCCCTGTACTAAATAGGAGAGTCTCATCCTCCTTATACATATGCACACTACCACTGAGTGTTTTGTAACTTTAGGCTAAGCCCATCTATCAGGCTACTAAATGAAGAATGAAAGCTCTATCCTAAGTGTAGAAGATCAGAATAATCCAGGAATTACACAAGAGACATTCAAACAAGATAAAAAAAAAGGAAAGAAACATTTTTCATTAAAAGCATTTTTCAGCCTCTGCCTTTTCCTTAGTACCATTGATCTGAAATGTCCCATTCATCCAGTTCTTTCTGACATAGCCTCCTGTGGAAGACAAAAAGCATTCACCTTCCTTTCTTCAGAACTGTAAGCCTGAGATATACTCTCTTTCTCCACCACTGAAGTTTCACTAAACCCCTCACACACCTGCTCCTGATGACCTGGCCTTCATCAGTTTTTCTGGTTTTAGAGGTCAAACTGCACATCAGCTATACCATCTGCAGGTTAACTCTCTGCTTATTTGGTCCCCTACGTTTGTAAACTGCCCTGCCTGAACCAACGTGGATTATTTCCTAATTCTGTTGCATTAGGACACCGCATCATCTTCACGTAATGACCACTAAGACAAGAAGCAGGCAGCAAAATAAGTCACTAATTATGTGTGTGGGATGATGGTGACCATGAGGAGGAATCTGACCAAGTAGCAGCTTCTACTGAGAACTCTCAGGCTGAATTCGGTCAGGCAAGGAATCGGAGGGGTATTAAAATCCACAGACACAAGACGTGCAAGATCTGAGTGGATTGGATCCCTGTGATTTGGGGCTACCCGATTTTTCATCTTGCTTCACTTCCAGTTTGTGGCTTCCTTGCTTAATGCCTTGCCACATGTTGCTGATCATGTGTCTTGCTTCACTCATGCAAGTTTTAAGATCATTAGCAAGTATGGTATCTTAGACATTAATATTCTGGCATTGTCGAGAGAATTTTTTTATTCACTTTCATTGGCCAAAACCCAATCAAACCCTGTATGTGTACTGCAGATATAATTACTACAGACCAGATTATCTTACCAAATGTTCTGTACAGATCATTATCTACTACAGACTGATCCTGCTGTTTCCTGAAAGTACATAAAGCGGCTGCAATTACAGATGCAAAAAATGCTAAATACAACTGGCAAGGCTTCCTTTGAAGTGAAGCTTCCAAGAAATCATATAGAAAGCTGTAACAGACACCCCTTCTCAGCCAACAGTTTAGGTCAAGCCTTCTATAAAGATACCCTAAGGAAATAGGTATGTTAAATGAAAACTGCATTCTAGTATGCTGAATACTTATTATGAAGTTCCTATGTCTGCTTTCCTCCAAAAAACACATAGAGAAGAAATGCAAAACAGCTCAAATTGTAAATGAATTACTTGTTTGAAGTCTTGAACCCAGAAATGTGGTAAAGGAGGAGAAGTCGTGCAAATTCTTTTTTAGCCAACAATTCTGTACAAACTTCTCAGGGACTATGCATCTCAAAAGACTGACAATCTCTTAATATATTTTACAGCTTTTAAGCCACTAGCTTTGATTCAAAGCAGAGCTTATGAACAACAGCTAATATCCTTATGAGGCTTTGCCTGGACAATCGCTGAAATCGCCTCCCTTCCTTTTCTGATAGACAGGAGTCAACACAAGAAAGGTATCACTCCCCTACCCACAACACTCAGTGGAGAATAAAGGATTTGTGACCCTTCAGAGGGGCCTCTTTACCAGCCAGAGGTAGAAGAGTAGCAGAGAAGCACACAGATGGGGACTGGGGAACATAGTTCAGACCCAGAGCTATCCAGCTAATTATTCAGGTTATAAGTATGGCTATTTTGCTTCCAGGAGCAGGTAGCTTGCTCCTTTCTGGCCAGGCAGAGCACCTTGTTCTCCTTTCTTGGTACCATCAACTGTGATGAAATAGTCAAGGAACTATGGGCCTGGGTAAGATTGGAGGAACACCACCACCATGTTCAGCATCTCCAGCCTCTTGCCAGGCTGCACGAAAATCTCAGCACCTCTGCCCATGACTAGATGTGTTTGTATCAGATGCTGGGAGCAGCACAGGAGAAAACAGCTTGTGCTTCTCTGGAATGGTGTTAGGCATCATAAACTCAGCATAAAAATCCATATTAAATTATGCCAATCTGGCCTAACTACCATGAGTGTTGGTTTACAGCAATAATGTGTCATGTAAATCCAGAGAAAGCAGCACTGGAAAGTGAACCTCTGGGGAAATTAGTCTCTCTCCCATCTCCATTCATCTCTGCTCCGTTTTCTCTGCTAGTCATGCATGAAGGACATTCCAAGAAATATTTCTTGCAACCTGTGACAGTTGTGCCATTCAATTCTCAGTTTTTCTCTGAGTAACAATGCTTGGATAGTGAGCGCAAATGAGACCAAGCTGAGAAAACTTTCATTCCATGATGCCAGTGCTATGATGGGATTTGGTCTTAGAGGCACAGTGCTGCCTGTGCAGCCACACATGCAAGCACTCAGAAACTTGAGGCAAGCACCGAGGGTAGCTGCTGCCTGCTTGTAAGAAACATGAAATACTCATGGAGGCATCTGCAGGTTCAGCACTGTCCACTTTGTTCCCACCCTAAGTAACTATTCTGATATCTTTTCAGAAAGGCATATCTCCATTACACACTGATAACTGGCCCTAACAAAAATGCTGCCTAGTTGAAAATACATATTATAAATTCCAAGGCCCAGAAACGGAACACAGCATCTCTCTATAGCATTTGCTAGGACATGTTTTCCAGCAAACTGAGGTGTTTAACTCCAGCTATGAGGAGTTAAACTTCCATTACTGATCTGGAGCTTTCCTTTGGTTCTATATCAAGTAACCTGTTTCAGTCCCACAGTGTATAGTACAATTTTGATTTATTCGGGAAAGTTTTCAACATAAATCCATCAGCACTAGAACAGGAAGTCTTCACTTTCTTAATTCGGCATGCATCATGAGGCTGCAACCAATTCAACTCAGCACCCTGATCTCCAGAAGACCAAGCCCCTAGGGTTGTGATCTCCTTTCCTGAAATGGCTTGCTTTCTCTATACTCACACAAGCTTTCTGGCTGTGTTGTCATATGCACAGCCATCTTCTAACAGCTAAAACACATGTGATCATAAAACCATAAAAGATTTCCATACAGGAAAACTCTTCTCACTCCATTTCTTGCACTTAGGCAATAAAAATAATAAAGTCTAAACTTGCACGTGTAGTGAAGCCCAAAAATCACAGGGAACAAACAGAGGAACAATGCTTAAAAACTATGCACAAGAGTTAGTGGGACTGTAGGTGTTCTGCACATTTGATAATCAGTTCTTTTTTTTCTTATTATTATTCAGTATTAGGCCATGTATTAATTTAGTCACATAATTTCAAGCATCTAGGTATGAAAATATGGTCCAGAACCTAAACTTTCAGCGATTTTACCTGCAGTAAATATCACTACGATATTTACTAGAAAACTATGAACCCAGCAAAGGTGTACACTTTGATTTCTGCAGTCCTTAATCTCTTTCCAAGGAGAAAACCTTGGCCTTTCTTGGCTGGACACTCCACTCTAAAAGCCTTGATGTGTGTTTACCAAAAAAAAAAAAAAAAAATCAGACAAATTAGGTCAGACTCTTTGCCAGCCACATACAGAGCTGGCAGGCAAAGATCAACTGCCTCCTAGCTTATAATTCAAAGCATATAGATTGTGACATATATTTGATTAATGGTTAAGTTTTTAAAGACAGTCAGGGATTTTTTTAATGCAGTTGAATAAATTACAAGCCCTATTCCCTGAGAACACTGAAAAATTGGATAGTGAGTGGGGAAGAAAGTCCAATATTGTATTATTTGCTAGTATTTATTGAAAGCCCATGAGGTGGCACTACTAGAGGGACCCTACTAAACTGCTTCCAGCCATGCAGATGAGCATTTTGGGGACACACCAAAGTATGGAAGACCATACCTGAGCTGAGGCTCCTGCTAAGCACCCTGGCACGTTCAGCCCCAGAATGAGGCAGAGGAGGGAGGGTTGTGCTCTGAACTGCCTCCTAGATGAGTAAAAATGTAGGTGCTTTAACACAGCCCCTCCTCTCTTGCTCTTCCTTCAACAGAAAGGGAGCCCACAGAGATCACCCTCACTAAGCTACATGAAGCTGTCATGAAAACCATCCAGATCATCTGCTGCTTACAAGCTAGAAGCAGACACAATGGAGCTTGGATGAGCTGGCCTCAAATTGAGTTTAGCTTATTCCAAACTCCTCCTTTGACAATTCCTTTTACAAACACTCGTGCAAGGTACCAGTAAGGTGCTGCAGGGGAAACACTACAGGGCCCAACTTGAGGCACATGGCAATGAAATCGCCATGCTGGGATGAGATGGGTGTCACCTTTCACCCCTGTGTCGATGAGTCCCTTTGTGTCCTTCCAGCACCCAGCATTTACCCCTACTTACCAGACACTCGATCGACACTATACATCCTCTCCAGTCTTTTTCTGTGCCACCCAGTCTCGCTGGATTGATGCTGCTCCAAGTCAAAGGAATGCTGGGAAGGGGCAGCCAGCCGGGTGCAGTTTGGGCACTCCTTGGAGCCCTGCCGGCCGCCTGGCCAGCCCTTGCAATGCCTGCTAACACCATGAGAGCTACCAGCACTGTGCACTTGGTGGCCATGGTGGCACTCCTCCTGGGCAGCTCCCTTCATCACAACCAGTTCCATACTTTCATTCTCATGGTCTGACAGCATTGGCCTCTCGCCGGAGATCGTGTAGACTCGTGGCTTCGGTCCCTCGCTTGGCATCTTCTCTGCCTGCTCCTCAGAGAAGCTCCTCTCAAACTTGCCATCTGAGATGACGGAGAGCCTGCGCTTGTTCTGTGCTGCCTGCTGCATCTCGGGGGAGTCCTCCTGTCCGATGTAGGAGTCTGCTAACAGGTGATCTGAAACAAACGGCACACCTTCCTTAAAACCAAAGTGCCCCAAACACTGACAAATTCAGGAGGCTCTTTGTTACTGTTGCAGAAAGGGGAAGGAGGAGATGGTAGGTTCCTCCAGGAATCTTTTCAGATCAGCATGTGCCCGTAGCCTTCTAAACCTCCAGAGCTGGTACTGAAATCAGACACATTTCTCACAAATACACCCAATATTTTAAGCATGCGTGGCCACCAAACAAGGCTAAAAGCAAATGTAGGTCTCATTGCACAGCCTGAAAATGCTTATGTACAAAACAGCCCCTGTGCAGCTGTGCAGTCCTGTCTGCTTCAGCAGGTTTAGCCACACTAGAGCTACCAAGCTGATGAAAGTTTGCAGAACAAGGACCAGCACCAACTTCTTTAAGTGACAAAGCCCGAGTGTTTTGTGCACCAAGTTATTATTTTTTAGAACTAAAGGAAAGGGGAAAACCACCAGGGTTTGGTTTCCTCCCCCCCGATTTTCTGCCAGTTGGTTTGACATGAAAGAAACACAAAAAGACTTCAGCCAACAGCTGCAACACAGCTCTCTGCAGCACCCCTGGTTAGCAGGCCTCATCGTGTGTGTGCAGATGGCGACAGCACAGCCTGCGGAAGCTGTCCTGAAGGAAAATACAGCCGCTCCCTTTGTAGGGTAGGAAGATCGAAAGGAGAGAGGCCCATGAGTGCAACTATCTTTGGAGCCCACACACTGCATGAAGTGCCAGGAAATCTCAGCATTTCCATGGCAATTCCATGCATGAACCCAACAGTAGCTCCCACCCACCTACTAATCCTTTTTTCAAGCGGCTGTTAATTACCTCTTACACTTCCCTTCAGATGGGAAGCAGCTAGGGGACTGTTAAAAAGGCTCAGCAGGGAATGCATTATTCATGTGACTGCTAGCCCAGAAAAAAAAGAATCATTAGAGTCCAGCACAGACAGCAGCCTTTTAAACAGAGGCAGAAAGCAAACCTAAGCCTTTACTTCATTAGATATTTAATGAGCATCTTTCCTTTAGCTACTGAGTCATGAACTGGAAGAACTTGGCAAGAATGTGAGGCTTGACTACCTTGTAGCTGGCCATGAAGGGATGAAGGAGGAAGAGACCTATCTCAGGACAACTCTGATGTTGTAGGTGTCCAACACGGACCTTTCACTGCTGTCACATTCTGCTTCCGTATGAAGTGCTCTTGTGTCCCTCTGAAAAGAGCCCTCCCAAGCTGAGGATGTACACTTTCATCTTTGAATCTGAAACCCACCCTGGATTGTGCTTACATTGCCCAGGGCCTCTCCCCCTGCTCTGAGACTGAACTGACTTGAGCTGCTACTGATATAGTGTGTCATCTTTACCTCATTTTTCTGCTTGAGATACAGCTTCCTCCAGCACCACTAGGAGATAAATCCATCTCTGGTCACTCTGCTCAAGAACTGACTGTCAGGACCATTTGGGGTGATACAAGTCAGGTTCGTTTCGTTTGTCTCCTAGTGACGCCTCACAGTCTCTGGATACTGTAGCTGGCAGCTGTGTGACTCCTTGAGCTGACCAGGAGGAGCTGCCTGTAGGAGTCCTAAAGAAAGAGCTATGCCTCTTGAATCTACAGCTGATGCTGTCTTTCCAGACTTCACATGAAGTCCAAAATGCATGCCTATGTGTACTGAGGAGTCAGGCACCTCACTGATACTGTCCAGGTAAAATATGAAAGGCAGGCAGTGGTCTACTTCACTCATGGTCTCCTGCAGAGAGACAGCGTGGACATCTGCACTTCTTCCAGGAAGAAAGCCTGATGGACAACATGAGCCATCACCAGAACAATTACAAGCCATTCAAGAGGAAGAAGCTGCTCCACCAGCTGTCCTTCAACAGCTTGTCCCCCAAGTCCTACCAGGTGCAGGATACAGTGTCATGGACATCAGTGCAGACAGTGTTCACAGGCTCCAAAGTCTCTCCAATCAGTTGTCACCACTCAGGAGGCAGCAGGCCACCACATTTGCTCCCCAGCAACTGAGACTCTCTCCAGTTCCAAGACTAACTGTGCTTTAGAGTGGGCATGTCTTGGGAAAACATGACCAAATGACTCTTCAAGATCTGCAAAGATCTGTGCTGGCTAATAGTGCCAAGCAGACCATTTTTAAAATTAAAAACAAAGGCCAGTTCTAAGCACTCATCTCATCAAACTTACTAAGCTGTGTGGGCACAGTGATGCTACGTATTTCTTAAGACACCACAAAATAGTGGCTGATGGCTGCCCCTGTTCCTCCTGAAAGGAATACTTCTATGGAAGATGTGTAGCCTCATTAGAGCAAACACACAGGATTGTGCACCTTTACTCACACACTGACAACGCCACAATTTAGAGATCTGAGAATTTATGAACTCTGGCATCTGTGGGTAAATGGAAAAATGAAATGCCCAACGTATAGTATGTCTGAAAATGCTGATAATCACAAGGGCAGAGTGACCAATTCCAGTCTCTGTTTTATAAGCACTGAGGTCTATTCAGCCCCATAAAATTTACAGAAGTGTAAGTGGGACATCACTGGTTTCACGTAAGAGCCAATTTTTTACTGAAATCATGGCAGGGTTACAATTCTTGCCTGGATATATTTGACATAAACTACCTGTCTGATCTAACATGCAAAATGCAAGGATAATCCTTTCTTCTTACCTTACTTGTCCCTTACTCTAGGTGTTTTCACTTGTATTTACCTAGGAGTTTTCATGGTCTACTCTACAAAGGCCTGCCACCACACCAATATGCTTTCTCTTTGTCAAACAATTGGATAATTCTTTCTTTTCATTCAATTTATCACTATCCGTAACTACACATTGGAGAAGCAACTTCATATGCAAATGGAATGCGAAGCTTTATTCATGACTTCCAGTTAATAAAGAATTTATATACAGAAAAAAAAATAGTATGGAATGAAAAGAGATTCAGACATCCATCTTAATGAATTATTGGCTCCAAAACCAATCCTGCACCGTTTCAGGGAGCAAGTCTGCACTAGCATTCGCACACATATGAGTTCATGTACACCAGCAGCCCTGAGATGTTACCAGTGATCAATTCCCTTGTCTGTGCTTGCAGTGAGCTGGATTCAAGTGCCGAAGCACTGCACCTGCTTCCACCAAGGCATTTTAGGTTAATAGTTTGCTTCTGCTAGGAAAGAAGTCAAGCTGGTCCAGAAATCAATGCTGAATTAAGTCTGAGCCACAAGTCGTTCAGTGAAGAGAACCAAGAAACAGCAATAGGGGACTTCAGCAATAACTGGAATTGCCTTCTAAGAGTCAGCTGAAGCAGACTGCTGTTAACACCCTCTGCCTGGTTACTGCTGCTCCATTTCTATTCATTTGCACATTGCTCTTGCCACCTCTCCCACAACCAGCTGCTCCATCAAACTGCCATGCCAGCCCAGGACAGCGTGACTCGGGAAGCCTGGCACAGTGTCCTCCTCTCCAGCCACTCCGATGAAGCTGATCTGGTAACAACTCTGCTCTCCCACTTGTGTTCACCAGCAACACCTTTGTCTCACACAGCTGCAAAGCCACCTTGGAGGAGACAAATCAGGTTCCTCAAACAGATTCCTTTTCCTCTAGGTTTGTGCTCTACATAGATTTATGGTGCCTGAGATACTTCACAGCAAGATGAAGGGAAGAGGACCAATGTACTTGATCTGTAGGCCATATGTCTATTGGTAACAGAAATATCCAATTTTCAATACTTCCCTGTCTAACTGGGCTAAGTATAACAGCCTGTCCAGAACCTGGGGGCTCGACAGTCTAGTCCCAAGGGCCAATCCACTTCTCACCCCCCTTGTTATTTACTTATTGGCTTCACTTGCTACTCTGGTATTTCTTTCTTCACCTTCCATGCAGCACTGCCCAACACAGTCATTAGGGCATGCATATCACCAAAGACATGACCACCAACAGCAATGGTAATCTGTACCAGTTAATTTGCGGTATCCTGGCAAAGAAAGAATCCACAATCTTGGTACATGTAGTTCCTGATAATCAGGCACTTTTTACTATTAGATACTTACAATACATCCTTTCTCATTCAGTAACTCTAACTTAAGCAGCTGCTTTGACCCAGGTAACTAACTGTGAAAGGACTTCCACATTTTCTTTCACTGTCACAACAGTTTCTCAAGAGGAGGCAACATGCTGGGATAAGCTTCAGCTGATTGATGCCCATTCACAACAGTGGAGGGACTCATTGAACCAAAGTCACATCTGATGCAGACTGCCTTGTAACCTCATGGGATGAGAAGTTTATAAATCAAGGCAGAATATAGCCACAGGGCTTAGACAGAAGCTTAAAAAAAAAAAAGTCCCAAATTTATTACTGTATTTAGCAGCCAAACCGATGATTAAAGCACCTTAGATTTAAAACCTCAGCTCCAGCATCAGAAGCAAAATGGCAAAGGGGAATCCAGATAAACCCTATTAAAAAAACATCCGTCACCTCAAAAAAATAAATTTCAGAAAAAGAGTTCTCTCTTCCCTGCTCCACTTCAGCTGGACCTCTCTGGACCTGATGTTTATAGTATCAACTTTAAAAGAAAGAACTATCTTGGCCACTGAAGATGAATGGGAAGATTTTAGGTTTACAGTATATGGACTTGCAGCATTGTTTGTAGCAGTAGGAATGAAGTTAATGCTTTTTTTATTTTACACCAGTAGGAATCTAGGTGATATCGTCAATGAGGAGAGCAGATGGGTGTACTGGCTAGAGCCCAGGGCATTGCAAAAGGAGTAACATCTTTTCAAAAAGCACAGCTGAGCAGTTTCTCTTGCAATTTCAATTCTGAGACCTCCCGTATGCCTGCCACTGCCACTCAGGTGTGCTAAGAGGCTGTCAGGTCCTGTTCTCCTTTCTGTTCTCTCTCTGAGCATGCATAGGACCCACAATGCAAAGCTCCCTACCATGTCAACTCTGTCCTTCCCAATGCTAACATACTGCAACGTGACCCCACCAGCACAGGGCTCCTGCCTTCAGAGACAGGCTGGCAGCCAACCTCACTGGTCTGCAGGGTTGAAACATAGTCAAGAATGATAAAAACCAGGACATTTGTTCAAAATATTGAAGCATGAGGCAGGGATATAAAAACAGGGATACAAAGATTAAAAAAAGGTCACAGTGGCATTTCAGCTGTGCAGTAGCTTCAGAGTCAAGAGAGCAAATGACATGCATAACGTTCACTATGGGATTACCTGAAGCCTGACCAAGTGAGCCCTGCTGTGACTTTATCAGGCATCTGACCCTACCACTCCCAAGGAAGGAACGTCAGACACTTCTCTGCAAAGACAGAGAAAAGACAAGGGCTGCTTCAGTAAGGGAGCTGCTCTGAGAAAACAGAAGGTCACTTAACTATGACAAAATGGTTCCAATTAGTCATCTGCGCTGAAATGGGCCTAGAAAACAAACAAACTGAAGACACTGTTGACATTGTGCCTCATAGATGAGTAACTTTTTAGTCTGGCCTGTAACATTAATGTGAATAAATGCAATTGTTATTGTGCAATAACACCCAGAAGGAGCAAGTGGCAGCTCCACCACTGGCCTCAGCATTTCCATGGTAACAGTGATCTACGTTTTTATTCACTTTACAAGCAAACAACATATTCCACCACAAGTTTTATGATACACCCACACTATACCTGTGCCGGCTGAACGTGGAAGCAGCCTGAAACCCTCAGAGATGAGATTTCACATCCCCGCTCTGCCCTGAACTCAAGCTGCCTACAAACCCCTCTGGAGCATGGGCTCTTTCTAGAAAATCCACCTCCATTGCTCAAGGCCAGCCACATCACATCAGCACAGGATACACTGAGAGAGCTGGGCCAGATGTGTTGCTGGGGTCCATCCTGGGGACAGAGAAACATCGTCTAGAGAAAAAGGCAGACTCGGTGCTTACCCTGAATCAGGCTCCACTGGCAGCTCCACAGTCTGAACATCAGCAAATTGAAGGTCCCTCTTAAAGCATTGTATAGCTGCAGCCTTACTTCATGGTTTCATTAAAAAACACAGTTCACAGGTCACTTGCTTGGACTGAAGCACCTGCAAAGCCTCACATTGGAGGTTCTCAAGCCCCATGTCAGTTCCTGGCAGTGTCAGGAAACTCCTCTGTTGCATGGCTGCTGCCCTCCACACACACTCGCACTCCCTCTTCTGAAGTGGCAGAAGCCCAGGGTGCAAACACAAGCGGTTGCTTCAGTGCAGTCTCTGCACATGGCCCAGTAGCCTTAGCAAACACATTTTGCTCCTGCCACCCACTACCCATTGCTCTTTGACTTGGGGAAGCTTACAGGTGCTCTCTTGTCCTTATGCACTCAGTGTTTTCACTGATGGCTGAAACATCATGCAAAAACAAAGGAAAGAAGCAAAGATGACTCTTTTGAGCTTAAAAAGAAGCTTCTTCCACTTTCAGGTAACTATTCCCTTTAGTCTGTACTGATGCAAACCAGTCAGAGTAGCCATGCTGTTTCTGCAATAACCACAGTGAATTTGGGTCAAGAACAGCTAGGCAGCTCTGGCCCCAGGCCCACCAACTCTGCAGTACCAAGCACATTTTATACTGGCTGGGATCTTTCCCTCTCTCTTCCTCCCAGAGCCTTTCATGTGCAGCTTGCCCCGAGCAGCCAGCTTGCAGCAGGCAGACCAGTGCTACATCCTACAGGGTTCCAGCAGCAGCAGTAGCTGCCCTCCAAATAATCCAACCGAGCAAAACAGAAACTGCCTGATAAATAAGTATCAGGAAAAAACCCAGCATAACCCCCTTCCTTTCCTCAGCAAAGGATCTTTGTGTTTGAATCCCATTCTCACCAGGATGCACCACTGCTCCCCCAGAGAAGTTTCTCAAATGCTCCACTTGCTGTCATTTTTAATTTCACTGCCCCATGCCCTCGGTATCTTTTTCATCTCACAGTTCCAGTACATGGAGATAAAGAAATCTAAAGCAGTATCTCAGTGTAGGGCCTCTGACATCTAAGCTGGGAGAAGGGGACTCTGGGAACATCCAAAAATCTTTATTCCACAAGCCCTGGTGAGACTCTGAGTGATTATTTCTTCTACATTTTGCTCTCTGCAGCATTTTTACACTTCCCTTTCACAACATTTCAGTCCTTTTCCCTATCTTTCTTCTAGGTCTGTCCCAAGTGACACCCACTCCTACACTAAAAGCAGGACACAGATGACATAGAAAGTCTTTGGAAGGTACCAGAAAGCTATGAGAGTCAGCAAGGACTCTGGCAACAGCCTTGTAGTCAGAATGAATGCTGAACGTGGGAGAGTGCTCTTCTTGGGAACCTTCCCAGACCTTCAGCCTGCATGAATATGCCAGCAATGAACAGAGACAGGAAGAGAGCAGGAGATGCATTACCACCTCAGTACCAGCTCCCTTAACAGATCCACGTCCTACCAGCTGCAGCAGAGCCCAACCCTCCCTTTTTTCTAATGCCTCAGAATATCTTAAAGATCAGGAAAAGAAATATGAGTGATTCCAAGGCGACAATCCCTTCATCTCGTGCCAACAACTTACACTGCATCACCAGGCAGTTTTCCTGTTCCAAAGGGAAACAAAGACAAGAAAAATCTCTATTGCCATCATCCCTGCTGTAACCTCACAGGACATGGTCAGAGCACTCTGAGCCAAGCAATAGAGGAGAGGTAAACATACCTCCCAAGTCACCTGGAAAAAACTCCTCCAGAATAAGACATCGAAGAGTTGCATAGGGATAGTCACACAGTATTTGAGCCATGAAATTCTCAGGCTTCACATCAGGAAGAATGAAAGGTGTAACCAACAACAAATACTCTCCCTCACCTCAACTTCTTCTCACTATGTGTACACTCTGCAGTACTCTGCAATCCATTTTACCTCCTGCTGATGTTCAATTCCATACCTGCTGCCCTAGTGAAGGAAGCAGAGCATGGACAGACTGCAATTTTACTGAAAACATAAGGTAAACAAAGCCTTGCAAATAACTCAACCCTCATTAAAATGGTCGGACATGGCAGTGGGCCCATCCTGATGATATACAATCCCTCTGTAGTTCTTCATTACCACTCCCCAATTTCTTAAAGCCATTCTGCTACACACATACACACAAGCTCTCCAGAGGAGCCACCAGAAATAGATTCTAGTGTGTGAAATTACCACCAAAGAATAAGCTCTCTGAGCAGTTGTATAATGTGAAATAAGAGGTGGGATGCAAAAGCCGTTATACCGCCTCCCTTCCTTGGAGTCAAGGGACTCTTCAAGACTAAAAAAAGTCAAACCAAAATCAGAAGTCAAACGATCTTCAGAGAACAAGTGCAGCAGAAAAAGAGTAAGTTGGGGCAGTCTCCACACACTTGGCATCTCCATCCAGATAGTGGGTCTCCTGTGTCTGCCTGGGGAGTTACAGAGCTCCACCCATCTGCTGAGGAGTTGAATCAGCAGGTGAAGCAGCAAAAGAACTGGCATCCCAAAGATTCACACCCACCTCATTTTCTGCATGAGGATTGTCCTCTGCAGGGAGAGAGGAGAGTTCTAGCTCCTGGATATGCAGAAGTGGAGGATCCTCCCCTTCCCGCCACCATTCAGGCCTCCACTGCCCTACTGATGGCTCTGCCACCTTCCTGCTCCTCAAAGACAACTACCTTTTTCCCTCACTGCATTCATTAATGACTTTAAACCTTTCTTAAACCTTTTCTTCTGGACTATGAACTACTGAAGTCAAGGCCTGCCTCCTTCCATTCACATTTAGGTTAGAGTCTTAATTCCAGCTGCAGTCTGCTGGCAGTGCAGGGAGCATCCACATATACAGTTAGCGTTACTACAGTGGAAAGCAGGCCCATCCCACCATGTAAAGACACTCACATGAAAGCCCAGAGTGCTATGAACAGAGAGACACATATGCACCAAGGACTCAACTCTTCAGTATGCTGAGCTTTCTGGACCTTGGCTACCAACACATGCAAGCTGGAATTTAACTACAGGAGGCTGGTGGGCTTGTACCTTAACACTGCCTCTCCTTGCTCTCTTCAGCCAAACTGATGAGTTGGAACAGATTCAGGTACTTCTATATATGCTACATTTTCAACTTACGTAGAAGAGGCCCATCCTTTGTTTTGCTGGATCACTGCATGAAAGCTAATCATACAGCTTAAGCACCCTGCTGAGCCAAAGGTAAAGCATTTGGAAACTTGCAAAAGCGATACTGAGATATTCAGAATTTCTGCAGGAAGGAAAGACTTGACTTGTCTGTTACTGGACTACTGGGACAAACAAAAGGGAGCCAAATTTTCTACTCTCAACATTTTTATAGGACAGCAACCTTCCTACCGTGGTTATTTATAAAGAAATGCTACATACTGTGTTAAATTATACACTGCAGAATTTCAAAAGATGACTTTAAAAATGTTGATTATTTTTTTCCTCTTCTGTAAACAGGTCATTTCTAGGGAACTTTTTTTATTTCCAAGTCAATACTTAAGAATCCCATAAGGATTGTGCACATCTCACTGCTTGATTCTTATCTGCAGCAATGAAATTCACTTGGATTCAAATACAATCTCAAGCCTGATAGACCAAGGGGGCAATGGGTATGAGAAGGCTTCCCTGGAGAGCTTACAGATATGTTACAAGCACAGAGAGGGCTTAAGCGCTGGTCTGGGGAGCCTGACAGCAGGGCATTATCCAGTAGTCACACCAGCTCTATTTCCACATTCTCATCTACAGTCAGAAAGGAACAAGCAACTAGGAACACCCATAAGGCTGAGTAAAACAACAGCTTTGTCAGTGCACCTCAGAGAGGCTCCTAGTCCTTGGCTTTGACTAGGGTTCCCCAGGTCTCAGGCACCTGAATGGATTTGCCGTTTCCCCTCATTACCATCAGAGGTTCTCTTAACTGGCCTGAATGTGACCCCACAGGTACTATGAGGGCACTACAAAGCGAGCAGGAGACAACACTTCTCCCTGTTGGAAACTTGGGTGGGGGACTGGAGAAAAGGACCAGCAAAGACTCCAGCTGACAGAAGCAGCTGCAAAAATGGCCATGATAAAGGATGCTTTTGCCATTCTAGGAAGTGTCCTCAGACCTGCCCAGCCTGTCTCTGCACCATCTGTCCAACCCTTTCCTTCTCTCTGCCTCACAGACACTTCATCTCAGCTGCATTAAACCCCAGCTTTTTCCTACCCTTCCCTTCCTACCACCAAGTATTGTAAGCAATGTGTCACTGGAGTTTCTCATGCCTGAAAAAAAAAAAATCAAAGAAAACTGCAGTACATTGTTTTAAAGCCCTCCCATTCACAAAGTTAGCACAATTCAGCCAAGGACAACTTGAAGGTCATTAGAACAGATCCAAGAAAAAAAGGCAAGGACTCATTCAGCTGGCTGTGAAAGACTAGTGTGATTGGGCTTGCTCTTTTAGCAAGAGGCATTCCCTGCCCATAGAGGTTTAAACACACACACTCACAATTTAGATAAAATAATAACATCACTCTACATTACATTCTACTACCTCACACATGCTGGTGTCCTCAACAAGACAAGGCAAATCTCATTTTAACCCCTGCTGAAGCAAACCCTGGGAATAAATCCAGATGTTACCTTTGCCAGCAAAGACAGACTGCTGCATATAGACTAAGCACGTCAGTTAACACACTATAATTCAGCCTTTTTTATTCCCCAATGAAAGCAAGACTTAGGATTGACAAACCAGTGCAGAAGCCTTGTGGGGTGCAATCTTTCACTTCCCAGTTGAAACATCTTCCAAGGACATCAGCTCTAGGAGTGAATTTATGACAGGGCACTTGTCCTCTAAAACTGAACTTGTTCTCACAGCCCACCCAACCATCGAGTCACCAAACTACCTTTTCTCCTCAAGGGCTTCACACATCTAGAGGGTGACTCCTCCTGCCTCTCTGCTGCAGAGATCTCACACTAACCCTTTATGATAAATACATTTTCATTTTAAGGCCTATTAATAAATGGGTATATGCACATATGGATATAAACAAGGCATGTCAATTGTCTTACCTGAGCCGTTTCTGCCTTCAGGATGGTTTTGTGAAAGATATTCTCCAAAAGCCCTTGCCGCTCTGCATATCCAAGCATCACAGAAGGCAGCAAAGGAGAGAAAGAAAGAGATGGGCAATGGTTAAAGCAGTGGGCTCTTCCTGGTTAACACACCTCAGTTTTCCCCTGGCCAAAGGGGAAGAGTTGGACTACAAGCCCAGGACTGTCTTAGTCCTTAGCTTCTCTGTTAAAACAAACAAACAAAAAATTGAAATGCACCTGCATATAAACTTGGCCTTGTTTCTGTGATGCACATAGGAACTGGACCACTGTCTCTAACTGCCCTCAGTTAAACCCTCTCCTGGCAGCCCAGGGAAGAAAGTATCTCCAGCCCCGTTCCAATCAACACTGCAGCTTTCTACTCTGGTTCTAAATACTCCTATCTGTGAGCTCTCACAGCTTAGACGTTAATGCTAATACCCATTTTACCTACCTTAACCCTAAGTTCTCAAGCACCAGCTATGTCAGTATTTGGATTACTAGACAACCTTATTTGAGACCCCTTAACACCCTACAAAAGCAGTTCCTGGCTCTCTGATAGATTCAGGTCCCATGGATGACTGAGATTTTACTGAAATATATTAAGAATCAACCAGGCAGGGTGAGCTCAACCCTTATCACACGTCAAGGCCCACATAAGAGAAAAACCTATGAATATTCCAACCAGGGAAAAGCTTTCTGCTTGCAACCCACACAGGAAAGGAATCCTTGGTCAAGACATGCATTCCCTGGTACACAGTAAATACAGTCTCCTGTCTCCTATTGCCAGGACATTTGTTACATCCTGCTGCTGTGCTTGTTCTGTACCCAGCAGACCTGTGACTCAAGAGAGCTAATACCAGTTTTCCCCCAGCCATCCAATTTCCCCAGATTTGTAGAACAATCTTTTCAAGGTCTGCAGCATCACAATCAAGCTGATATTTGCCAGTGGACAGTCCAGGGTGGAGACTCACAAAACAGTGAGACAAAACAGCCACCCACCTCCCTGGCAAGCCAAACCAACAAAACCCAGCAGCCAAGCACTCTCAGCCTGCAAGCACACCAGCAAGTCTTGGGGGAGGACACAAAGACTTGCTGCGACAAGGAAGACTCTCCATACCAAGGCATCATGTCCACTGTCCTCCTTCAGAGGTGCTCAACCTCAGAACATCCCTCTCCAGCTCAAGCTGCCACAAAAGGCTACACTCATAAAGGCATTAAAAATCTAAGTGGAAAATGGCTTTCACTTCCAACACAACCTTCAGCTTTGCTACCCCATGAAGCAGCATATCCCAACTTGTGTAGTCAGGGTTTTCCCCCACTACTTTTACACACCTCCTCCCAAAGGGGAAAAGATTAACAAAGCTACAGTGTACCTCCCAGAGCGACTAGAGCTGGAAGGAGTGAGAAGTCCATTTGTCATCCACAGCCAGCAACAGCGGATCGATATGAATGAAGAAGAAAGAGTAATTTAATCTCCCTGGGACTAAATTTCAGCACAGCCAAATGCAAAATGCTTTGGAGCAGCACAGCTGGAGCTGTGCAAGAACCAAGGTTTAACCTTCTTCATCATTCATACAGTGCTGAGGTTTCTTCCGTTTCCAGATTTGCCTGTCTAGTACCAGACTGTACCTTTAGACACTAGCCTGGGGTGACAGTTGCCAAAACTGTCTTCCTCAATGCCTAAGCACCCCCAGAGATGGTCAGGCAGAGGCTCTGTCATATGTACAATTAGCATGCAATCCCCAGTACAAAGAACAAAGGGATGACCATGATGGTTCACTCATACAGGAGAGCAAGTGCCTCATGAATGTTCCTTGTACCCACTACTTTTCTGTCTGAGCAAAAAGCAGGACTTGGTCCTGGGGCAACACACAAATGTAAAGTTGGGAGCTGGAATGTGGCAACTTCAGGGAAGTGGTTGAGTCACCATCCCTGGAGGTTTTTAAAAGACTTGTAAACGTGGCACTTAGGGACATGGTTTAGTGGTAGACTTGGCAGTATTAGGTTTATAGTTGGACTCGACCTTAAGGGTCTCTTCCAACCTAAATGACTCTATGATTCCAACATCAGGCTATGCAGCTGCAAGAGCACTCCTGAGCTACTCCTGCACTCCATCTTAGAGGTGGTTAAGGCTCAGCCAAAGCCACAACTGATCTCACATAGCACTGGTGACAGCCCTGCTTTGAGCAGATGGCTGGGCTCAAGACTTCAAGATCTCTTCCACCAAGACTTCTGGGACTCCAAGGCTTCCCATGAAAATGCCTGTCTTTGCAAGGCATCATCAACACCATTCACAAACAGGGCATTTACACCCTTGCCAAAGACTTTGAAGCTTCTCCTGTGCATCAGCAGTCAATCCATGTAGAAAAAAATAACACAAGCAAGTTCTCAGGTAAATTATCAGTGAGAGAACATGGTGATTTACACAAAAAAATGCTGAAATATTATGATTAAATTTAGTCTGTAACTAGTTCAAAAGCTCCAAAAGCATATTAGTTCATCTATCATTCTCTCCATTCATCTCTCTCCCAATGCCTGAAGCTGATCTGTCTGCCTTAAAATCTGAACCAATGCTTCACCCTTAGCTTGCAAAGCACAGCCTCAGAAAATCAGTACCAAGCACTTCCTAAGACCCAAACTGCAAATGGCTAACATGGAGCCAGAGAGGAGCACTGCCACCCACCATCCACCTTGTTCCATGGTGAAAATGGTGTCACTCAGAATAAGAGCCTGAGTTTAAAGGTGCTACAGTGTCTCTAAGCTCACTTTCCTGTTTCCCCAAGAAAATGAGGTAGGAGGGTAAAATCCCAAGTGCCAGAGCTCCCAGAGAACAGGGGGTACCCAGACCTCTCCTTGCAGGTCAGAAGCATAGTTGAGGAGCATAGAGCTACTCAAAAATGTTGCTGACCAGCCCAGGCTGAACCTGCAGTTCTGTCACTACCATTCCACTTCCACTGCTCTCAGATGCTGCAGGCCAGCCTAAGAGCAAACGAATGTGGATGCTTGATCACAGTTATCTAGCGACAGCTAATATAAGGCAATGATGCCTGCACAGCACAATGTGCGACGGGGGTTTTCCAGCCAATTACACTGCAAACTTCAGACTAATTTTTTTGCCTATTATCTCAGTGGTTCCCTTCTACATTCCTGCTTCCCAAGTGCCACCAGCTTCTCTTTGGCTGTGCCTCAGCTGATCTCCCACAGATGTCTGCAAGTGCCCTTTGCCAAGGGGACTCTGCTGGCCACGCTAGTTCCTTATGCCTAGTCTCCCCTTGCCAAGCTTTTTGTGTTCCTTCTCTGCCCTCACTGTGCTCACAGTCACCTCAGTTTACCAGCATCTGCCTGTATCGTTAAAGTGCCATTTACCCCCTCTTCTTAGCTACCTGCTGACTTGATCAAAATAAAGTCAGAGCAAAATTCAAACATGGCAGCTGCTTTATTAATCTCATTCTTTTCTATTTCTTTTATCAATGCACTGTATTAATACAAGTCACACAATCGTACTTTTCTCTCAGCTCAGTTTTGCCTCCACTATTACAGGCAATGTAGTTCAAGTCCCATCAAGCTGCCTGATGGCACTGGACAGAAAACCCTTCAACTGGGCTCAGAGTAGAGACACCCCAGGATAATTTAACAACTGGCAAGAGATAAAAAAAGAAAACTTGTTTCACATAAATGAGATAAAGTACAAGGTACCTTACAGATACACAGGCCAATGAGCTATAACCCTGAGTGCATGACACTGCAAAAGCTGCGTACAAATGAACAGGTAGTGCTGAGAGGTAATCAGTTAATGACGTGACAAGTTTAGCCCTGACTCATCTAGACAGAGGTTTTCATTTTAGTGGCAGATCCTGCAAGTTACACAGTCAGCATAGCTTGATTTAACAAAAGGACATCAACCAGGGACCATAGCCTTGGTACACTGCACTACTGAGTCTAACCAGTGAAGACAAGACTGGCATTGCCTCAGAGAAAACACCACCATCTTCTCTGGCGGCTTCTCTATCAGAATGACTTCAAGAGTGCAGAGGTGAGATGGGGTAGCTTAACACAGGCAGCAAAGGCAGCTGCCCTTCTGAGGACATTTTTCAGTACCCACCATGCATTAGATGTCAAAGCTGGACTCAGGTCTGGAAGAGAAACTGAGATTTTGCGAAGAAGCATAGATGGTCTAGACATACGTTTGCTAGAAGGAGGAAAGTCGCCAAATAACAAAGATCTCAATTACAACTTGATGAGCATGGAATAGCGTTCATGTCTCTCAAATAATCACATCAACAGGATAAAATGGGCCTTGATACATACTAGCAGTTATGAGAAATTGATGCACACAAATTTATGCTGTCCACAAAACTGACACTGAACTGAGTGAAGAAATGTGTATTGAAACACTCGGAGACACACAAAAGACCTGAGATAACTCCATTTAAAGCATAGCAACAAGCTAAGCAAAATATGGACTATTCAGGAATGTTACATGGAAAAATAAAGAATACCCACCACCTTCTTGTGTTCCTTTAGAAGTACTGCCCAGAGGAGTTGCAGCAGGAATCTGTTGTGACAGCACATGACAGTGTTGCATCTCCGGAAAACAGAAGAGACCTCCTGCATCATCAGGACCTAGATCCTCCTACAGCAGCAATCCTGCTCTTGTCACTAAGCAGAGAGGGGAACACCTCCAGCATATCCGTGGTGAACATCTCGGTCATTAAAGACTATTGACACCTACATTGTTGAAATCTAATAGTAACAATACCCTGACAAAAATTAGTTTTCTGAAATACCTATATAGGGAGATGATAGCTGGAAAATTTTAATTTCACATCTTAAAGTTCTAAATTCTCACTCTTAAGAAAGGTAAATTGGATGACAGCAACGGATCTTAAAATCAAAGACCCCCCAGACTTGTAGGAATTCATAGTCACAAAACTTGGAAAGGAGAAGATAGGACAGAGCAGGAAGAAGATAAAAGAACAAGGTAATCAAAGCATGACAGAGTTCATACCCCTCACAGGAAAATTCAAAAGCAGAAAAAAGGAATCTAGACTCCGTGAATAACCACAATCTAAGCCAAAAATTGCTCACACAGTAATAAACCTGGGATAAGGAATGCATTCAAGTACCTCAGCATTTTGTCAGTGCAACATTTACCCTTTCGCAGCAATTAATGCTCTGTGGCCTCATTTAAGCCCATTCTCTAGCCAGTAGAGAGGGAGTGAGACCAAATTCTTCTCTCTCCATGGTGTATTTTGGACTAGATGCCAAAGTCCTGAAATTGAGTACGATGAACCATACTCTTGACTCAAATATTTCTTGTGCTAACTATAGCAAGGAGAGATGGTTCTGGAACTCCCAACAAAAGTCTCATGTCTGTTTGCTCACACTATCACATGCTCCCAAAGAAAAGCTGTATGCCGGAGTAACACAAAGCAGAGCTACATGAAAAGACTTACTTTATTGCTACAGTTGGGGTGCCAGTATTGTTCTGTAGGTGTCAAGGCAGCAAGGACAAAGAGAGCCCATTTCTAAAGGCTTTGGTTCATCTATGCCCTTGAAAGTATACTAAGGAAGCCAAGGAGCACGTGTCAGACACCATATGGGCCAGGACCCTGGAAAGAACCTGCACAAGCCCAAATTGCAGCAGCCTCGGGGCTATCAGCAGAGGGGCAGCACCAAGGTCATGACTCAAGAACAACTGCGTTATCCCTGCCTTCAGCACTTGCGCCCCAGGAGCTGCAAGGCAAAAAAGCACACACAGGAAGGAAACACAGTATGACAGCGAGTTCTCGCATACAAACATTTCAGATTTGATCAAAGCAACAGCACTGAACCACAGTCACTTCCCAGGTGCTGTATACAGAATCAGCATATAGTTCACTGCAACCCTCTCAGGAGAGGACAAGACTACAGAGACCAAAGTTGGCAGCATCATGGATGCTCTCTAACAATGCTAGCACAGAGCAACTATGGCATTATCTTGTAAGAAGCAATTTAAAAGACCTAGCACACAACAAACTGCATGGAGCTTAATCAGTTCTCCTGGGACAGGAGACTCCCCTGAGTCGCTCTGCAGAGATTTTAATTTAAGAATCTAGGGAGCTTGCACCTTCTGCTTAGATCACATTACTCGTGGCAGCAAGCAAATGATGGCCCCTGCTCAGTAAGACAGTCAAATGCACACACACACACATATGCCAGCCACACATAATAAATATACATCAGTGGCCACTTGGACTTGCAGCAAATTTGAGGAGATATTTTTTCTCTCAAAAATAAAAGTCAGGAGAAATACAAACAGGGCAGAGCTCAAGAGGTGCAGAGAAACAATACCAGGGCACCTCCTCCTGCAGCAGCAGAACAGGATCCCACAGCTGCCTACACAAAACCACAGGGGATCTGATCATTGCAGCAGTGCTACCCACACAGGTTATCGGAGTCCCCAGCTGTCTTGGGAAGGTCAAAATAGTCTATCTCTGTAACGTTATCTACTGTCCTGCAGCATCCTCGCTGTAGATAAGGAGGAAAAGGACATGTGGGACACATGGAGGAGGACCCAGGGCAGAGCAGAGGAGCTGCGTGTGATGTGCTCCAAGGAAACCTTTCAGCAGGTGGGTCACCACCACTGTAGAAATTCTAGAGGTGGCAGAGACTACACAAGGCAGGGACTGAGATGAGCTTGGATTGGCAGGATGGAGGCTTGTCCCCACCAGCACCTTTTCCATGCAAAGAGGCAATGCAGGGAGTTCCTTAACAAGTTCTCTGCCCTCCCCAAAGTCTTTTTCAATTTGGCATTTCTAGCACAGGGCATGAACATGGAGACACATAAGAGCACCCGTCCTGTGCCATGGTCTATGTGACGAGACACTCCTCAAGGACTTTATGTTCCCCAGCCCAAGTCCATTCAGCTAACTTTTCTGGTCAAGCCACCACTATTCACACCACCAAGAGACACCTCAGAGCTCCCACGTAACAGTAGCAGCAGCTTGTCAGTAATTACAGCAGGTATGTAGCAAACCAGAACCCCAGAGGCACCTCATAGACTCTACACAGTTGATACTACTTGAGCAGTATCTGCCCATCCTGGTGTAGGCTAACAAGCCATTGCGTTGAAAACACATTAGTCGTTCCCAGACACCCACACTACCATTTGAAATCTTACCGACTACTGAATATGTTGTTTGTGTGATGGGCTGTCTAATCCTGCTCCCAGAACCCCATTACAACAGTTACGGTGCATTTTGTGTCATTTCTGTATAACCACCTGGCTGACACCTGCCAGAAAGAATCCCACTTCCAGATCTTTGAATGCCATCAAAAGTGCTCATGTTTTCATTCCTGGTTATGAACAGGGAGCATCATAATGTGGGGAAAAGTTCCAGGCTCTGCCCGGACAGCTTTCTCCAGAGACACTCCAGACCCTGAAGGATGAATTTATTTACAACGTAAACAGACAGCAATATATAGACATCTCTGGATCTCTTCACTTCAAATCATAAGACTACCTTTCCTCCCAGCAGAGCAGAGATGCTGTAATGCTGAGTTACAGTCACAGAGAGGTGACTGAGATCTCTCAGCAGCACCGATCAAGTCCTACACATGACTCCAGGTTATTCTAATGCAATTTTGTCTAACACAAAGGAAACGTTATATAATGCAGCTGAAAAGTTTATTTCTTCCCAATTTTTTTTCAGCAGCAAAGAGCTAGTCTAGATGTAGCAGAGACACTAACAGAACTACCCCTTTACACAACTGTGCTGTAAGAGCCCCTAAAAAGCTGCGCCAATGCCCCCAAATAGTCACCGTGACACTTCCACTGCAGCGTGGGAGAAGGGTCATTCCCATCTCTCTGGGCAAAAGGCACTGTAGCAAAGCTCATCTGCAATAGCTTTTTAAACCTAAGTACAACCATGCAGCAAATACATTTTCTAGGATCTCCCAGGTTTGATACTAATAAGCACGGAGACCAGACAGTAAGTGAAATGCTGCACTGTAGGACAAGCAATATAAAAACATAACAGGCACAATATGGAACCCAAACCTTTTAACTGGTCAAGGTAGCAGCCTAGGACAATGCCAGAGAGGGCAGATGTGGTGGGTGCCGATTTCCATAAAGGAGGTTTTCCATTCAAAGGAGCGACACCCCTTGAAGAAAGCTGCTAACTTTGCCCTCAGACACAGAGATGGCATTTCAGCTGATGAGAAACCAGTGAGTAACCTGCCCGCGCTTCCAATTCCCAAAGATTAGAAAGATCCTGCCCTGACGAACGCACTTCTGACCTGCTCCTTGCCACCCTAGCAAATAAAACCTGTGGATAATATTAGCCGGGCCAGCAGCAAGATGTGGGGACACCTTTGGAGACACACCACCTCTCCAAGGGCAGAGGGTCCGCTGTGTGAGCGGGGACCCCAGTGCCCCACAGCCACCAGCTGCAAGCGGGCTGCTTTTGGGGGGCACCACAGCAGCCAGCGAGGGGGACTGACCGTCGGTGTCCCGTGGGTGCATCCCAGGGCCCCTCCAAGCTCTCCTACCCCCGGGCTGCCATTCCCGAGCCCCGGGGCGGGGAGAGCATCCTGCCCCGATGGCCCTGCACGGCCGCCGCTCCGGCCCTGGGGGACAAGACCCCGGGGGTCCTGCCCGCAGCCGCCCGCCTCGGCTTGTCCTGAGGGGCTCGGGGCCCTCCCCCCCAGCTCGGCTGCCCGCGGGCAGAGCCCCCGACGCGGCCGGGGGCGGGCAGCGGCCCCAGCACCGCGGGGACTCCCTGAGGCGCCGCCGGCGGGCCCCGCTCCCCCGGCACCCACCTCACTTTGGCCGCCACCGACGACATGGCCT
>JANZLQ010000055.1:9458711-9497749 GCA_026212715.1 Elanus axillaris | reverse complement strand
GGGGGGAAGGGGGTCGTCTCGGCCCGGCGACCCCGGGGAGGAGCAGTTGTCCCCCGCCCCTGCGGCGAAGTGCTGCGTTCGCCGCGGTCCTGTGCCCCTCGCTGTGTGCCCGCACCCGAGGTGAACGTCCAGCCGTCTGCCGGCGGACACGGCCGGGGGCGAGGGGGAGGCCCGGGGAGATGCTCCCTCCGAGCTCCCGTCAGGAAACAGACCTGCAAGCTGCAAAAAAAGCAGTCGTTTTGACATAAAACGATAGTCTGCCTTTGATGGAACCACCGAAAGGTTTTATGCATGGTTTATTTTCCACAGCTGGGTGCTCTCTTGACAGCAGGGTGCACCAGGGTCCTGCTGCTGGTGGGGTGGACACGCTCACGAAGGTCAAGCCGGCAGATTTTGAACATGATGCCTCTGGATTGACGCAAACATCCGCTCTCCTCCACTGGCTTTGTCCCCTCAGTCCGTCACTGTGTCACTGTTCACCGTGGTCCCAGGAGTTTGCGGAGGTGACTGGAGGCAACAGAGCCAGGAGGCAGAGCTGGGCATCCAGACACCTCCTCGTCCCCTGTGTCACCTGCCAGAGAAGACAGCATCCCTGAGGTCATCGAACACTTGAAAACAAACCCAGCATGAGAAGCCACTCGGCCGCTTGGTCAGCCAAGCCTCAGAGGATTTTCAGTTCATGGAGTCACAGAACTGCTTGGGTTGGAACAGACCTTCAAAGATGACCAATTCCACCCCCCTGCCATGGGCAGGGACATCTTGCACTAGATCAGGTTGCTCCAAGCGCATTTCAACCTGGCCTTGAACACATGAAGTAATAGAACATCCACAACTTCTCTGGGCAACCTGTTGCAGGGTCTCACCACCCTCATGGTAAAAAATTTCTTCCTTATGCGCAATCTGAATCTACTCTCTTCCAGTTTAAAACCATTGCCCCTTGTCACTGCAGGCCCCGGTAAAAAGTCTTTCTCCATCTTTCTTATAAGCCCCTGTTATATATTAAAAGGCTGCAAGAAGGTCTCCCTGGAGCCTTCTCTTCTCCACCTGAACAATCCCAACTCCTTCAGCCTTTCTTCACAGCAGAGGTTTTGATCCCTAGGAAGGTCTGGAAAAGTGCTTTTCCTCGAAGAAGTATTTTATAAATCTGCTTTCAGGGCACCTGAGTGTAGGCAGCAAGTTTTAAAATAAAATTCACTTGCACTTGGGCCATGCCTCTGGCTCTGCAAGCAAGTGTACGAATCCCAGAAATTCCAAGAAAACTCATTCCACAATATTTCACAGAGGGGTAGAAGTTTTACAGTTAATTAAACTTCCTACAAGATTTGTGAAAAGAGGCAGCCAAAGGAGGGAGTGACAAACAAACAGACACACCTTGTCTTGTCTTTACCTGGGGAAGGTTGCAGAATAAGTTTCACTGTCCTTCAGAGACCCTGCATGGAAGAAACTGAAAGTTTGGGAAAAGCTTCAGTCCCCTCTTCAGAGACTCCGAAGTCAAAACTACAAGAAAACATATGAGGATTTGGATAAATTAAGTCTAACTATTTGATCTTACTAATTTAGAAATTGAAAAATAAAGGAATTCATGCAGAAAGCAGAAAAAAAAGTGAATAAGGTACCCAACTGCCCTGGTGTATGTAGACACAAGGAGCAGGATGTAAACACCTTATCAGCTGGAATTTTATCATGCACTTGGGAAGTCACTGTGAATAACAAACTTTCAGAAATGTGTCTTCGCTTAGACCCAAGCTGTGAGCAGAAAAAGTGCCATGTGTGCAATCAAAGATGTCACCCTGCTTTTTAGCTTAGACCAGCTGACCAAAGGAGAGGAGCTAAGAGACATTGTCTGCTCCATCACTGGCCCTGAGTGAGATGGCCTCTATGTCCCACTCGCTCCGCTGAGCTGCTCCTGCAGATGAGAGTTGCTCCTCTTCCCATGGGGTTTTGTATCTCAAGCAGGATGAACAGCTCTGCTGTTACACAGCACAGAACTGAGTGATAAGACTTCTTTAAACATTATGGTCTTGATCCCATGTGCTAATATTGGTGGAAAGATTTTAAGGCAGGTACACCCCAGTCCTGTGTGTTGGAAGCTACTGTGATAGACCTGATGCATGCTTATCTAATTCGATGCCTAGCCTTGCTTCATCCCACTAGAAACAGAGACACAGAGATCTGAAGGTTCACACACAGTATAAAGAAGGGAAAAAAAGAGAAATACATGGGAATACTTTAAAAATAAGGTCAGCCTTAGCCTTTTGACTGTGCTTCTCCCCCTTTTTTTTCTTGTATAATGAGAGTGGGGAAAATGCCTTTTATTTCTATGCTTAAATATTTTGTTAGTTGTGCCAAATGCAGTTCTTTAAAAATGCAAACAACCCCCCCCCCCAAACTAACAGACAGGTCTACTCTATCCCCAACATAATCCCCACCAGATCTACCTGGAAACACCCCAAAGTTGCACACAGTGACATTTTTCAGGTACAAAACAAAACCCAGCATCAGTGCATTTGATTTCTTCCCACAGAAGATGACTCCCATTAAACTTCTACTCATGACTATCCCCCCACCCCCACCCTGTTTTTTGTTGCACAGTCATGTCACCAAAGAGTTTCTACAACAGAAAATGACAGAAAATCCATCTGGTTTTAGGGAGCACCTTAAAAAAAACTGTAGAGAACTTGAGCCATGCAAGCAGTTACCATCTCAGTGAAGCAGCGTCTAGTACTGTCAATTCCCAAAATTAAAAAGCAGGGATGCCTCCAACTTCATCCTGTTTTCAGGCCACTCTGCCACATTTGTGCCTCTTGGAGCTCTCTCAAACTCTCCTTGTCCATTCCCCAGCAAGGTCTTTCTCTTCGAGCCTGGGGAGGGTCCAGCCCAGTGCAGGTCTCGCTTCAAAGGCACATTGGCTGCTCAGGGCTTGGCCAGATGGGTTTTGCAGACCTCCAAGGAGATGCTGTCACCACTCTGGTTCATGTCCTAGGCCTGCACCACTCTCCCAGGGAAAGATTTTTTCCATATATCTAACAGGAATTTCCCTTGTTGCAGCAGGTGCCCACTGCCTGTTGGTGTGTGTGCCCTTGAGAAGCACCCAGCTCTGTCGCTCCATAGTGCCCCATGAGCACTCACCTATCTCCCTGCAGTTTACCCTCTTGCTCTCTGCTCCTTCCCTACCTTCATTCAGGGATTCCTCCCTGTCTTTGGGTTTCTCCCAGGTATCTGGGGGTCTGGATTACCCCAATGTGGCACAGAAGAGGAGGCAGGGGGCCTCTGGCTCATTACAGCTGGGGAGATGCCTTTGCTTCGGCTAGGAAAAAAGTCAGGCGAGCCAAGCAGACTGTTCCCCATTGCTTCTCCATGGCAACAGGCCTTCCAGACACACGCATATAGGCAAACAAGCCGAGGAGGAGGCAGGGAGCACAACGGTCCCTCCGCCTGAGCCCCAAACCTCCATTCATGCGTCTCTCTCTGCTGAGCTCACATCATCGTAGTGGAGCACACCCCAAAACAGCTTCCAGAATAATCATAGCCAGTCAGATAAATGCTTCCTTCCTTCCACCAGTGAAGGTGCAATATCCTGAAGCCCAAGCCAGGCAAAATTTAACCTTGGTCAGTGATGATTTTTGTCCATATAAATGTATCACACTTGAAAAATCTGGCATCTTGGCATCCTGTCAAACCACATCTCTGTCTAGTGGGAAACACAGACCCTCAAACCTGGTTAGGTTTAGGTCTTAGATCAGGCTGAGATGAGATGGCCTGATGATTCTCAGACTTTAAGGATCCAGCCTTTTTATGTTTAGACAAGGCATCTTTGTCTAAACAAGCAAAAAAAGTGTATCCTGATAATTTAAATGCAAAAGGAGAAATAAAGCAAGCAAAAAAGAGTCACAGAAACAACCTGCAAAAGGCAAAGGCAAACAATATTAAATACTTCTTCAAAAACATCAAGCACAGGAAGCCTGTTGGAGAGTCAGAAGTTGGCCACAGTGCAAGAGAAGCATTCGTAGGAGATAAGGTCAGAACAGAAAAACAATGAATATTTTGCATCTGTAGTAAGTGAGGAAAAGTTCAGAGATGTTCCTGTGCCAAAAGTCATCTTTATATGGATGTGGCATTGGATTTGGCTCATATTCAAGTGTCAGCAGAAGAAGTTGAGGAATAAATAGTCAAACCAAAGAGTGCAAATTCACCAGACTGAGATGGTTCACCTAAGTGCTCAGGAACTCAGCAATGAAACACTTTAATTACTTAATTGTAGCATGTAATCACTGTGCGTAACATAGCCTCGGTGTCTGAGAGCTTCAAGGTGACAAATGGGAAGGATGTGGGTTTATTACAGACCGTGAAGTCTGAGGTCCCTCCTGGGCAAACTGATAGAAATTGTAATAAAGAATACGATTACTGCATAGTTGGATACATCTGAAATACTGGGGAGAAAAAAAAAGGTGGTTTTCCTTGAATAAAGGAATGTTTCATAAAACTATTAAAGTTCTTTAGAGGAGTTGATAAGCATAATGTCTGCCTGCATTCCCAAAAGGTCTGTCACGGGAGTTTCTTACAGAAACGCAGCTACCATGGGATTAACAGAAAAGGCTTAAAATAGATAAATAACTGGTTAAAGGATTCTCAAAGAGTAGCTATCAATACACTCTCCTGAATGAAGGGGAGACTTGAATGGAACACCCAGGGACATGGGTTGGGGTCTGCTCACTTCAGCATATTCAGAAATAATCTTGAAAAGGAATTGAAAAAAGGGGTGACAAAGCTTGCTGATGATACTATGGTATTCATGGTCATAAATACATGAGATGCTGTAAAGAATTATACAAGGACCTCATGACAGTGAATAACTAGGTAGTAAAATGTCTCGGGACATCCAGATCAGATAATTACAAAGGTAGGCACACAGGAGAAAAACAATCCCAACTTCAGTGGCTCATTACTGAGCTCTGCACTGATCCTTATCCTCAGAAACGGTCTCCTTTTCTCCTAGGTTCATCCGAATATCATCCCCACCAAAGCTGCATTTGTGCCTCACACACTGGTCACTGGCTTTGGAGGTAGTATAAACCCAGGAGGTAAAGGGAAGGGACTCAGCAGTGTGGTAAGCATAAAAATAGGACAAAGCAGGATGTTTAAAGGGCCACGAGATGACTGTAGTTTCTTTGATCCAAACTGAGACCAGGATCGTCTGTGGTCCCTGCAGACAACAGTCAGTTATTTAGTTACTGGGAAGGGCAGAATAACAGGTTTAGCTGTGCCAAGGGAGGTGTGGGACCCCCTCCCCAGGGATATTTCCCAGGGATGTACTTTACAGCAGTGCAAGCTGAGGTGCAGGTGCCTCCCAGGCACGTGATGTGCTGACACTGCAGAAGTGGCACGGGGAGGACTGGCTCAGGCAGGGATGTTTGTAGCCCCCTGCCCTCTGCTCCCATTGTTCTGCACAAAACAGCTGGCCCGAGTGCAATGGTAATGGAGGGGCAAAGCACCAGATTGAAAAGAGAAGACAAACTGATGCATCCACTGTCTATAAACACAGTGTCCCAATTCAGCTCTTCCAAAAAGTCACAACAGCCCTGAGAGATGGTGATAAAACCAAGACAGTGGGGGAGCTGTTGGGCTTTATCTCCATAGCACTGTTTGGAAAGAGTTTGAGAACAATTATGTCCAATGGCACTGGAAAGCCCAGGGTCTCCCAGGTACCAGAAGGTCACTCAAATATCAAGCCACCTTCCTGTTTGGCCAGTTTAGTCACTTCAAGATTTTGCTGTTGAATACATTGATTAGAAACTTTACTCTTGTGAGGCACTGTAAGAAAATAGCTTTCCCAACACTGGCATAATTAAAATCAGGCAATACATCACAGAAGCAATATCAATAGCTAACAAGTTGGAGTTAGCCAAGAAATATGGTTTTGCTTTGAGCAGATTCATTTGGACAGAACTGTTTTTAAATGGCCAAGCATTTGACATCAGAAAATAAAAGCTTGTTCAAATGCAGTCCAAAAGATAGGCCTGATCACTGGATGAACAGTTCTTCTGAACCAGCTGGGATATGGAGCTCTCATACCCAATGTTAGGCCAGTTCACCCCCAGCTATTTTTAGTAAAAGACCTAATCAGTAATTATCAGGGCTGGATACAGCCTCTCAGCCTTGCTTTCTGTTATGTGACATGTCCCAGTCCTGATGTGCTAATGAATGCAGCATTGGCAGGAGAGGAATTTAGTCCCCTTAGACCGTGATCATAGGGTTACCTCTGCTCAAAGATTAAACCCTCTCCTCCATCCTCCTAAGTCACTGCACTTTGCCAACTCTTCTAATTTTGCCAGCATTATGAAGAAGCCAAATATTATTTTATATTATCTGTTTGCTCCTGCATGAGGCAGCAAGGTCCCTGAAAGGGCAAGCCAGAAGCAGCCCTGGTGCAAACTGGAGATTTCGAAGCGAGGATCTGTGCTTAGCTGAGGGTGGAGGACATGGAAAAGGCGAGCCTTTTTATCCCAAATAGGGAAAAAAAAAATGCTGAAAAAGGCCTTGGAGCTTTACTTCCCAGGAATAGCCACGGTTTGGGAGGGATCTGAGGGCTTATGCACTCTCTTGGGATGAGTGCAGCAGCCCATTAACAGCACTTACTACCAACACTCAGGGCAAAGCCCAGCACTTGCACCAGCTGAGCACAGCTCAGAGGGCACAGTGTGATGCAGCTCCCTGGGCTGGGCTTCTTGCATGAGGAGATTTCATGGGCCCCGACAGCCAAGCTGCATTCCCCTTGAACCCCAACTGCAGAGCCGCTTCGTCAGCCCCCACTGACCTTCCAGTCTGCATCAGACTGACTCAGAGCAGGAGCTCCTCCAAGTTGGGTTTATTGGCAGCAGCCTGGCTTCCCACTGGGAGACTCCCATAGTAGCATTGAGTTGGCCTGGGTCTGTCCAGCTCTGCAAGAGCAACCTGAATAGAGTTTGCTGTGGCTACCGTTTGGAGAGATGGGAAAGCGATGACGCTGCAGGATTTATTTTGCCACCTTGCTGAGAGCAGTGCAGGAGGCCTAGCAGCTTCCTCTGAGCAGACTTCAGAAATGGGGAGGACAGGCTTCTACTTTGCACCATCATGCAACAGCTGCTCTGGCTGGGCAATGCCTTTCCCTGCTCGCGCTGCACTGCAGCATCGGCACTGGCACGGCCTGTCCCTAGTGGGAGGCATCAGACTACTTAAAGAAAATTATGTTGCTGGCCTTTTCATTATGTTGCCCAGCAAATGTTCCCATGAAATATAGCCTAATTATCTACCCACATTCAGATTACTCTAAGATGCAATTTCCTTCTACTCTGTGCAGTTTGTTTTCCTTCTGTGGAACTCATGATTGAAATACACTCAATTAGCTATTGCTCTGCTGGCTGAAATCTTGAACTGCCTTCTCGACAAGGCTGCTCCATCCAAGTCTTGCTGGCATTACAACAGCCAGGTGACACAAGCTCACATGTAAGACACAATGAGGTCTCACCACTCAGCCATGCCTGTTATTTAGTAGATTTGTGTTGCAAATGGGAAGCCTAGTCAGGACTGAGGACTTGAAATGTGAAGTATTGAACAAACCTGCCTTAAAACATGGGCCAAGAAGGCTAAAATAATTTTCTAAACGCAAGCCAGATCTTTCACCAGATAGACTGGAGCCAGACAGACTCAGTCCCATGCATACCCTTGTTAATATGCATGCACACCAATTCATAAAGTAATAACAGTAATAATAATGATAATAACAATACAGTTCAGACACTTAAGGGAGGACAAGAGCATATTCAGCCCACCAACCATTCCATCCTTTCACAAATCACTGTCCTTTCCCAAACTCCATGTTGAGCACAGCCAGTGTGTTTCCCATCACTCCTTCCCACTCCCTGCATTCCCAGCCATGCAGTCCTGCTCTCCACCTTGTGCCAGCAGAAAGCCTTTGCTCCTTGCTGCCAAGTCAGTTTTCTGGCCATTTACTGATCCCAAGAGCTCCTGAGCACCAATATTGGGCAACTGTGCACAAAGTCTGTAATGTTCAAAACCAATCCAGGCAAGCAGAGCTGCCAAAGAGCCCAAACAAAGCACACAGCACCAGCGTGGGAGAGTGCTGCAGTCTGTGTCCATCCCTTGGGTGGGATCATTTCAAAAGCATGCTCCTAAATCACTGCAAGAGAACTCACTCTGCCTGAGAGGGGAAGACTCTGGATGAGACGTTATGTTTCTGAGTCAGGAGAGCTGACAGGAGAGTGGGCATTTCTAGAGCAGCATAATAGTAATTTCCTCCTCTTTTCTTAAAATGATACAGCAGGCAGAGAGAAACAAAAGAACCTTGACAGTCAAATGAGCATTGGCTACAGCAGGAGGGAGGAATTGAGCAGGACAGTAACATCATCTCACTCCTGTTGTCTAAATTAGTGGCATCAAATTGACATAAGTCAGTGTCTCAGAATACACTACAATAAATAGAACTAACTGATATAACAAAGAAAACAACAACATGGATATTTCATACAGGGAAATGATTCCTTAACTTCTCCATAGTAATGTGGAAGCACTGGTGTAAAGGATCTCTGGAGGTCTCCTGTCCTGCTGCCTGCTTGAAGCTGGACTGTCGCTTATACTAGACCAGCTTTGCTTGGCCAAGTTTTGGCACTCTTGCTGGATGGTGATCCTCCTCCCCAGGGTGACATGTTCCCATGCTGTGCCACGTTCCTGATGAAGGGAAACTGATTTTGCACCTACCAGAGACAGATTTTACTCCCATGGTCCCCAGCACCATTCAGCAACTGTGAGGGTGCAAGACTTTGCCCTTACAGTGGAGGTTCCTCAAGGCTGGGATTCCCGAAACAGCTCCAGGAACAGATCTGATGGTAATTGATTGCTCAGTGATTCAGTGATTACTCAGTTTTTGCTCCATCCACATCTCACTATTTCATTGTTTGGCAAAATAACAGTCTGACTTTGTCCTGACATTGGTACCATGCAGTAGAAGAAAAAGCTGAAGTCTGAAGTGGCTGTGTTATATTTAAGGTGGAAGAAAAAGAATGTTGCTACTGAAAGAGAGTTTGTGTGAACATGTCCCTATGAACATCTCACTCCTGAAGCTCTGCTCCAACCCTACCCTGCACCATGTCCAACCTTTGCTGTATCTAAAGGTGTGCTGGACACAGAAATTAAACCATTTCCAGGTGTCTTGCACATTTACCATTACTGTCAGTAAAAGGGCTCAGGCAGAGCTGGAAATGCAGCATCCACACTCCATGCAGCCCTGGGCACAGCAGGGCCAGCTCCCACGGACATGGTGCTTCTGCCTGTCACGAGGCTGCACAAGGGAGTGACAGCCGTGTGCGTGGAGACTGATCCTGCGTACAGTGAGGCCAAGGAGCAAAGAGAGAAGCAGATAGAAACATACAGGGAGGATGACTCAGAAAGCTCAGCTGGAGGATGAGGAGGGATGCATTTAGCCTTTCACTCTTGGTGGGTGGAAGGAAACTATTTGCGATGACTGCGGCAGAAGGAGTGAGAAGCTGAAAGGGAGGTGATGAAAAGGGGAGAGTTGGCCTTTGCTATATTGTGTGCATTGTAGGCCTTTCCACAGCTCCTCTCTCTGGCCTGAAGTACCTACCTGCATCTATGCTAATGACAAGAAGTGGCTCTGGGCAGTGCAGGGACATTCACACAGGGCTGCACACACATTCAGGGCCATCAGCAGCTCCTGGCCACAGTGAGGGTGTAGCAAAATAGGTACCATCTGCTTCAGCTGGGGCATCTCACAAAGGTGCAGGCAGTAAAGAGCCTCTAAGTTAGACCCTGTTGGCAACGATAAGAAATTTCACAACTGCAAATAAAATAGCCCAGAGCACAGGAAAGGAGTAGCTACTGTGTATGCGGAGGGAGGGGGTTAACTGTTCTGCTGTCCGTACCAGTGCCCCATTTCCAAGCTGTCCTGTGGAGAGGAAGAAGAGCAGCCCTCAAAGGTTCATAGTCAAATCAGACGGGTGCTAAGTGAGATTCAGCAGGGAGCTTGAGAGGGGCAGCAGCTGAATCTGTCACCATTCTGCAGGACAGGACCTGGAGGCTGCTGCTGCAAATTTTCAGCTGAACAAGAGCCAAAAGTGTTGTGCTTGTGCAGAATCGGCGAATGTCACAGCATGAGAAATAATACAGAAATGTGTCATTGTGCACAGGCTGCGCAGGTCTGGTACAATACCAGCTGGAGGACCTTGCCTAGCTATGGCTGCAGCGTTTCAGGCAAGATTTGGGCTGGTTGGAGAGGGCTCAGAGGGAGCACTGGCAGTGCTTAGATGGTGTGAAAGTGCTGCCTGTGAGCAAAGACTGAAAGTGGGACTGACTGACCCCAGAAAATTAAAGGCTTGGGAGGAGCCACAGCAGCACGGTCCAGTTGTGTACATGGCTGAAGGCAGGACAGAGCGAGATGCAATGGGATTAAACCATGGTGGGGAAATTCAGGCTAGACCTAAAAAAAACCAGTTTAAGGATAGCGAAGCAGTGCAACAGACTGCCAGGGAGAGCAGAGATGCTCCAACATGGGGAGAGCAGCTCAGGTGCTGTATCGGGTGTGAACAACCGGAGCAGAGCCTCCCTTGGGCACTAGGTCAGATGGGATAATCTCAGCACTGCTGCTCCAGCCTGCTTTGCCAACATGCTACAGAGCCACAAAACTGTCCCGTGGACTGGTATGGCTTATTGGTCTCTTCATCACTCGTGGAACCAGCAGCTTCACAAACTTTATGGAGTTGGTGACAATCATGAAGAAAATTGAAGGTGAAACACCCCCTGTAGAGTGGGAAATCAGAAGTTCTTTGAGTAGACCTTGCAACAGGGCAGAAAAGCTAATATTGCAGAGTCAAGAAAATATAACTTTGGCTGAAAGCCCGTCCTATAAGCTGATAACCTGAAAACAGCAATTGGAAGCAAAATGACAATATGTATATATATATGAAGAAGAAGAAAGTAATAGATACTAATCAATATGCAGCAATCACCACAATGAGCTATGAAGCAAAGATATAGATAGAGGAGGGAAAATGGACAGAGGAAAATCCATGCCTGGCAAAGCCATAACCAGTAAGTTGTTCACTAAATACATTAGAAACAAAAGAAACAATAATTATGTTGCGGGTTCATTTCATAGACTTAGAGAAGCATAAAAAGATTTTGGTCAGGAACAGCCTCGGGTGTCTCTAGTCCAACCTCCTGCTCAGAGCAGGACCGATGTCAAAGCAACACCATCTTGCTCAGGGATTACCCAGTTGAATTCTGAAAATCCCCAAGCACGGAGAAGTCACAGCATTCCTATATGAGGTACATTGCTAGTGACAAGCCCTCAGTGTGTCTCTCTTCTGCATTTAGAAAGGATGGGAATGTAAGACGTGAGGATGATGAAATACTCTCTGGTCTACTAGCAACTGAGAGCATCTCGGGTGACATCTGTGAGGTTTCTAAATCAGCAGATCCACGTGATTTGCACCTGAGGGCCCTCAAGCAGCTTGCCAAGCTGAGCTGTGTTCACTTGCTGCTGAAAAGCTTGAAGTCTGGGGAGATGCCAAGTTTGGCAGGATACTAACGTGGTGCTCGGTGGGTGAAGCGGGTGCCCTGGTTAAGAGTTGGTCAGTCCAGCATAACATTCAGATTGAAAAATGGAGAGGACGCAAAGAATTCAATTAATATAGAAGTCAAGGATTAAAAATACACCCTTCAGCGAGGTGTAATGGAAAATGTCTTGTCAAATGATCCTCATTTTGTCCTTTGAGAAAATTACAAGTTTGTAGGTAAAGGTTACCATGTAGCCATTATTTGCTTAGCTTTTGGCAACATGTTTGACTTGATATCATATGACACCGTAATCACAAATTTAGTGCTATACAATCTCAATAAAGCCCACATTAAATGAATGGAGAGCTGCAAACACATTTCCAAAACAAGGAGTCATCAGTGAACAGAGATGATTTAGAAGGATTCTGCAGGAGTCGGTTCCAGCCTGACACTAATCAATGTTTTCATCATTGATTGAGAAATGAGCACAAAACACAGCTGATAAATTATACAGCTGCTGGAAGCAGGAGCACTGGCAGTGAATAATTATGACAGAGGAGTTTTACAGAGCAACTGGGATCTTTTCTGTAGACAAACCCATTTTCACTTGGCAGTATTAAAATAGGCCAGCTTTCAAACAGGAACGAAGGAAATGTTTCATCCAGAAAAGATAAGCAAAAAATCTAGACACCATCAGGGGAAGGTAAGTCAGAGGCAGTTGCTTTTGCAGCACTTCAGCAACACAGTGCTGGCCCCATATGCAGAAATTGGAGGCAGAGGATGAGAAAAGCAGGACTGTCCTGGCTGTGCTTGTCAGCAGTGCAACAAGTGGTGGCTAGAAAGGGGACATCTGAAGTCCCAAAGGAGACAGAAAAAGTCCCAATGAGGAAATAGACAAAGTTCCTGAGCTGCAGGCACCCCACAGGGTGCAAGCCATGGAGCTGGGGACAGGCTCCAGCTTGCAACCTACTGCCAGCTCTACCTTACAGCAGCACAGGGACCCAGCCACTCTCGTCCCAGCAGCACACTCCAGGCCACTTGTCCTCATCCTTTTGGCACCCTCTGAAAATGTGACACTAAAATGAAAGCACTCTCTTTCCCAAGGAAAAAAAAATTGCTTTGCTGATGTCTTGCATCACACTTAGGTTACATTCCTCCCCCCAACATTATTTTCTGCCACAAATTGTTAACACATTTATAATAGAGGGAAGCTGAGGTGGTTTTTCTGAGAAGGCAGATGAGGCGGCTGGAGATGAGCCATCCAAGGCTTGCGAGAGGGTCTCAGCAAGGAGCAGGGGCCCGACTGCAAGTTGCCTTGTGATGACTTGTTTATGCCACCAGCAGAGAGGCATTTTCTTGGGCAGATTCTGGACCTGCAGCCCCAGAGGGGCTTTTTCCATCACCTGCTCCCAACTCACAACCAGCTCCAGCAGCCCAAGGAACCGGTCACCCTCTTGGATGGGGCCAGGATCAGGGCATCTCACAGCCAAAGTCCAACCCAGCAAGGCCACAGCCCTTCACAGCTGCTGGAGAAATGCTCGGCTTTGCCAGTATTTTTAGCTCTGTCTGCCACATCACTCGATTTCACGGTGTGACCTAGTTTGGCAAGGCAAAGCGCTCACCCTGCTGGGTCCCTGCTCAGCCATGTGCTGGGGAGGATGCCAGCAGCCACGGGAACGGCTCCCCCAGGGCACTGCAACCCAGGCACACAGTGCTTTGCCTCCCTGCGGATCAGCACAGTTGACCCAGGGGCAGATTTTGGGGAGGAGGAGGGTCCTGTGGGAGCCAGGGCTGCCTGCAGCAGTGACACGTGCAGGGCCCATGGGTGGGCACTGTTCTGCAGGGACTTGACAGCCTTTTTTCATTGGGGCTTGGCACTTCCATGTCTTTCTTGTCACTCGCAAAATCAGCAGCTCCCAGACTCACATGGATGCAGCCTGGATTTGGGTCCCCAAGGGAGTTGCCTTCAACAACTCAGCTTCCCAGCTGGCCAAACTGTATAGCCAGCCCAGCTAGCCCTCTATGGAGCCCCATACAGCCTGACTCTGGTGATGGGGAGTGGAGCTGCTGTGATACACAGTTCATGCCCAGGCTCTGGTGTCCACCCTGTCTACAGCTCCAGCAGGGACCAAGCTCAGTCCCAGCATCGCTTGGCAGCTGATCCATCTGCCTTGACCTTCTGTAGAGCCTCCCCAGCAAGCGCTGTGCTGAGGGCTCCATGGCAAGCTTGGCTCCCCGAGGCCATACAATCCTGGTGCTCAAGGGGCTGACAGGGTGCTACCAACCACACCAGCCAGGTGCTATTTTAAATCATCCATCTCCTGCCAGCGCTTTAAATCCCCACTTGCCACTCCAGTTTTACTGAGGGATACATGAGCAGAAGCACTCTCCTCCCACCACTCATTTCACATTGAAGAACTGCCACAGTGCAGACACCATCTCCATGAATGTGGCATCTCTTAGGCACTTCAAAAACCTCTTTCCTGACTCTTGGAGTGCACTGAAAGGTTCATTGCTCATGGAAGAGGAGCCCCAAGAGGTATGCTCACCCCAACAACCCCTGCAAGGCTCAGCAATCCCCACTGCTTTTGGGGACCAGAATCTCCTTCACCACCAAGTAGGTGTCCCAGCAGGAGCCTTGAAGTTGGCTGTGCTGGGTCAGGCAGACCCATGCCAGTGCTCTTCACTGCAGCCAGGGCACTGATCCACAGGGCCAGCACAGCCTCCTCCTTGCCAAGTCTTTCCCGCCTCATTACCCCTGAAATCCCAGGGGTGCAGCACTTTGCCAGCCCCATACTAAAAGCTTTTCCAGCCTTTACTTCATTAAAAGCTTTCTATTTCCAGCAGGGAAGCAAGTGGAGGTGAGGGATTTTACAGCCCTCAGGTGACTTAGTGGTGTGGCTGAGCCATTGGGCAGCAGCTTAAGGGATGTCCTGAGCCAGGCTGGCATCCCCCAGCTCCACAGCAGGGAGAGAAGTCACCCACCAGCCACTTCCAACTAATTCAGTGCCTAATTCAGGAGAGGGACAGCGGTAACAGCCTGGTCACATGCTGGAGGAACAGACTCACACTAGTGGGAGAGAGGAGAAAGCACCAAGACGGGACTGAGAATGAGAATGATGAAGCCAAAGATGACAGAGCTGGCACACATGTCCTTCCTCACCACTTCCAACCACACAAGAGCCAATGCACCACACAGCCTGGGCAAATTCTCACTCAAAATGCAGCAACAACCCTTCTGGCAATGGCAGCGACTGGCTGAAACCTACCACTGAGTGCCTCTGCCCTGAAGCAGCCATCAGTCACTGCAAGGAAAAAGAGTTTTGCAACTCAGCCCATGAAGACGGCGCACGTGCACCCAAGGTGGAATAAAAAAAATTATATTGCATGCAAATGCAGCCACAGACACAGCCAGTGCCAGAAAGCACCCTGCTGTACCTCTCTGAGCCCAGTGGAGTGCAGAGCACCCTGGCAGTCAACACCAAGGGCAAACAGATCATTTGGGGCCACACATGACCACCCAAAGTGGCTCATGCAGCAGCAACACACTCAAGCACAGGCACAGCACAGAGCTCACCCTGTCCTGCCAGGGTACGTGTGGGCAGGTCAGGGCTGCTCAAGCGAGGCACCAGCCTTATTCAACATATTCCTCTGGGGCTGTGCATCACATCTAATGTGCCTTCTTCAAGGAAAAAAATGTGTAATTTATGGTACATTTAAAATTAATGCACATTTGGTGTTCTTTCTGATCCCAAATTATACACTGCGTGCATGCTATCATGTGGAGTTGTGCTCATCCCTGTGAGGACAGCATTGCCCACTGGTGCTGCTAAGCCTGTCCTCCCCAACAGATACAGCTGCTAAAGACAAGATTTCCAAAAGTGTTTCCAGCAGCATTGCTAGCATTTGTACCTCATCAGTACCAACTCCTGCTTGGTGCCAAGGATGTCCTTTGCCATCCAGGAGGTCTTGGGCTCAGCACAGCACAGTTCTGTGCCGAGGCCATGTTGGACCAAAACATCACTCCACTGATAAACCTGACTGCATTTCCAGAGCTGGAGGCCTGGCTGCTTCATGACTGGAAGCTCATTCCTGTCCATAGGCCCCCTGACAGAGTGAGGCTTAATTAAGAGCCATCCCTGCTGGTGTTGACTGCAGCAGAAAGTGGTCACAGTGGCTCTGCCAATTACCTGTGAAAATGCCACCTTTGCGCTAACAGTCAGGCCCCAGGTGCATTCCCAGCGCTCCAAATGCTGCTCAGGGCTGCTTCTGCAGCGTGCAGTGTGTCTCCAGGAACAATCCCAACACACAATTATATAGATTTATGGTATATTCACTTCTAAAACTAGGATGAACATTAATACTGCTTTGGTTTTGCTTCCCCTTTATTATTTTCTTTTTTAAACAACAGGCCAATGCTTTTATTGCAATTGCTAGTGCCACAGTTTCCCCTAAAAGCCTTGATTTCAGTAAGGGAAGGAAGTTTGGCAGTGCTGACTTGCCCAGCATGGATATGTCCAGGCTGCAGCAAGCCAGACATGCCAGCATTTCCCAGCTTTCACACCTGGCGCCCGCAGGCAGCTGCATCCCATTCCTGTTTCCCAAGGCAGCTCCCAGGTGCAGGACATGGGCACAGGCATGGCTGCCCTGCCAGCTCCTGCCACCTTTCAGCACTATTTATACCAAAACCTAAATTAAGGTCACTGGGAAAAGGAGGGTCAGACCCTCCATGACTCAAGGAGGGGGTGGGTACAAGGAACATGGACACAAACCCCACCAGACCCAGTAGGAGAGAAAGTAGCCATCATCTAGGAATGGACCACTAGTGGGAGTCTGTGGCCTAGTGCCAGCAAAAGCAACATCACAAAATCACATTTATCAAACAAACCATGTCTTAACAACCCCCATGCCTCCTGCCTCGACTCCTCTGGGAAGCCATGGTCCTGTGGCATCCTGTGGCCATGTTTCAGCAGGGCTCTCAGCGCAGCATGCAGCAGTGGGCTTCAGTCCAGCCTCACGGAGCACCTGTGGGAGAGGCAAATATTTGCTGTATTTCTTGTTTGCTGATTTTATTACCAGCTCTTACTCACAGCAACAGTAAATTAAACCCAGAGGCACAGTAAAGCCCCCACATCTTGACAGCTTAAACACAGTCCTCAGGCGGCACACAAGGAAAATCACACATCAGAGGAGGTCAGGGGAGCACAAGTAAGTAAGATGAGATTAATTTTGGAAGAACATGCAGTGAGAATGACGTCTGCCAGGGAAGGAGCATCGCAGATTCCTGCCACAGCCCTGGCTGTTCCTGCCAGAAGAGCAAAGCCCAGAGGGTCCGCAGGAACACAACTGGCTCCGCACAGGGTGAGAAACCTGAGAAGTGGCAGCAGGAACCATTGCAAACAGCCGTGCATGAGCCAGAGCTGGACAGCACAAGATCAAAGCTCTCCCCCTGCCCTGGCAAGGCTTCCTGGAGATTTTGGACAGGTGCTTCCAGCTGCCACATAGGCAACAGTGGTTCGATCTTCTTCCCAAACCCCACTGGGAGCCATCTCTTAAAAGCTGAACAGCTCATGAGGCCACATTAATGAAGCAACTAAGTAAGTTTGTTACTTGCACTGAGCCATTTGCAGTAGGTCAGGCCCAAGGTGCTGCTCTGTGGGGACAGGAGTGCCACCGCTCACCAGCACAAGGAGGTTTGGAGAGCCCAGCTGCAGCATCACCCACCAGGCACAGATAGCAGCTGCACTGTCAGCCTTTCCCCTGCAGGGACTGGGGCTGGTGTTGGAGTCCTGCATACAAATTTCGCTGAACACCCTCCTTCCTCCATGGCTTCCCCTCTCCAGTGGGCACCTGGCTCTCAAATCACTGACCTGGGACATGTCTGTCCCCTCAGCACAGCAGCCACAGTCACTGACAGAGCCCTTGGGCAGCACAGGCTGCACCCATGGGCATTTCTCACCCTGCTTCTCCACGCTAGCTGCTTGGAGGAGCTGAGCCCAGGCCACTGAGCAGGACTTGTGCTTGACCTGCTGTGAATCCATCCCTGGGACGTGTTTCTGAAAGCTCATTCAAGGCTTTACCCCCAGCAGTTGGCAACCATGTTAAGTCAAAGGCCTTGAAGGCAAACTTTCCCAGTGCAGCTACCATTCAGAGCCCTTCTTCCTCAGGACCTTGCTCTGATCCTGCTACCTCATGTTTGGCCTTGGCTGGCATCAGGCTTGCTGTGGGAACAAGCTCCATGTCCTCTTCACCTGAGATGAAACCTTCAGGTCTCAGCAGCACTTTTCTCTCCCCCAGTAGGGCCAAATTAATCCAGCTTCTGGTCAGACTTCACCTTTTAGGGGATGTAACACACCCATGAAGAAATTGCAGGGAGAGCAGGTGGTTTCCAGCCAAAGCCAGCACCTACTGGGCCAGCAAGGACTGGCAGGATGGTGGCCCATGCCAGGACAGCTGAAACAGGCAGAGTTGGGCTCTTCCAAAACATGGTGGCATTTCTAGCAAAACAGTAACAGGACTGTTGCTGTAGAGGCTGCGGTATGAAGGGGTGATCCAGCACCAGCACCTTAGCACAAGGCTGGGTGTCCAAGTGGGCAGGGACTGTTTAAAGCCTCCAAATGGGGAATTGCACACATGCGTTCAGGATCATTAGGATGCACCTGGGTGTAAGTGCAGGATGGGGCTGAATGACCAATAGGACCCTGCACTGCCTGACCAGGCAGCTGGGCAGACCACAGCCAGCAGCAAAGACAGCTGGAAAAAATAATTTTGCTTTTAAAGTTGTACCATAATTGTTTTCCATTCCTCTGCTCAGAAGAAAAGATTGTTTTAACATCCAGGGCTCAGCTACGGAGAACACAGCTAAGGAGGAAAGTTGTGATCAATTATTTAGAACAGATTTTCAGTCTCAGATCAAAGGTTTATCTTCTGTCTTCCACATCGGAACTACATGCCATTTCCCTGTGGAAGAAGGCACAAAGCAAATATAGAGGCTCTAATTAGCACACCCAGTATTCTTCTGTTTTCTGCAACTCCTTCAACCTATGCAGCCAACAAGCGCATTGGCTCATACCCAGGCTGCAGGAGTGAGTCTGGCTGCCAGGAAGTTTAGAGTTAAAATACACAAACTCAGAAATTAATTACCTGTTTGAACAGAGGGGAAGAACTCTCCTGGAACAGCACAGAGCAATACAAGAAGAGCTGGGTTCACGCTGACAGACCCATCATCTTTCTGGAAAACAACCTGTGGTGCCCATCCTGCTCCAGACTGCTCGGCAGCTGGGGCAAAGGGAACAAGCTGAACTGGTTGCTGCTATGGGAAGCACAATGCAGGTCTCTGACAAACCACATGCGTCCATTGTCTGGAGGTTTGGAGGCTCCAGGCAGAGATGGTGAAGGTACTTTTGCTTTTAAGCATATCATTTGAAGGCTGAGGACCACTGGCCTGGGATGAGCTCAGTAATGGCAATCAGAGGATCTCAGTCATCTCTAGGATTAGCCCTATTCCTCATTTCCCAGGGAAAGGTTCCTGTACTGTAATCACCTATAAAGATGTTGAAGGGACTCACATCAGGTTTACATCCTCTCATCAGAAAAACACAAAGCTGTAAATTGTGCTGCTGCTGAATGAGACATGCTCCTCTTGTGCTTGCTCAGAGCTGCTCTGTGGAAACAAAGCAGAGAGCTGTAAGGTGGGCACTCACCCGCACTCACTTCCAGCCTTCCCAGGCTTGTCCCCAGTTTACAAGCTCTTCCTGTAACAAGCAACACCACTACCCTGTAACCAATCTCAACAGAAATTAAATCTCTCCAGCCCAACAGGCAGCCTGTGCCTCCACAAAAGCCCCTGGCTGCTCTACCTCAACTTCAAAAGCCATTTTAAAGTTTTCTTTGTAAGAATTCATTCTTCCCAATAGCAGGGAACAACCTCCAGCAACTGCAACATTTTCTGTACAACTGCATTAACTAAAATCTGCATCAAAGATCTGGACGATCTTTGCAGGGAAGGTCTCCAATTGCTTCCATTGCTTCTGGACAGGCCTGGGGCCTGCCAGAGGTGCAGCCAGGCTGGGTGGTCTCACCAAGGGGAGAGCTGGAGTCCCTCTGTGAACAGAACACTGACCTGAGGCTCTGGCACTTGAAAATATCATTTTGTATTAGAGGAACAGCCTCCCTGGGTAAAGGCTGCATATTCATGGACACAACAGAGGAAAACATGATGCAGGGCAGGCAGGTAGAGATGGAGAGCCTGTACCACAAGGGAATATAGATGGGAGACGAGGTTAAATGCAGAGAACAGGTCACACTTCACAGCACTTGCAACTACCGTGGTCCTTGGTGGTGCCACCAAACACGTTTCTGGCCTCAATGTTTTGCTGCCCAGCTCTGGTCATGCCTGGAGGCATCACCACTGGCTGCTGATGCACTTCACATCAGAGAGCCAGGATAGCTCAGCAAAGGAGGCAGCTTTGAGGAGTGTCTTTGGTGCTCTGATTGGATGACAAATCCCTTCAAGGCAACAGCACCTAGAGCTAGCACTGAGCAGAAGAGTTTACATAAAGCAAGAATTAGCTTGATTGTCCAGCGAAGTGGAGCCATCGGCAACAACAGATGTGAGACAAGAAGAGCAAGCACCAGGGGACTTCTGAACACAGTCCAACTCACATCAACTGCTGCAGCCCCCGAGGGGGAAAAGCACTGGAGATTTCTTTCCAATGCTTGACAATACACGGAGTGACTCCTGCTGGGGTTAGGAACTGAAAACTGCATGTGTTTCTTTGCAAGTCTGATATAAGCAGAGGCAAGTTGGGCTCTTAGTTGTTGACAACTTTCTCTTTGTGGGACCCAACACAAAGAACCATGCAGACATTTCAATCCAGCAGAATAACTTTATTTCACAGGGCAAATACAGCCAAGTAGTGATTCCAGAGTTGCCCCCCAGTGTCAGTTCCGTGATCCATCTGTAAATGTTCTCTGATGGCTTGAGGACAGAGGCTCTATAGCTAGCGTTCACATTAACTGATTTCTTAGGTTTAGATTTCAAGTGAAATACATTCAGACTTGCTCCTGTCAGAGAACTGCTTACAAGTACATGGTTGAAAGTCACTGAGGAGTTAATTACACAGTTACCTGATTCATACGAAAAAACAGCAACGCTGCTGTGACCCACAAAACCCTCCCTCTCTCTAGTGCTGCTGCTCAGAGCCTTTTCAGCACATGGCAGGATAATGTCCCCTTAACCTTTGGGCCTTCACAGTAAAAACAGAGACTAGAACATACAGCAGCAAAAATCAAGGCAGCATTTAACTGCATGTTCCCAGCACATTTCCCCTCTGACAGTCTCAGAGTGATTAACAACCGTCTGCTCCTACTGGCACCTGTACGAGGAAGTATGGCACACATTGGCCACCCTTCATGGGAGGTCCAAAGGGACTTGGGCATGATGCAGATATTTGTGCTTAGCTCTGGCAGCTGAATGCCCCATACCATGTCTGGAGAAGGATGAAAGCCTGCTTAATTTCAACTTGACACTGTTTTGGTTTTTTAAAATATTTAATAAATAAATATGGCTGCTCTCAGTATGAATGGGATGTAGCTCTCAGCCAGCAAGGTCAGACTCTGAGTGCTAGCCTGGCTCTCCTGTGCTGCTTGCCTGGCTGTCCACATTGCAGAGATTCCTGCGCTTTCTTATCTGCATATCTTCATCCTGAAGGAGAAATAAATAAATGAATAAGCACATATTCATTCTTCAGCATCCTCTCCAAGCTGTATAAAATCTGTCCTCTTCCCCTCCACCTCTTCTTTGTCCACTAACTATTACTCACCAGAGATCAGCCCAGCAAACAAAATATTTATGCCATCACTCCAGCTCCTCACTCAAAGCACCAAAGCTACCTTACAACCTCATGTGGGCAGCTACCCAGGCCGGGCACCTTCCCAAACCACTCGCATGCTCCCACTGAGAAACTGTTCATGTCCAGCACAACAGGCAGCTTCTCTTTTTTAAACCTGCTGGCCACTCTAGCCCATGTAAAAGCGGCAGGGATCCAACCCTTCTGAGCTTTGCTTCTCAGGCTGTGGGCCACACCGTGTGAAGTCTGGCCTCAGTGCAGGTTTTCCTCAAACTGAACCTGATGTCCCACAGAATCAACCAACTTTGGTTGGAAGGGACCTCTGGAGGGTAAAATACAATTTTATGCTCTAAGCAGGGTTAATTCTAATGCTAGATCTGGTTCTTCAGGGCATCTATTTGGTTTTCAAGTATCTGCAAAGATGGAGTTTCCACCATCTCCCTGCACAGCTCATTGTGGTCCTCAGCCATGCTTACTGGGAAATATTTTCCCCTGCACACAGTGAGGATTTCCTTTAGCACAAGTTGTGTCTGTCACCTCTTATCTTTTTGCTGTGAATCTGTCCTGCTGTCTTCTCCATAACCACCTAGCAGGCAGCTGCAGACAGCAGTCATATCGTCTCTTCACCTCCTCTGCTCCGAGCCACAGGAAGCAGCTTCCTGAGCCTCTCCTCATGCTGTACACTCTCCAGCTCTGACCTACCTCGTGAGCAAACCAATGGAGCTGCATGGCCAGGTTTTAACCACGGCCAGGTTTTGCCACACACAGCACCACTGTAGATGACTGACCTGAACAGGGTGAGCATGCATCATTTAGTGTCTGTACTACATGAAAAGCAAACTTATTTCTGCACAGTCCTCCTCAGCAAGTCCCCTCCAGGTGCTTCTCTCAGCATCCTTCCAGACACCCCCACCTCACCCCCATTGTACACCATTAACACAGGACTCGGCAACAACACAGGCACTGCCTATGTCCAGGGCAGCTCGTACCGAGTCAGAGTCTTCTTCAGCCTGGTTGCTTATGAAATTGATATAATCATCCTTCTGGTTGTCCAGAATTTCTTCCTCGTACTCAGTCTGGTAGTCTGACTCATCTGAAGAGAGGAGAGAGAAAAAACACTGGTTTTAACTAGCATTCAGAGACAGAGAAAACGAGAAGAGAAATGATAGCTGTCTCCACTGAGCACTGGTGCAGGGCAGACTAACTGCTGGCCAACTCTCTGCAGCTCAGTGAACTGGGACTACTCAAGCACAGATATCAGCTCTCTAGCCAGATCACAAAATAAACTGTGTCCTGTATGTGAACTGGTGTCCTGGAGCCCTTCAGAATCTAAAGAGTCTGCAGCAAGAGCAGCAAACTGCCTATGTTATCCTGGTGGGCCCAGGCTGCCCAGCCTGGTGGGTCACAGACGCTGGTAATAGGAAGATGCTCCCTGGTGAATGCTCTTCACAGAATAGCTGCTGTCTCCCACCCATCAGACCAGACAAGACTTGTAGAATACCTTTGGAAGACGTGCCTATGAGCTACCAATCCAAACTCCCCTGGACACAGCAGTCACAGACTCACTGGAAACAGGGACTTCCAAGTATAAAGCAAGCTCTTCCTAGTGCAGAGATGATAATTACGTGTTTCACAACCTCCGATCCACAGAGGACAGTGACTTTTACACTACATTCCTCTCCACAGGGGCCCATCACCCACTCTCTCTAGTAATTCAGCAGATAAACATAATTTAGGGAAGCTTAAGAGTTCTGCACTCTGAGGCACAGCAGTCAGCAGCAGGACAGGCCACCAAGCCCCTAGTCCCCAGCACCGAAGTCTGCTCCCAAGGAACAAGATACATCAGTGCAGAGTCAATGTTTCTTCCAGCACCTGGAGGTCACTTTAGGGTCTGTAAAACAGACAGCAGGAGAGAGTCACCTGCTAACAGGCCTGACTCTCTCCCACATCAGCTCAACACTCAACAAATGTGCCAGGGCAGATGCCCATCATCAGCCCCAGGACACCACACAATGCACCAGCAGCCACTGCAGAGCCCCATCCCAAGCAAGCATGAAACCAAGGCATGCAGGCAGCAAATCGAAGCAAGTGGCAGACGGCCACCTTCCTTTTGCACAGTTTGTGGCACATAGTTTTTCAGAATGCAAGTTAAGATGTTAAAATGGCAGAAAATAGTGTTTGTTTGACACCAGTTTTCTGCCACTTTCATGACTTAATTTACGTGTGCTTTGAGTGGCTGAAGCAATACCTGTTTTTCAGCCCACTAGTACAGAAAGTGGCTTGTGTTTAAACCAGATTCTTGATAAAGTATTTCTTTTGGGAACAGTCAATAGCATCTGCTCCACACTGAAGACAACAGCACAGTCTGTTCCACAGCATTTTCTTCTAACGCAATAACTACAACCAACTGCTAGAACATTAGGATTAAAGACATTTGGTCTTTTTTTTTCTAATTTTTTTTTTAATGTGGATCAGAGAATTATTGTTAGTTTATACTAAAACCACTACTGATAATCAATCTTTGATAAAACACACCATAGGAACTGGAAACCTATCTGAACAGCAACAGACAGCACCAACAATAGTTTGAAGTTTACAGCTCCAATAAAACTGACTACCATAAAACCAAAATCCCTGACCTTTCCAAACACTATTCAGCATTTAACAGGTCTTTATACAGATACAAAAAATAGGAGAGGTGTGTCCCTTCTCACATCCTTCACACAGTAACTCTGGGTGCTGGAGAACTAGAGGGGAAAGGAGAAAAGAAGGTGGCCCTGCTGTCCCTAACCATCACCTTTTATTGCCTGCTCAAGGCTGAGCGTCTGGGGCTCAAGGGGCAACCGCTCCTCTACAGTACAAAAACCCCCAGAAGCATCTAGCAGGACTAAGGCCTCATTACCCTGCTCGACACACCAACAAACACTGCAGCTCAAAAATGAGCCAGTGAAGAGGACAGTACACAACGGAGGGGTACCCAAGCCTACTATTAGTGGGGGAAACATGTTCACAGCAGGAAGAGCACATGACCACTTCTCATGCCAAAGATCTACTTTGTGATTCTGTAAGCTTTTAGCATTTCTTTTATAGCCTGATTTCTGCAGGCAACACACCACATCTGAAGAAAATCAGTGCTGTGTGGCTAGACGGTTTCTGTTCCAGTAACACTGAGAGGCTTCAATGTAAATCAGGGAACCTGGTAGCTCATCACAACCTGAGGGGCATTAGTGCTTCTTGATAAAAGTACTTCTTAAGCAGCAAAGATGCTGAAGGTGACCTAGTGCCCAATAATTGTGTCCCTTGAGAGGTTTTGGGATGTCTCTGGCTTCAGCAGTATTGCAAAACCAGTCATTTGACACCACAATTAACATTTCTGTTTCCCAAATCTTTTTATTTAAAAGACTGTTGCTACAATTGCTCTGCTGCGTGACTTGATCTCCTTCAGCCACCGCGTGCAGCAAGCGTGCTACCTCACCTCACACTGTGAGACCTGGCCATGGGGACAGCCCAAAGCATCGCTGCTTTGAAAAATGAGACATGAAACCTGCTGTGGGAAATCACCAAAGAGCCTGTGCAACTTTGGTCCTCCAAAATCCCTTACAGGTGGGAGCATGACCAGGGGTGCAGCTGAGCCACCCTTGGAGGATGGCATCTGTGCTCCCCTGGCCATGGCCTCGGCTGTGTAAAATACAATTACAGCTGAACAAAGACAGAAAATCCCAACTGAGGAAGTGTTTGGTTGCAGAACAGAAACACAGCCACAAATACTGCAGTGGCTCAGCTGTGAAAATGAGCACTTCTCCACCTGCTCACTGGCAGTACAGGTACCCTGGGCCCAGCACAGGGCTTTGCCTGGCTTCCCTCTGCTCACCCCCCCTTTTTCTTTTTTTTTTTAAATGGTTTCAATCATTGCTCTCGGTTTACTCAAGACTGGAGAAGAAACTACACTGCCCTTTCCCCCCAAGAAGATACAGCTTCTGACCTGGAGGCTCAACCAGCCTCTGCCCATCAGGGCCTTTCACCCTTTGTACTGACACTTTCTCCTTCTCTCAGTCAATCAGAACATGATCATTGTCATTTTCTTTCTTTAGAACAAAATTATTAACATAATTTCTCCACCCAGCCTGAGACATGCAGTGTGCTGTCAGGACAGGCAGAGCCTTTCTAAATTCCTGCGCTCCAAGACCTCACTCAGAAAGGGACTTCCAGGGAGAAAAAAGGTTTCACACTCTTTGACGCCGCTGTTTCACAGCCAGACTACCAAGAAGCACCCTGTCTTCTTACCTACATGGGACAAAAGCAGTAAGACCATCTTCACCACTGTCACAAGCAGATAAACGCAAAGGCTCGCCAGCATGTACAAGGAACCATCTGACAGCCGCAAGGCCACTGCCAGGGAGGTGTCACCCTCCATCTGAGCTCACCTCAGTACAGACCACTTCCCCCACAGCTCCAGATAACTCTTTAGCAAAAGCAATGCCATCCCAGAGGCACCAAGGTGATGCCCTGTTCAGAAGAATGCTTTTACAGCCACTGCCCACTGAAAAATGGGCCCAGTCCCTGCAGGTGGTGCATGGAGTCACCCCCAACATGAATATAAAGGATCCTTCAAAACATGGCACCCTCACGCACAACTCTCTCCTGCCATCTTTCCCCGTGCTCTGGAGTCTCTACAACCAACAGATTTGAGCATCCACAAGCAGCACATGGCATCTGCCCATCCTGTCCCAGGTAGCACAGTCCCTCCTTTGCCCCAAATCTCCCACATCTACTTTCTGAAAGACATGTCCCTTTGTTACACTCGTGTACACGGTCTTACCCAGCAGGAAGCAGATCTTCCTAATGGGGGCAAATAATCAGAAACTATATAAAGGAGGAAGATCTGTCCCAGTACTCTGGTTAAATCTTAGCAGGTCTCAATGCCTATGCCTTAAATAACCATGTTACATGAACTTTTCATTCTTATTCACAATGGCTGTTTCAACCACATTTGATTAATATTTTCTTCATAAGGCATATGATAGCAATTAGCATTTCAAATTACCACAGGGACATCTCTACAAACAGTCACAGATGGGAGGACTGCTAACTTTAGATTTCCCTCTGCAAGAACAAGAATCGGGAGGAGGGGAGAGACTGTTTATAAAGAGCTCTAGCACTGATTAAATGCTCAGAGATTTCAGGCCTGCAAATCTGATCCTTTTTGTTAAGTAAGCTTCGGTTATGGCATGTACAGGGAACTGCTCTGCAGGGCACAGCTGAGGCACAAGGCACTTGAGTGCGGGAGAGCCATTACCTGTTCCTCCTTAGTTCACTAGTGCTCCCCGTAACAGGATTGTACAGAAAGCAATGGAGCCAGTGAGTCACTCCAGACCCTACTCATGACAGCAGGGAAAAAATCCTTCAGTCAAAGCTTTAAATCAGCTTCCTCCCATCTCAAAAGGACATGGGCCAAAGAGCAAAGCCATTGCAAGGACACAGGCCAGCACAAGGGGGATGAAAGCTCATCTTTTCAGGAGTTGCCACATCTGTTATTTCACTTAGATGAGACTAACTTGACTAGGAATTACTCCCACTGGGAAGCCATGCCGGACCACACTGGTAATAGGCTGACAGCAGATATCTTGCCATGACAAGAACATCTGACTCCCAGCCTCTCCCAGAGGAGGCATCAGGAGTGGGATGTGGAGGGTCTGGCCTGTGGCAAGCTTGGGCACACCTGCAGGCACAAGCTCTGGGTGAAGCAGGGAGACAGCCCACCACTGCCAGCTTTGCTCAGCAGACACCAGAGCTGGCAGCCAGTCCTGAACCTTCACAGCTTAGAGCATGGGGTGTTAAAAGAAAGCAGTTAGAGAAGGCACACAGGAGAAGTGAGCAGCTATCCCTGCCTCACTGCCATTCCCCATGCTTCTGCAGCGCTGGCTGGATCACCCCACTCACCATCGGCCACAGGTAACTTCACGGGCTCAATTCTGGACACTATTTCTGCCAGGTCCGTAAAAGAGGTGGTGGGACAGGTCACGTTCTGAAACACAGCGTTAAGTTTTGGGTATGTTAACAGATATACACAAAAAATTCAAACAAGTCAAGACTGTATAAAAGTGATATTGAACAGACAAAGCTCCAGACACACAAATTCTCCACAATTGCCCCCTCAAAAGCCATTACTCATCAGTGAGAAATTCTCAAAGCAACTCTCCTGATGCAGAGATGGGATTCCCATGTACAAACAGTGGGAGAACCTCTAACGGTTCCTTCTGCAGCCATGTAACAAGAAGCCTTATTAAAAGTTTAGCAAACTATAGAAAAGACCACAAAGACAAGAACCAGAGGGTCTGGACTCTGTGACAGACAGTGCTCATTTTACTTGTTTGTTCTCCACCACTGTTACTTTATAAGAGGGACCAGCTGGGCCAGGTGCAGACCTCAGGGAGCTTTTGCCTTCCCTTGGGAGAAAGGGCCCCAGTGCCCAGGTGGGACACTGCATGTGGTCCAGCCCTGAGCCTGCAGACTGATGCCATGGGAGGCTGCACAGACAGGTGGGCAGCAGCCCTGGCACTGGGGTGACCAGGAGCCACCCAGGGACCCCAGCAAGCTGTGCAGCTGGAGGTGCTGCAGTGAGCAAGAGCCTGCGGTACGTAATTCCTCTTTTAAATGAACCCTTTCTATTTGTACTCTGTCTCGCCCAAGCAGTGGGTTAAGTGTTTTCTATTTTGCAAAGTTGCCTGGTCCAGTTTCTCCTCTAATAAAACCCAACTTTGGCATTTGAGAACCGTTTTGGTCTTTCACAGCATGGCATGAGGAGCAGCCCCACCTGCCTCCTCAGGGCCAAGCACAAGGTCACCAACAACATCCCTCACCTTGTTTTAAAACCAGTGATTTTAATTAGTACAACAGCACACACCCCCAGGGAAGAGCTGACAGGGAGCCCCCTGTTATTGGCATTGGGCTGTCGGGAATTGCTGTGACAGTCATCTTTCTAAAGGCCCAGAGCTGTCCACGTGCTTCCAGACAGGGCAGTTGCCTAACACAGGGGTTTTATGAGCAGTTCTTTGCTCTTCTGGCAAGAGCACCAATACTATGAATCATACAGCCCCCTTGGGGGGTCACAGCAGAAGCCCATTACAGCTGCAGCAGATTGCTCTCAGTTGACCTTTAATCCGTAAATAACTTTTGATGTAATTTAGTACAGCTAAAGTAAGGTGCGGATCCAGGACAAACAGCTGGTGGGGAAGAGTGGACAGAGAAAAGCCCAGAGGGAATTAAAAAATACCTGTATGAAATGAAACAGCAGTAGCTTAGGACACATACTTTAAAATATACAAAAGTCAGGAAGCTCAGAAGATCAGTGTGATCATTAAGGAACCATCAAGAAGGGTGAGTCAGTCCAGTTTCATTTTGAACATCTGACGTGAACGGCCCCAACAAAGCATTTGCAGAAGGTTGTTGCCCAGGACAGGGAAAAAAAGCATCTATGTCTTCATTTTGTGCCATATGACTAAGCAAGGGATATGTGCAAACTGGCCACCACGCAGACACAGCAATGTTTGAGGCAATCGCCTGTACTCTAAAAACATGGATTCATACCAAGCGGACAAAGCGGTTGTGCAGAGCACTAGGCTATGTGCCAGGCTGTCTGTGGGAGCACAGAGCAGACAGGGACCAGCTTTGGAGGGGATGAAAGTCCAGGGCACTGTACGAACTCCTGAACAAAATCCTGCAGCGTCCATTGCCAGAAGGTGCTTCAGGAAAACCACCATCAGCTCGTATGCTCCCACAGAGAAGTTGTGAGGACGAATGAGCATGAAGACAATCATTGAGTGTGACCCACAGGAGTATCTGTTATGGTCACTGACATACAGACGATCCTGCGTGTGAGCCTGTTAGGGGACGCTTGGTGAGGCAGCTGCACCCCAAAGTTTTAGCACCAAGACTGGAATGCCACTTGGAAATCAGGTGTCTTCCCACGCTCGTCTGATGCTTTGCAAACAGGAATTTAATGTTTAGGCACTTCCTCTTACTGCTTTTAAGGATGAAACCACACACCCATCAGTTAACACAAGGCAAAGAAGCATCTCAGATTAATTTGAAACCTACTCTAAAACCTTTCTGCTGATAATTTTTTTTTTCCAAGGAGGAAAGTATTCTCTTTGGCACAATCTTTATTAAATAAATTAGAGAAAGACAGTTACTATTGTAGTCTGCTAGACCATATTTAGCTTTGACTATGAATAACACTTCTGTAGACAAAACTTCCCATAGGAGATCCAATTAACAGTATTGCATTATTCTGTGCTGGGGAAGAGTAAGGGTTGTTCAAGTGAAGTTTATGTAAGGTTCCTGTTGTTTGTGTCTTCAGTATTTGCATTTATGAGACAAGATAAACAATGATTGAATGATGAAAGCAGAGGAAAAATATCTAAATGATTAAATATCTGGAGTTTTTAAATAAAAATTCAATGCTTAGGACATGGAAACAAGATGATAAGAAACCACACTCAGCTCTCTCAGATGCTGAACGCTCCAGAAATAGCTGAAGAACTAAAACATATAGAGCATCAAAGCTTTTAGTAATAAAAGTTAAAAATATCAGCTGTTATCCTCAGAAGATAGCAGAGCTAAAGGACTTAAGTGACTCTAATGGACTAAGAAAAAAAACAAACTGACACCCCAGTGGGAGCCTGCAATACTTATTATTTTGTAGAAATAATCTACTGAAACAAAAGATGGATGAAGAAAAATCTTGGTTTTTACTGGATTCCAGAGTTTTCAGAGGAAGAGCAGAAGACCTCCTAGGTCCTCAGGAGTACAGGCTGGAACTGAGCCTTAGCATCAGTTTGGGGGAACACACAAAGCTGATGGTTCCCGCTCCATAACCCAGGCAGTTTGTTGACTCACTCTTCTGAACCCATTACTTTCATAATCTTGGTGCCTCAGCAATCAGCACTTTCTTCCATGTTATCAAGTGCATGCAGGGAACTTCAATGACAGGCTGTGTCTACAATGAGTACGTGACATGTTTGATCTCCAGGGCAGCTGAAGGGCCATAAAAACCAGGGAAGATTGTGATAAGTGTTCAACATGCTGCTTGATGCACAGCTGTAGTATCATGATTTAACTGAAATATTAGCCTGAATATAACAGGCAATTTTAAAAGAAGACTTCTTTAAAAGAAGCACTTGTTATAGCAATGAATAAGTTTGAGCTTATTACCAGTTGGTGATAAAAGAGGATGAAATAGGACATATATCCATTTCTGAGACACAATTTTCTCTCCCTTAACTTCTCCTTATGACTATTAATACACAAAACCAAACACATACCAGCTTATAACTAGTCTGAACACAAGGTGTCAGAGGCAGAACGGGGACCCATCATCTGCAGCTGAGACTAATGTATGTCCTAGTCCAGGTCATCTTCCCAGTAAGAACAAGCTGATGAGTTTTGGAGCTCCTCAGGCTACTCACATCACCAGCTAATTTCCCATAACGCTCAGTCCTTCTGTGCTCCTCCCATGGCCACTCACTCTGCCAGGCAGCTTGGGTGGGATTCTTCTGATGATAGGAAGTCATCAGTGTTAGTTCTCCTGACTCCCTTTATATGGCCGGAGCTGAGGGTGCCATTCATCTTATCCCAACAGAGCCATTTCCATTTCATCAAGTGACTGAAGCCCTATGGAGGCTCACCTCTCTCCAGTGACAAATGGGGGTTTAGGACAATGAGCTCAGATGTGGGAGTCATCCAGGCCTTATTGCTGGGCTAATGTCCATCCCTGCAAGTACTGCCCTTCCTTTCCCCTTGCTCCCACCATCTACTGAAAGTGCTCCACCACCGGTCTTGGGAAGAGCTGCAAATCCTCCATGTCATTTTTCACTTCTATTGACTTTCCTAAGTGAGGCTCACTACAGTTATAATACATTTTGGCAATCACTTGAAGTATTACTGCTCATTTCCTTATCTCTAAAAGACAATAAAGATGAATTACTGGGTAATAACATGAAGCTTTTTCTAACACTTGGGTTTTAAATCAGACGAATTGAAAGGAGGGTAAGAATAATAAGCCAATATATTATAATATTCTACTCAAGTCCTCAAAAAGGTGATTTGGTGTTTCTTAAAAACAACTGAAACTTCCCTGCCAAGTCAGTTAGCCCACCAACTCGAGAAGCTGACTTCAATCCTTAAACTGTAAAACCAAAAGTTTTTTATTCTACTTTCAAGCAGAAATCTTAACAGGCCTGTAACCACACAGCAACACTACATAGCTTGTAGATTTACCATAACTAGGCATTTACCAACTGTACATTAACTCCTCAGATGTGCTGAAGTGGGCAGAACAAGGTGGGTGAAACCCAGTACCTCGACAGCACCGCATGCTTCTGAGGAACCTTAGTGACGGCTCTATGAAATGCCTTTTCTAATAGAGGAGTGAGGAAGGAAAGCAACAAAGGAAGAAATCTATGGCTTTGCAGGGATTTTTAACTCTTGGCTAAAAACACATCTCCAGCAAGGGTTTAATTCAGGTTTTCTGGAAACATCTAAGAACTATGTGAGTCACATCCTGAAAGCCAGCAATGGCAGAGCTCAGTGCCAGTGATCTTGATTCACGTCACGTGTGATGAGCACTGGGCAGCTTGCCGGAGAGAGGCACTGCCCTGGCAGACCAGTTTCTAGTAGGAAGAACAATATCAAGGCACCATGTAAAGTTTGTGGTACAAGAATAAATGAAAAATAATTCTTAGAAGGTTACTCATTCCTACCCAGCATTACTCAGGGAGGAAGTTCACAGGTGCATACAAGCAATGGGTACAAAAGCGGCCCACCGTGTGAAACCATGGACCACCTTCTCTCACAGGACCTGCTGGGGCACAGTCACAGCCTCTGCTCCAGCGTTCAGTGCAGAAAGCAGCTCAGCCAGCAGCATTTAGTGCCTTCAAGGCTGCTGACGCACATGGTGAAGGAGACGAGAAAGGTGGGCATGTAAACACGCACACATCAGCTACGGGTCTCAAAATGTTGGCTACTGGTGAGCATCCTACCTTCCTTTGAGGACTTCTGTGTTGCAAACAATTCCAGGTTACAAACACAGTATCAAGAACCTGTTAGAACAAAACAGCAACAGGAAAGCTGCCCTACAGAGCACTACATCAGTTCCTGGGGTTTCAGAGACCCCATTGTCTTGCTGAGGATACGGATGGATCTCTGCATGGGCATGCATCAGGTATCAGGGATGGACAGGCAGACATCGGAGCTTGGACTCTGGCAGAGCACGCTTTGGCCACACTTGTGCCTGATGATCAAAGTGCAGGACCTCATTCATCCAGGCTATGGTTCAAGGAAAGACGTTTCTGAAAAACTGATCATACCTTTTCTTGCCTAAAATACAGTTTTAACTAATACCTGCATGCTCACAATAAGGACCTGAGGCAATCGGTCATTCTCCTTCATCCCCTGCCCAGTTTCTGAGCAGTAAACAAACTGGCATGCATCAAGTAGTTCTTGCAGAATAGTGCATTTAAACCAAACACTTACATCAGTTTTGGATTTGCAGGTCTCTTGCCGGTCTCTTAGCATCTTGTCGAGGACCCCACTCCTGCACCAGACATTAAATACTGTTTTCCCATGCTGATATCCCACTTCCTGGAAAAAAAGAGAGTCAGGGGAAAAAGTAATTAATAGCTAAAACCCCATTATGTCACATCTTTTGCAAATCAGTAGGAAACCCAGAGGTCTACCCCAAAGTCAGGATGTACTTTTGCTACTGTCCAGCCTTAGCTATGTAAGTTGTTCAGCCTAAGAATTAGGGGAACAATTAAGCAAACAAGGTGCTATTTCAGGTCCAAATGCTAACTTGACCTTTGGCCCCACAGTACACAATGAAAAGTGCCACCTGACACAACTATTTGTACAGCACTGGCTTCAAGCAGGCTACTTACAACAGAATAATGCCATATAAAGAGAAGCTTAGGATGCATATGTATACACCTTTCCAGTACTGGCTCTTTCTTTGGAGGAAGGTATTAATTAATTTGTGTCTTTTCCCCCTTTGGCTCAAGTCCAGCAAAGGAAAGTTACCATAGGACACCCAGTTCCAAAATCTCTTGCTATGAGTTAAGCCAAATAGCACTGAACATGCAAGCATCTGTTTGCTGGAGCAGAAATGAGGGCACATGGACAACACCAAACCCATAAACTCCATGCTCCTCTAATTTAAAAGCATGAAGTAATTTGTGCTGGGAATAATAACATGGCACTGTGTCCTTTGCATGGAAACAACAGGAAAAAAGAAACTGATTGCTCCAAGTTTTACTCTTTTTCTAACAAGACAGTAGAAATGGTTTTGAAAAATCAAATTGAAAGGACAGGGCAACAGGTGTCAGGAGTCCTGGATCCTATTTCCATCTCTTGTGCTGGCAGCATGCACTAAACCTCAGGCTTGTGTGGCAACCGCAAGTGCTGGAAGCAGCCCTGGCTGAGCTAGTGTTGTCTCTTCTTACAGTTTTTGGACCAGGCTTCAAAGCATGGGGGGCACTCACGCTGGAATTCACCTCTGGTTAATCTATTATAGCTTCTCAGCCCAAGGTGGATGTGATTACTCAGGAGGAAAAGGGACCTGACAGACCTACAAGTGGCTGGGTCAGATTGATCCAAAGTAACTGTGAGAACCTAAGCTTTGGGAAGTGACATGCAGCCAACTTACCACTCTAGGCTGATACAGAAGGGGGGCTTTGACAAAAAGAGGGGATTTTTAGTCTTTTGAATGTGTGTAATGGTTATATGGTACCCATTTCTGATTTCTGGAAAATCCAGGTACATAGCTGTAATGAAAAACCCCACTACTTCATAGCCTATAATGATAAAGGAATGCCTAGATTGCCCTTTCCTTTAAGGTTGGCACAGTTTAAAGCTTCCCTGTGGACAGAATTTATTTAGCTACACTGCAGGGAATGAAAATCCAGGAGGGTGCTGCCCAATCATACCTGCAGTATCTCGTGCCAAGAACTTGCTCACAGAAAGTGACATCTTTGAGAAACTGCACTTTTCTCAAGTTTTATTCCACTGAGAAAAATTTGCCTGGTGTCTTTAAATCTCTTTAATGACACCAAATTAGACAGAGACAGAACAATGATTTGACAGCTTACTATCTGTTACTGTGATGAACTTCCAGACCTGTTCATCAAGGTTTTCAAAATGGCCAGGGTACTCCATCTAGCAAAGAATATTATTTATCAGCAAAGATAGATCCACCATTGGCAGACAGCACTGTTGGCCCAGGAGCTATAAGACACTAAATATCCCTGAGAAAATATTTATATTGGGGAAAACAGCTGGTGGCTTGGAATAGCTCCTGTTTTGTCTTAAGGACTCACTCAAATGTGAATCTGCAGGGCTTAATTACTGGTTTTGTTTAGTATTTATAAGACAGTATCAGAGAAATCAATCTGCAGCCTAATGAGTGTTGCAGGTTCTCACTACATCTATAAAGGAGATCCACTTAAAGAAAAATTTGGGGGCCTGGGGAACAGTTTCCAGCCTAGGAGAATAGCAAAGCCATGCAGAAACACCAGAAGATGGAAGATGCTTGCATGGCTGAAGTGGGCAAAGAACGGAAAGAGACAATAAAATAACTTCCTCGAGAAGAGACAATGAGCCAGAATTGCTATCATTACCTCAGCTTAGGCAGAGATATTTTTGTTGTGAATGCTGAATTATGTCACTAAGACAATACAAGTGCACATCTGGAGCCAGTTCTTCCCATGCTGGTTTCTGATACATAAACAAACAAAACTAAACCCCAGAGATGTGTAACCTGGTACTACCCTTCTTACAATGTCCTTCCACTGACATTGGTGCCATTTTCCTGATACTCTATCAGGTGCAGAAGAATTGTGGATGATATGTTTTATTAATAGAAGTGTTGAAATGTTAACTGAGCCAGATATTTTAGCATGTTGCCCTCCATTTCAGTGATTCACGGCCTCCCCTACAGACAGCTTCAAATCTTTCATGCAACAACAAGCTACATAATGAAGGGAGAGAAATGACATCATTTGACAAACCCCAACTGCCTGAAGCAGCTCACACACCCAAGAGTTTTTACCAAGCAGCTGAGCAAGAATTGTCATGAAACAGAGCGAGGCAACTGATCTGTTCACAGGTCGTTTTATAATCAAGATTCCTAACTCAATTTCCGCTGTTAATCCAATCTCACAGGCATGATATCATTCCATAGTATTATTTAGTGTCAATTATTCACTCTGTGCCAGCTGACTTCTCTTACTTTCTAACATCCTAGGCACTAATTAGCACCACAAACCAGCAGATTTCTGTGGAACAGCAATACCGGGGAACTGTTTTCCTCAGGATACACTTACACAGATTTCATCAAATTTCCCAAAGTCCAGGGTTCCGTATCGGTCAATGGGTGGCCGGATATACTCGCAGTAATCGCTGTTCTTCACCATCTCCAGCTGCCGCACACAGCACACGTATGCAAGCCGTGTCTGGATCTCTGCCATATTCAGCACCTGCCAAGCAGGCCAGACACACCAATCATTATTAGTTCAGAAATTTAATTTCAGAATATGTTCTGTATTCACAATGGAGAAAAAGCAAGTTATTGATTTTTTTTGCCAAGAGCACACAGAAACCTGCTGAAGCCTTCACACGTCAGCACCTCCATCTGTTTCGCAGGCAGCATGGACAGCTAGCCAAGGAGTCTCCATAATCAACAGCAGAAAGGGAATTGCCTTCCACATATTTCTGCAGTTCAACATTGAACTGAGTCTTTCATTCCAGGATATAGTGGTACGTTAAGAGACAGATATGTGCTGAGGTTAGAGGGGCAGTGATTCTTCAAGGCAGAAATCAGTGATGTTCGTAAGGGTCTTCCATTTTACCCTACCAAACACTCCCAGTACACGCAACATGGTCAACTCTGCCAAGGCACAGCAGGGTACTCCACAGTTGCCACAACTCCAAAAGGCCACTTCTCAAGGAGACCAGACCTTTTCAGGGAAGGGAGTTATCACAGAGGAAAACTTTAGATTACAGAGCAGTACCCACAGTTTGTAGTATTTTCCCCAACTTTGGGAAGCACAAACAAGTTCTTTGCTTCCAATTCCAACAGGGAAGTGTGTTAATTGTAGCTGGGAGGGAAGAATAAAAAACAGCATTCACTTGGGGGACAGCTGCAGAGCCAGATAATTTAGGAAATACAGAAGAATAAGTAACAGAGTTGGCCTGACTGCATGCAACGAGAAAAAAATAAATTGTGCTCTGCAGCCCTGTGTTTATCAGTAGTAGTAATGTTAGTTACTGCCTACTGCTAAAATCTCCCTAAATCAACAGTTCAGAGACATATAGGCTAGAAACACAGAATTGGACAAAGTTACTACTTTTATCTGTAAAATTCATAAATTCTGATTTTATCAAAACTTAATACACCTCTAAGAAAACATTTCTTTGCTCTAACAATTCTATACTACCCCCTTCCCAGACTGAGGCTCTACCCTCTCCCATGTCAGTGCCTTTCCTTTGGTGCCAGGGCACTGTGCAGCTGTCTTCATCCATGAGTAAGAGCTCAAACCCAAGAAAGACGATGGTCTGTCAAACAGGCTTGCTTCCTGAATGAAAAAGGGGAAGCTTCCTGCTCTGTGCATAAAAACCGCTGCCATTTTAATATAAGTCTACAATACCTTGACTTTCTCAGCCAGTGGATTCCACCTCTTCCAGAGCAGCCACCAGCCAGACAAGCAGTCGCCGTAGTTGGTGAGGTCTGTCTCATCCCGGCTCCCCACATCAATCGCGATCACCACCTTTGCACCCATGGACCTTGCAACATCAGCTGGTGGTAAAGAAGGTTGTATCAGTACCAGTGCTGCCAACCCTAAGTGAAAGCTTACCTATGTACTGCTAGGGAGTATATAACCTGACATCGAACCTACCATGAGTGTGTCTGAACAGCCTCAGGTATAAGCACTTGCAGCAACTCTGCCGAGAGACCACTCTCCCCATAGGGAGGCTCTAGCATACCTGCTCCATTTTAACGGAGAATTCCCAGTGTGCACTGACCAAGCCCCTGTGTAATCTCAGGTGAGTTCCCATTGCTGAACTGCTGGTAAACATCACTTATGGGGTATGTTTTGCCCCGGATCAGTGGGATGACCTGACTCTCTCTGAGGCCACACTGTCACCAGAAGCCATGTGAAGGCAACAGCAAAACTGTATGTCAGGAAGCAGGGGAGAGGAGGTGAGACACACACAGCTCGAGTCCATAGTTACACCACATTAGGTATATTGTCAAAAAACACGTTAAACCCACATTAACTCTACCTCGTGCGGCAGTTCTCATGAGAACAAAAAGTCTGGGGGACCTGTAGAGAGATCCTTAAAGAGAAGAGTCAGTAGTGCAGGGGTCAATTCTGAAGATAAAAGGTAATAAAGGAAAGGAGCAGCACAGAAACCAGACTGGTAGTATTTCAGTCTAGGAAAAGCTTTGGGATCCAAGAGAAAGATTCATATTTGGAAGTGGGAAAGAAAGGAGGCAACATTTCCTACTTCAAGGTCAGTAAAAGGACTAGCTGCAGCCTTTGGATACAGGTGAGAATTTAGGGAAGTGTCAAGGGTGGGAAGAGAAGGACATGTACCTCACAGAATTAATTTATATTTCTTGCACACCCCCAGAGTCCAAGATAGTTGCAGTTTCCAGAATAGCTATGCGTAGGAAAATCAGAGCTCTAAAGAGCCAATTTAGATGCTTTAGACACTTATGTGCAGGTGGAAAAGGTGCTCTGGTTTGCAGTTCACATTTTTGCTTACAGACACAAACAGAGAATATTAGATGCAGATTTTAGGGGTCTATTTTGTGTTATTTCCATTTCTGGTTTTTAGGCAAATACAGCCCTGATGCAAAAATATAGTCTGGGTCTGTCTGGAACATGTAAATGACTTGGGTTGCTCAGATGTGGAGTCTGCAACTTAGATTCCTTGCTCTTTATTATTTACAATTATAGTCACAAACTGCAATGACACCACGCATCTCTCTTCCATCTTGGCTACCCTCCTGAGCCACCCACCTTCCAGTGCTTTCTGACTACGAAGATAACCCTGACACAAAACATCCCAAACACACACAAGTGAACTCACATGCCTTGGACCCTTTTGGGTTCAGTCCTCAGAACACCCTAAACTCCACATCACTCTTTTGAACACCAATGATTCCACCTCTGCCAGGTGCTAGCAGTTAACCAAGACACCAATGCCTGTTGGCATCAGGCTCTGGGTGACACTCAGTGTGAACGATGAAGAGTTAATGCTGTTGCTTTCTCAGAATTATTACATATTCAACTGGTACTTTTTGAAAAGAAACTTGAAAATAGACTACATGTTTGCAGTTTAATTTCTGCTCTTTCATTTCAGTGAGCACTAAAATAAATTCAAAATTAGCTTGGAATTATATGTTCAGAATATGTCTATTAGGAAACACTTCCTAACAGAAAGTAGTCTTAATAAAGCTGTGCTAAAGCAAACACCTAGGAAACTGAGAACAATGACTCCTGGTAACCATCACAAGATTAAAGGTATCTGCAGTCTTTCTCCTTGTTTCCTTTTTTGGGG
>JANZLQ010000055.1:9430328-9458694 GCA_026212715.1 Elanus axillaris | reverse complement strand
GGGGCGGGGGGAAGTGGACCAAGTTTTGCAGACTGTTTGATGGGCTGTGTTCTTGGTAACTGCTTCCCAACTGATCTGTGCACCTACCTGGAAGGTTGTTGATATAGCCTCCATCCATCAAGAGATGCCCATCCTTTGGGTCACACAGAGGAGGCATATACCCAGAGAGAGACATGCTGGCACGGACATATCTCCACAGAGAGCCTGCAGGAGTGAGAGGGAGGGAACAGCAACAGCATTAATTACTGCCACAGAGGTGGGGCAGGCTTTTGCATTCATTAAAATAATCGGGACATAGAGGCTCTCCTGTGAATACTGCTAGAAAGTTATTAAAGCAGTTTATTATTTTCTATATCATAATCCTGGCTGCGGCAGGGGGGAAGGCTATTCAGACACACTACCAGGCAAAGGCCTTAGAAATCACAGTTTTAAGCCCATGCCTCATATTTATTGCCTTCAAGGAAATTTCAGCATATGCCTGACTGTGGAGATCATCTTTAGTGCTTTATTGAGCTTACACTGATAAGGAAAGGAAAAGGCTTCTCCTGGGGACAAAGGCAGAAAGAATAAGCAGATTGAAATGCAGCTAAAGCCATTATGTTCTACAGAGATCCACAAATGCCAGACTTTTAGCAGGAGCTTAACATGAAAAATATATGCTGCAGAAGTCCAAAAATTCTGTTTTCCCTGCTCTGTAATAAGCAAACATCTTCACTTGTAAAACCAGTGCAAATGCATGGTGGCAATCTTATCTCTTCTTAGGACATTTCTGTTAATAGTGCTGTGAGGAAGAAAGTTACAATCTTTTAAGCTGTTAGAAAGTTTAATCTAGTAGAAATTGATTTGATCTGTTTCCTGTAAAACATTCTGCTTCAAGGCTCTTATTTACTGATTTCTCTCTTAACATTTGCATCAGCTGAATTGGGAAGACACTGCACTTACAAAGGGGCCAAGAGTCTTGTCTGAGAAGTGAATCTTTAAAATATCAAAAATAAGTAAGACTTGCAGTGTTAGCTCACTTCTCAATAATTAACTACTTGGTGCTTCAAACAGCAACTCTTCAGCAAACTGAGAATTTATTTTTTTATTTTCTTTCTAAAATATATAACAGTTCTAATTATAACCTAAGCACTCCTACTGTTCAGCACAGGTCAATGCTGGCAGATTTGGGTTTTATTATTAATAGTTCTAGGCGAGTTGGAAATTCCACCCCAAAAAAATGCTGACTTCTTGTGTTACACCCCACAGATGAAACCAAGGTGGGAAATCATAGCAGCTGGAAACTTCCTTCCTCTCCTTTCAGTGAATTCTGGAGACAACCATAACCATTCTCCAGCTGATTCCTATCCTTACATTAAACTTCCACAGGGACAAGTAGCTCGATGGAGTGAGTTTCCTGACCTCAACTGGCTTAACCTGCTGCAAAATGGGAATAAAAACCCTCTAAGAAAGGCTTTGTATTCTTTTTTCTGCTTGTTTTAGCTCCCTTGGTTGCCCTTGATCAACAAAGCCCTGATGTCAGTGTAATTTAGTGGTCCTGTAACCCATGCCCTAACAGCAGGGAGAATCTTACTTGCACCAGCTCAAAAGACAAAACATCAGAGACATAGCAGCGAAGGCTTCAGCTACCCAAGAAAATATCTGGGGCACCTAGTAGGCTTGTACCGTCTTCACTCAAGCCTGAGTCACTGCACCATTACCCCAAATAGACAAAAGCTAAAGCAAATGTCCCACAGGGCTGCCACCACATCCTGACAGCAAAGCAGACACCTCAGATCTTTCTCCTCTGTTCAGTCAGTAAAGTACACCACAGTTTTCCAACAGAGAAATAAAGAGGACTGGACACAAATGAGAACCCAACCCAGCCTCTGCTTCAGGCGCAGGAATCTATTGGGAAAACCACTTCATTTATGGGGAATTTGAATCTTAAAATGTTTTGGTTGCATGAAGTCTGATTTATGGCTAAAACACCCGCACTTCATGGGATGTTTTAAGGAAACAGAATGGTGTCAATGGACCCATTTTCTCTCTAAACAACTAATAGAGCACCTAATTTAATTTCTTCCCAACAGCTCTGTTCCCCGTTATCTGTGTACAGCCACAGTTTGGTGCTCAGCAAATAACAAAGAAGAGAGAAACAAAAGGAAACACAAATTTAAAGGCAAGGAAAATTCCAGGAACAAGGGGTAACACTGAAGTCTCACATCATTATTTAAGACCTGGTGCTGGAGAAGGCCACCTGCACACTCACCATCTGTGTGGACCCTCATTGCAGAGGCAGTGATGTCAGTTGTGATAGTGAAGTAAGGAATCCACAGATCCTGCAACAGAGGGGGTCCCAATGTTACTAAATCTGTAACCTTTCATTTAAATTAAAACCCATGCCCAACACAAACCAAAGCAACAACCTCTGTATCTTAACAAGACAGAGCTGCAGACAAAAAATGCCTACATCGATGGAGAAAAACCCGTCAGCCCTGTGTTTAAGTTCATACATTTGTTTCTTATGCAAACATTTAATTCAGAACCAAAGCAGACAAAAATCCTTATTTCCTTTTCTTAATAGCAAGAAATACTTGTTCCAGAAGACTGTCCAGCATACAGAGCAGCACAGAAACCTCATCACTCAAACTAGAGTTCACCTTTCTGGTATCTCTTTTTCTTTCAGATCAAGTGTGGATATCTGATGATAACTCTCATCTAAAGAGATCCCTAGGGTGTTTATTGCTGGAGGACAATGTGAAAGGAAGACTCCTCTTTTATATATTCAGTTCTTACCTCAGTCGCTAGATACCTGCTACCTCCCCTGGAGACGTAGCACTAAGCTAGAAAGACCTTTGATCTCACCCAGTACAGCCACTCTTGCATTTCACCCAACTGTTTCTACTCAAGGTGGTGTTCATCCACTGCACAGAGCAAGTCTTCCATAATCGTATTCATCATGGATGAGTATGCAAGTCCTCAGTTCCCCCTAACCCCAACCTAAGACTAGCAGGCAGCATCTCAGTTCCTGAGACACCACAGCCTAAGACAAAGAGGGAATAACATGAGTCATGGCCTCTTGACTAAATGACATTCAGTTTGTACCTGGTGGTGATGAGGCTATGGGTCATTTCAGCAGGAGATGCAGAACAATGCTGCTGAGACCCAAAGCTGCCTAGAGGCAAAGAGGAGAACACAAAGCTTTGCAACATACCTACAGGAACAAAAGATCCTGCAAGGTAGATCTTCAGAAAGACCCCAGAGGTTGCTTGAGATACTGCAGCGTAAAATAGCAGTGAGGAGTGTGGTACATAAGAAGGAGGATGATATACAAGAAGAACAGCTGAGCTAAGTAAATGCTTTACAAGTTTATCCAACAGCACTAGACCAAACCAACAAGCCCTGCCCCTGGCAGGGAAACATTTTTATTTCAGCCATGTCTGTACTCACATTGCACTAGCTGGAAAAACTGAAATGGAAGGTGACCTCCCAACTGCATAGGAGTTTCTTGGAGAGAGGATAGTTTTGGGAAGTCTCCATGGTGTCTAGTGAAAGGGTAGCCTGCAAAGGGGAAGGAGGAGGACTTGTTTGAATAAACTGAACTTATGCCCAGAGAACAAGAGCTCTGCCAATCAGCAAAGCTGAATCAAGACTGAAGAGGTAAATCTGCTTTCCCATCCAGCCAGCCTCTTTGCTCGTGGGACAAGGTGTCTGGGCCTTCTCTAGCATAGGTTTGATGTGCCTTAAACTCAAGCCAAACAAGGGTTTGGACTCCAGCTATCAGTATGAGTGAGAAGCGCTCCCCCTCTGGTCAGTCTGTATTTCTAGTGTAAGTTTCTGTGCTGTTCAATATGAAATTCTGAACTGTTAAGAAGGAGTTTTTTTTCTAGCGAGTTTAATCTCTTAAGCAGCTCTGCAAAGATGGTGGAATTGGGGAGGACTAACAGACGCTGCACAAGTATTACAACCCATCTGGTATAAATGCCATAGGAAGGCAGATTAATAAAGTGTGACTATGAGAGTATTAGGGGTGCCTCTCCATGCTGAAGATACTCTGATGATTGCAGATCTCAGTGCATCAACCACATTTTAAGCAAAAATAAGGGAATGGGGAAAGAAGTCTATCTGACACTTCCTTTCATTTTCATGCAAAACACATGCATGAAGGAAACTAAACAAAGGCCCATCACGCAATAATAAAGCCTGCATTTCTCAGATATCGTTCAATTTATTTTGGAGACAGAGCATTATTCAAGTCTGAAACAGGACTTGATAACAAGTCTTTTCTGATTCCTCACACCTGAACCTCCAGCTGAGATGACTGCAAGAGCACTTTGTGCTTCTAGCATAGGAGACAAAAACTCCAGAGCCTGGTGGTCTCCCAGAAGTATGGGTAATTTTGGAGGAAAATAAATGTATTTCTTGAGAAATATCTTTCAAGCACCCTGTCCTGCATTTCTGCATGCTCTCCTGGAAGAACTTGCATAGGCTGATCTCTTCTCATGGAACACCTTTGGCTGACATCTGTAGCAGCAATCATGGGGGTTGCTGGTAACCAGGGCTACCCCATAAACAGCACTGCTGGGAATCAGGAGACACCTACGTTACAAGGGTTGTTAGAGAGAAAATTTAAGAGAAAATGGAAACCTCCCTTACAATGTCAGAAATAGCAGTTCAATGTAAGTGCTTCTACTCCCTGGCTCTGATGCATAAGAGGGATGAGGGGACACGTGATAAGTGCAGGAGTGTCACCTCACAGCCACGGGTAGTAAAAAGGAGGATCTGGCCCAGTGCTTGCTAATTTTAAGCTTTTAGAGAGACACAAGGGCTATTACCCACCCCAGCCCCTCAGGGAGGAAGTTCTCAGCTTCTGCTGCAATCACTGTGGATCCTCCCAGGAAGAAGCAGTTGTGGCCAAGCATCCAAACACAACATATGGTTGTAAGGCTATAATTAACTGTTGCTAATATGTATTTCAAGTTGGAAATCATTGCTACCCAGCCCCCTCCAAAAACACTTCCAACTACTGAGAAAAGATGGATGTTTGCAGTTTGGATGCTTTGAAATAATGCTTTATGGAAACATTTGCTTAAGGTTTAATGCTTCTTAGTTCAGCTTCTGTTACCTTATAAGTTGCCCTGTACACTTAGGAAGCTTTCGATTTCCGTCTCTCTAGTGGCATGACTGGTTAACCTGCACTGATAACACAAATTGCAATGAAGGAGTAACTGTCTCTTTCCTTGCAGAGCTACACAATGTTTCTCTTTATCTGATGGAAGTCTTCCAACGTGAGGAAATCCTCAGGCACAGACTGAAAGACACTATGACACTCAACGTGTGCGCACAAAGATGACGCTGTTGCATACCTCAGAACTGGATTTCCCTTGGACAAAACCCTTCTGTGAATGAAATGTTAGAACAGATCATACAATTACAGCTGTTAAAAATCATAAGGAAGGAATCTACTGCATCTTAAAGGGAAGTACAATAAATTGACTGCTGAAATCAAAAGCAGTGATAGAGCAGGGGAAGTTGGGGCCACCTAATCTCAGAGGAGATTTTTTTCCATTTCGTCACTCATTCCTTCTCAAAGCTCTGCTCAGCATTATCCTACAGCCGCACGCTGCAGGGTATCATCCATGATTCACACCAAGTTAACCAAGAGAAGACCGAGCTTTGCACCACTGAGAAGGTCTCAGTGCTTAGTGTAAAGCAGCTCCTTGGCTATGTCAAATCAATTAGAGAGGAGCTGGTTTAGTCCTTGGACAACCACGTGTTTTCCTATCAGGCACTGCTGAAACCAAAGAAAGGACCTGGAACGCTTCAGGAAGGGATACGCACGATTAAAGAAATGGGACTATGGCTTGTGCTGCCCAAATAACAAAACAAAAATAATTCCAGTCTGAGAAGGGACTTTGCACTCTAAAAGCTGTTTGTTTCCAGCACCATCCACTCTGCACCCCAAAATGCTATTTTAAGCCATGTGATGATTAATCACTTTTATATTCACATTTAAAGTAGGGAATGTTTTAGATTATTTTTAATAAACATATTTAAAGTATGCATAGTGTTCATTTGCTACATAATGTTTTATCACAAAGATTCCAAACATAGGAATAATTTGGTTAAAACTGCAAACGAGGTAAGATTGCAAGACTACCCAAACACTCTCTAAGCGTGGTGATCTCAGAAGACAACCATTGATAATGTGCTTTATAAATTCCTACCGCTGAAGGACAGAGGATGGGTGGGAATGTGAATGTGGCTATCATCTCAGGTAGAACATACAACATCTAGCAATTACAAAAAGGTCACCATATGCAGAACAGGAAACAATACACTCTGACATTATTGCAGTTTTCAATAGGCTGTTCATAAAAACTCCCTCTTGCTTCAAAAAAAAAAACCACAACCCCAAACCCATTGCTACCCTCTTCAAGACCTTCTTCTGGTGTGCCCTAAGGGTCTCTTAGACCTGATTTGCAGAAAAGTAAAGATAAAAGTCTCAGCAATGATACTTCAGTGATGAAATTTTAACTTCTACTCTCAGGCAAGGAGATGCCTTTGTCAAACAGAACAGAATTAGCTATAAATAATCTACTCCTTGCATTTTCTAAATCCACCAAAAAGAAAGAATAGGCTCCTTCCTATATTCATATAACATTACGTTCACAGTTTTAACGTTTTCTGTCACCCCACAGCCCCATATCTCATATTACCATGGAAGAAAGCTATTTCTACTACAACAGAATACAGGGGCATCATTTACTGTACATAAGTGAATAAGCAACCTACCTCTATCTGCTTATCTTTGAAGATGTTGTTGATGCTGCTGTTAAAAGCCGCTCCAGAAAACATGGAGGTTATTGGATATGTCAAGTCTAGAATAGTCTTAAACACTGAGTTCATAACCTAAGGGGGGGGGAAGGCATTTCAAAGGTAAATATATGCAAGAAACCATATTAATCCACATTAAGGTATGCATTAATGTATGCAATTCAAGAGATGACGTATTCCAGATTCTACAGCCAACACATTGGAAGCATTGCTATTATAAGTACAAAAGTTGTCAAGGGGACAGAAATACAACTGCAACCAGTAACTCCTTGTATGGTGCCATAAATTTAAAATGAAAAGCAGCAAACTCTGTAGCCTGTTTGCAATAAGGCTATGGAAGAATGTACATCTGCATTGTTTCCCTCCTACCCATAAATCAAAACATCCCACTAAAGCAGTGTGCATGGGCATATCTGTCTTTGTACATCTCTTCTCATTTGTGGATCCCACCTAATTTTTCTTCCAGTCTTAAATCTTTTATCTGCCTCAGTGTAAGCACTTAAAAAACCATGTGTGTGATTCTCTGGGACTGCAACAAAGTTAAGTCAGTCACACATTAAAGAGCTTTAAACGTACTTTCTATGTATCAGTGTCTATGATTTCTCATTCCCAAAGTGAGTTGTGCTCTTCACCTGCTGCTTGGTAGTCAGCATTTAGATACTACTGCAGGCACTCACATAAGCTAGATAAACCAAATAACATTAGGTTTCTTAAAGCACTACAGATACCTACTGCATTACATAACAGCAGCAGGCACTGTCAAATGTGTGTCTTCTAAACACACATATACTGTAATTAAGATTCCATGGATTCTTTTTTTTTTCCATTTCAAGTGCATTACGTTTGTGCACTAACCTACAAGATAAAATGATGAAAATACCTAAACTATATGGCATAATGACCACTGCATTTGTCTCAAACCCACACTATTGGTCTCAAATCCTAATAAATCCTAACAAAATTCAATGCCTAATATATTGCATCATACTTGGTTAAAATGCAATAGAAGACCAAAAAGCCCAGTTAACTCATTTGCAATTAAATAGGATTTCACTGGATGAAATATTTCTATTACATAAAATATATTCTCTCTCTATGTGTTCTCTATAATTTAACAAACAACTTAACAGACTATATGGCATTGTACCCAGTCAGAGACCTATAGCATGAAACAGTGTCTAAACCTGCAGTCTATTAAAAGATCTGTGATCAACATCTGGCCTTTACTTTCCTTTAGCAATGATTTAAAGAGAGCAGGATTAGCCTACATTGTCATGTCGCATTGCTTTTGAATATATATTAGGTATCTGCTCAGAGAATACATGTCCAAGTATTAAACAAAAAAAAAGAAAAAGAAAAAGAAAAAAAGATCCTTAAAAACAAGTATATAAACAGGAAACATGGTAGAATGTAAAAGCTTAGCACAAAACCAATTATGAACCTGCCACCTTCACTCAGGTCTTCATTTTGGATTCTGATGGGGTGAAGACAGTGTGTCAATCTAACTATAGATAGGCTACTCACAGCTTCAGAGTTAAACAGAATTAGTTTTGTACTTAAAACAGGGATTTGGTCTTTGATGTTACTTAGAATGAGTAAATCAGGGAAAGAGGCATTTACAAAAAGCCCTTTCTTTAATACTGAAGAAAAAATCTCTCCAACTCAGCACCAAACATTGGGCTATCCTTGTGGCAAGTGATCTTTAGAACGCTGAGCCTCTACATTTCCCCTGCAATTAATGCTCGCAGTAATTTCATATATGAACAAAATACTTCTAATTAACGATTACTTATTAACATTCTCATTTCTCATAACTGCCCTTTTTGCTGACGCTGATGGCCAAAAGCCTCCCTCAGCTTTCCAAGAATAGCTGCTACCGCCTACCATTCTAAATATAAATGAAGATCACCCTTTGGAAAAGTAGCCAGAGCCTTCTGACTTCTGCTCTACTTCATACTTCTCTGCTAACCAACAGCACAAGGGCCAACAGCAGCATCTCCAAGAATGATGCAGCTTTGGTTCCCTACAGCACGGTGATGGGAAGTGCAGCCTTAAGGCATCTCTACCAGTTCTCTTTGGAGTGAGCAGGTATTTCGCAATCCTTCATTAACTTCTCATGAACTTTGATTTCTACAGCTCTGCTGCAAGATGAGCTTTCTTTTTAAAACGACCTTCAATCCTAAAATTATTTTTCAAAGCTACCCTGTGGTATAAGGCAGCTTCAACAAAGAAGGGACAAGGTTCATCATATAGAGCAGAAGAACAAGAGCAAATGTACATGATGATGGACAAAAAGAAACCTGAATTGTAATCTCTGGCTATCTTGTTCTTCGATGCAGAATGGTGGTAAGATGGTGCCAAAACCCAGGACAATCCCAGGATTTTTCAATGTTCCTGAGTATAAAAATAAGCAAGGGTACAGGAAAACTTTTTGAAAGAACAAAAATTTAAAACAGCAGAACAGATTAAATAGTTTTTTAAACTAATAGAGATAGCATTCAAAATTTCTTTTAGTGTCTTTTCAGTGTTTCGTGGAAGTTCCAGTGAAACAAGCAAAGGAGTTCACAAAGAAGAAAATGTTAAAAGACAAAATAAAAAAAAAAAAAAACCTTAGTTCAACAGTTTCAGATAAACAGCACTACAGGGATTTATTTATCCCAAAGGTAGGAATTACAGATAATGGAAGTTCAGATTTAAAGGTAAACTATTAAGAATTGTAAGAGTTGAAGAAAATTGAAATTAATCTATCTAAGAAACCACAGCCATCTCAGAGTCTGGTAAAGGAGAGAAGCAAGGTAAGTAAATGTATGTATGTTTAAAATCAGATTCAGATGTCCTGATCCTGTTACATTAACATGCATCTGCATGATCATTAGTTGACATGATCACTGCAGGGTAGAAATAGGATGGTTTGGTGCCTTAACAGGGCATTTCAAAGCAATAGCCATGTTTGGGTTTTGCATGCAACCTCTTATCTGAATCTCCCAAATGATAATCCTTGATTGAGGGTTAATTTCAACACCCCAAGTAATATGATTAAAATGGTAAATATGAACAATCAGGCCTTATCGCTACATGAAAATAGATTTTTCCTGTACCTTTTGATGTAACAAATTTTTAAGATTTAACAAAACCACATCCAGTAATTTTGTCTTCTGTTGTTAATAATCTCACATACTGAATTCCATCTGAAAGGCATGGAAGGGAACAGTTCAGCTGGCTCACAAGGGAAAAAGCAATCTGCCCTGGTTTAATTTTTGCAAGCAGAGAAGCCTAGTGAATAAAACCTTCCAAACTGGTTGATAAAGTTTTAAAGCTGCAATTAAAAAGCACCAAACCACAGCAGAATATGCCTTGGCAGGCCAATGCTGTCCTTGAGCATCAGCACGCTGGAGGACACCCAAAGCAGGTTCTCTGCTGCAGCTCATCAACCCAATTTAAGAGACAATATGTGCACGATCATTAACATGCATCTGTAACGAACCTCTTACTTATTTAGGATTCGCTTTGCGCTTTAAAGCTGCTATAGCTCATATTACCTTTTGCTGTGCCTGAACCAGGGCTAAGCCACAGTAACCAAGACGCCCTTCACCTGGGGGACTGGTACCAGTTTATTTTGCTGATCTCCCCCAGTCAGGAGGGAGATCCTTTCCCATAATATCCTGCCCGCTCTTCATGACAATCTAGTTTGGCAACATTTGCCCACTAAGCTCAGATTTTATGTTTGTTTGCAGGGATCTGTCCTTGTAGCTGTTGTTATACAGGAAGATCTGGCATACAAAGTAAAACACTGTGGGATGCAAAGCGATTTACAAAACACTGCACCTACTTATGATGCTCTCCCCTCTGACTTCCACAGCGGAAGGACCATTTGTGGTCCCCATGGCGTGGGCATTGCACCCTTCCCCACCAACCCTTCTGCTGAACCAGGCCAGGGCAGTTGCCTGCTGCCACCGTGCTCCTCTGCCGCGCTCCCAAGCCATCCTTCAGCTGCACCCGGTCCCACACGGGCTACGGGTGCAGGCGTCACCTCAGTATGGCAGAGAACAGCTTTTTCTTCCTCAAGCCAGCAGATGTACAGGATCAAGAAGAGTATTGGGATCCAGTCTGACAGCAGCTAGATCTGACCTGAACTGGGGCTGATGGTTCTGCCTCCCGCCTGTCCTGGGTCAGCACGGCTGCCTTTGCAGCAGGCAGGCAGCTCAAGGAGCTGAGCTGGCCAGAAACTAGCATGACAGCAGGGGGGAGAGATGCATTTTTGGCCAGATCAGCTCATTAAACCACAGTATCTCCCAATGCACAAATACTAGAGCCACATTCAGGAGAGGCAGAACCTCATGACTGCGACCTCAGAACCTGCCGTTCCCCCCATTTATTTTAGCTGTCATATAATCACAAACAATCAGAGACAGCAAATGACTGCAGCATCCTACCTAACAATTCTTAATTCTCATTATAGGAAGCTTTTTAGCTACACATTCCTGTAACTGTATTCCCTTCAACAGCATAATATTCCATTTGTTGTGAAATCTGATACTTTGAAATATTCTCCAATTAAAAAACCAAGGAGACCCAAAACCCTGCAAACATGACATCTTTTGTTTGTTTTGCTATTTAAACACAGGTAAATAAGACACCGAGAGGCAATATATAGTAACTAGCCTGACAGGTTATTTTCATACCCATCTGTATTTTGACAAAAGAGTAATTTATTTCTTTGCTGCTTCATTACGTCCAGAAAACACACCTCATTAAAAATATCCCTTCTCCTAGCTCCAAGTGTACAACTAGAGATATACCAATTTCTAAAAATATCAAAAAGAGAAGTAACTGCTGGACAAAACCAGCATTTATTTTGATGTATTAAAAAGATAAATAAGTATCAGAGTTATCTAATCCATCACAGTGAAAACATTTCAAAAAAAACCCACAGGCTGAAAAAGTTAGGCTGCAAGGTTTTGCAGGAAGAGCACTCAGTAATAACCTTCACCAGCAAAAGCTCACAGGCTTCAGAGGAACAGAATCAGCAGCTTCTGTAGCAGGGAGCGCTCAAGCCTTTTTGAGTGACGTTGGCTTAATGAAGGACGCTCCCCAGACCATCCCTTGCACAGCAGCCGCCTCCTGCAGCGGTCCTCGCCAGCAGTGATGCTGCTCTGCAGGACAGCAGGAACAGTCCTGTAACTTCTGGACACTGGGAATTTGGGGCTTATCTGCTGGGTTTGCCACCTCACTCATACTCGGTTCCTTTGGGTGGATCTTCCATGAATCCCCAACACATCTCCCTGCTGTTACACATAGAGCTAGTGCTCAGTGAAAGGAGCCACTCTCCTTGCTCAGTCTATAGTTGTTCCAACACAACACAGGAGAAAATAACGCAGAATAGCCACTGTTAAAAATATTTATAAACCCTCAAGCTACTTTGTACATTAGCTGTGATCTGATCCTGGAGAGAGGGTTTTCATGGCTTTCTTCAATTTACAATGCAACCATTTTGCTGGACTGTGCTGTTAACAGTGAAAAGGGCTTCAAACAGCGGTCTTTTCTTTTTTCATTCTCAAACCCTTGAACAATTTCTGGTTTGGATGTGGACCTGGCAAGCTTGTCAGAACACTCATGAAAAGCCTCGAGAAAATCCATTCTTCATTAATAAGATGAAATGGTTGCTCTAACAGAGGTCATTAATCTCTCCTCCAGCTATTTATTTGCAGATTTCAAGTACCGGTACCTCAAACAGCCCGAGGCTGGGCCAAAACCTGCCTTTTCCTTTGTGAAACATTTTCTGAGCTTTGCAATTCATGTTCAAAAGTTAATCAATAGATTAAATTTCTTCATTTCATCTTTAACTATTCCTGGTAAAAGCAAGTGTGATTCTTGATTAGGCTGGCAAGCTCAAGAGCTGCAGTGCTGGAAATGAAGCTGTCTTCAATGGGAGCACAGCCCTGAGAAGCCCCGAAAACAGCATTCCCAGCTCTGCATCACCCCCTGCGCAGAAGAGGTCTGACAAGTTAACAAGGAAGAGGAAATAATCCTCTGGACAAATGCATGGAGGAAAATTCCATCACTCCAGCCTAACCGAGAGCAAGGGAGAGAGAGCAGTGAGCCACAGATTGCTGGAGTCTAGGAAAACACTGCAGGGAGGTATCACCACATGCTCGCCCTGTGCAGATGCTGTCCTGTAAGCATTTGGTAGCGACCAATGTGGGAAATAAAGAGTACAAGGTTAAATGGGTGTCTGATATGATTCAGTACAATTGTTTTTATGTCCTTAATCTCAGGTCTCCTCCACCTTTGCAATTCCAGCAAACTGCTCTGTATTATACAGTTTATGTTTCCGGTGCTTTCCAACCCAGCCAGGCACAGGCAGTTCTTAAATAAAAAGCACAAAATCCACATTCTTCTAGTAAACAGTGACAGGGAGGTGAAACAGAGTCCCATGGTCCTCTGCCCACCAGGACAGCACAAACATGCTGGGGCCTCAATATGTATTTTAATGCCCCAGACTATTTAGCTTGCAAAGTAAGTGGTGTCTTACCAAGGTACAGTAGATTTTGTCTCAAAGCCATGGCAGGTTAGAAGACACTTGGAAAAGGTAAGCAGTATAATACATGTGCCAACTATGGACTCTTATTTCTCCCTAAAATTCAAGATCTAAGCAGACCCAGGGCTTAAACTAATTTAGAAAATTCCCCATGTTGCTTCCTTTTCAATAAGAAAACCAACATGAAAAGGTGGTTTTCATATGAACAATGCAAAGCTGTAACTAGCAAACTTCAGAAATAACACTAATCTTCACCTTTAGTCAATTTGAACCAGTGTAATCTGGTGCTAGTACAATTTTTCCCCAACATCTTATCAATAAATAAATTCACCCACAGAAGTCACTATTTAAAACAATGTTCCCAAACCTTGGTTTAACTATGAAAATATGGGTTTGCTTGTATTAAATATTTAAGTTAAAATTTTTTCCTGAACCAGAGTACCACCACTCTGGAGTTCTCAGGCTACACCATGAATTACACATTTTGTATTTAGTTTAGAGAAGGATTACCTCTGTCAATCAGTTCCACTGAAAAATGACAGCATGTGAGAACGAAAGAGAGAAAATTATACAAAAGAGAAACACATTTGTTGAGAGTTGGAAAGGAAACAGATTCTAGCACATAAAAAGAGAAGATAAAACAAAGATAAACACAGGCTAACACACTTAAACAACATCACTCTACATTTATAGTGTGACTAGAATTTGTGCAGAGCAAAGTCAAGCATTTGACTCCTGCCTCCTCAGGTGCTCACATCGCCTGCCAGTGCAACAGCAAGCAGCTTTCCCAATTCAATCCCTCTCTGCCGGGCAGGGGCCCTTTTCACTGTACAGACACCAAAGTGCAGATGGCTGCACTTTGCTTGGGTGGTTGCTCGTGCACTGCTGCCTGCTAAGGCTTGCGGTTAGGTTCTTGCACTCCATCTGAGAAGTGCAATGTTTCCAATGCTTACCATGGCCCACTGCCTAGCTTTGATCCTCATCTGATTGTAGCTGCGTTCTTCGGCATACAAGGCACTCATAAAAGCACCAATAGATGTTCCTCCGATCATATCTACAGGGATGCCAGCTTCAATCAGCGCTCTGATAACTCCCACTTGGGAGCATCCCCTGTGCCAAGGGAAAAAAAAAACAACACAAACATTATCAGACAGCCATTGAAAGAGCATAAAGACGTGAATGCCACCTTTTAAGGGAACTCGAGTGTGCACTAGCTAAACTGTCAATCTCTTGCTAATCAAGCCTCAAAGCCAGAAAAAGATGTCATGAATGCAGAAATCTTCAAATAGACTCCCTGAGGATCCTAAGAAGCACAGACCACTCAGCTGGACTTCCACATGAAAGACAGCGATACAAAAACAACAGCCAAGAATCAAACCAGTGGATATGGAAGGGAAAAGTCAACATGGCTGTAAGGGAGCAATGCATCAAAAAATTCTGCTAGGGTTCTTCCAAAGCAGCCAAGGACCGCTGGACTTCAGAGACCTTTCCACAAGAGTCTTTTCCAGTGATTCTTCAAAGAAACTCAGCCAGCCTGGGATCATGGGATGGGTCACCACAGGGATTAATAATGAATTTGAAGATGGAAAACAAAGAGCAAGATGAGACAAACAGTGATGAGAAGGTAGGAGTTTCATTCAGCACACAGACCCAGGAGAGAGGCAGATGAGGCAGTGTTTGAGGACAATATAAATTCCTTCAAAATAGTGAATCTACAATCTTCCTTGATTTCAAGAAATGCACTAGGACCTCAGAGCAATGATGGAGTCAAGTGATAAACAAGAGATGAACCTCAGTGCTGATGGAACAAGAGAAAAACAGAAGTAGCAATGCCCCTACAGCAATGAGGAACCAATGCTCACACAGATTTTTTTAAACCACTGTGGATATTCTCTGAAAAATATTAACCTAGAGTTCAGTGCAAATTGAAAAGGAAAATTAAAGAAAGCAGAATAAAACAGAAAATGTAAGAACATACATCTAGGATGGACCAGCATTTTGAAAACTGCAAGCAAACTCAGACTTCTCATGAAACAAAAAATAATAGCAGAACTAGAAAGTGACAGAGAAGCACAAAAGATGACCAGAATATGGAAGGAACTTCACATGAGAAGAAACTAGACTCGAATCTCCGACTAGGGAAGATGATGACTGATGGGAGACACGCAGGGCCAGCCAGTGATATCACCATGCAGAAAGTTTAATGTAAAGGAAAGAATTTACACAGAGACACTTGTATGTAAAGCACAAATTGGGGAAACCACTGTTACCACATGCTGAAGAGGTCAAATCACAAACGGATTTAAATGTAGACTGGATGAATCAAAGGTACCAGGCTGTCAGTGGCTACTAAATATGAAAAATCAGAGGCGCAACCTTGTGTTCAGGAAGCTCAGAAGCTGCTAATTGTTACAAATACTCATTTCTGAAGCAATCACTACTACCTGCTATCAGAAATGAGAAAGCAGAGGTGGAACATTTGATCTGATCTTATAAACAGCTCTGACAAACAGCAATCCCCTAATGGGAGAGGGATTCCTGTCTGTTCTACAGAACAATTACAAAAACAGAGAAATTAGCAGTGGAGGCTGCCTGCCTTCTTATCAGTACAAAATTACGGCCTCTGGTTTCAAATGCTTTGTCCAATTAATACCAAGCATGTCAGTTAGTTCATTCCACCTGGATGGATGCTTTGCAGTCTAAGCCATACAGCAGTAAAAAAATCTTCCTTTTCCCATTTTCATCCCATTTTTCTGTTCCCTCACAGTTTGCTCTATTTCCATCCTCTTTCCCCTTGCTGTTTACATCCTATAAATACTTGCTAACAGCTGCCAAGTCCACCGTAGGTGTCATTTGGCCAAGCTATGCTGCACACATTCTTTCCATCTAAATAAATCCCTTCCAGCTGCTGAAATGCTTTGAGACAGGTTCTTGGTTATATTGGTGTAAATGTCTTCAATGACAGATCTGTGCTGGTGTAATCCAAGAGCAGAAAATGGCTCATTTAGCTTTCCTCTCCAAATTCTCCTTCCCCTGCATTACTGATCCTTCTTCTCATAAGATACCCTAAATGAAAATAATTATATTTTTTCCTGCGAGAGGAGCCCATTGTTTTTAGGGTTTTAGATTGCAGCTATTTTTGCAATCTGCTTCTTGTGCCTGGCACTTACTGCTGCCTTATCCCTGCATATAAGTCACTAGCTGACACTGAAGTTTCGCTGAGGAACAGACCTTACACTATCCAACCTGCTTTCTGGAGAAAGCCTACATCATGTGGACTTGTTAAGACATTTTAAGTACTGTAAAGCATTTCCTTCTTGGAGGGCAACTCTAAACTGGCCAGGACTAGCTCCAGACTGGATTCTCTCCCTTTAGCCTCTTCTGAAACTGGAGCGCCTTACTCATGCATTTGTGAGTCCATAAAATACAAGGACTTTCACATGATCACTCTGGATTTGTATTTACTTTGCTATATGATGTCCTTGAACGAATAGCAAAAGATTATTATTACTTCTATTGGCAAGCCATCACGTCCATGTTGTGCCTTGGCGGAGTCCCTGCCAATAACCAGCTAAATGTGTAACAGCCATGTATCTCCAACAGATGCATCGATTTCAAAGCACTGACCTACAAGATGGGAATGAAAGTACTTTTCTTGCTCAGAGAAGGATGTCCTATAAACTGCCAGACTAAATTATGTTTCATTTATTACACAACTACAAAGCTGATTCTTCCAGTTCCAGCATCCTGAACAGGAACATTCCTCACTGGATGTATTTGGGCAAACTAAAATCCTGAAGAAAGGCAAATGTGCCCGAACCCACCCCATTTCTCCATGTACCACCCAGCCTCCTAAAAGATATAAAGGGGTTTTTTTCCCCTCCCTACAGCTTTAGGCCATCATTACCCCAGCAACACTACTACATGAAACTTTTCAACAACTCCTTGCAGTTGGTTCCCTCTTGGCCATTTCTTCGCAGCTCACGGCATACATAAACACGGGCAGGCTGCCAAGGGAAGCTGTGTGCCAGAGCCGGCTCTTTGCCAGGCAGCATGCATCCCGCTCACTGACAACTTGCTGGTGCATCATGGATAGCCAGTGTGGGCAGCTCTCGTGCTACGACTAAAGAGGAAAAGAAACTGAAGCGAGGAGCTACGTCCCTGTTAACAGAGTAGTAGTGCAGAAAAAAATCCAGGAATCGTGCACTTATTGTAATACCAGGCACAATTTCACAGGGGACCTGTCCTGGTTTAGGGCAACATATGAAAATACAAGCGTTTGGTAAGAGGAGTACAAAGGAAGATTGCTTGTGCCGACACTGTATGTACACATCAGTGCCAGAGCACTTGCATGAAGCAAAGGAAGGGATAGGAAAAACCTCTGGTTCCCTGGCTGACACAGAGCTGAATGTCACTTAGTCCAGAGGAAAGGAGGAACAGGGAAATCCACCTACATATGAGGAAGGAGCGTGTCAGATAGGGGATGCACAGTATGTTGCTGGAGCTGCACACGCAGCTGTCCTTTGCCTTAAAGCTGCCTGACAGTGCAGCTGGATGGAGCATTTCCCCTGCCAGGATTAACGCCTGTCCCTAGGACAGTGATAAGGACTCCTGCCACCAAGGACAAACGGCCTAGAAGATTACTTTCACATCATTTGCACCGGAACCCAAAGATTTGCCCAAGAAGTGCAGTCTATATTTTAACAAAAACTGTTTTCCATTATATATCACTTCCTAGGATAGGCCTGATTAATTAGTGCCCTTTGCAGAGAGAGCAGAAACAGCATCAACCAGTTTGAGGAGGAACAGGAAATAAGAGCCACACTCCGTTTTCACCCCTGGCACTGCCTTGCAACCTAAGCTGAGCAAGGCAAGTCATGGGCTGCTCTGTACATCAGCTGTCCCAAAGTGCTGCTTACTGCATTACTTACCAACCTTGTGCTCAACATGCTTAAAAAGCCTCCAAAAGCAGTACTGTATTTCTAAATTCCAAGCACCGTTTCTTCTTTACTACTAATGGCCACAAATAAATGACCACATGGCAGGGTGAGAAGTTATGGGGTTGAAGACGTCCTTCCTTGAAATAACAGCACAGCAAGCAGAGAGCACAGACTTTCTGGCAAAAAGTCTTTCAGGAAAATTCCTACTACTGAAACAAGTCCTTGCTTTCACCCCCTGGGGAAATACCACTGGCATGTGACTGTAATGCACAAAGGCCAGAGTACAACTGATAAAAGAAAAATTCTTCTGTGAGACATACATCAGCTCCACACATGCCTGCCAAGAGCTCAGATTAGATACGACTCTCAGGAAGAGGCGAGCAAATGCAGCAGGACATTTCAGATTAAAGTGTCAGCAGGAGTACAGGCTTGTCCTCTGTGCTTAGGTCAGTGGGCTGAAGAAAATACAATTAATACAAAAACAGAGCCTGTGCACCAATATTTTCTCCACAAGCCACATTTAGCATATCAATAGGATATTGCCTGTCAGCACTAGAAAGAAAAAACACAATACTGTGAGGACAGAGAGACGGGACACTTGTTTTTCAGACCATGACTAACAGAGCAGCAAGGCAAGGCTGCAGCTTGATCACACTGCCCACCTCCAAAGTCCACTTCAGTTTCAGAAAGGAAGAGAAAATACAGCTCAGGCATTCAGCCTCCCCAGCACCACCTCTTCTCCTAACTGACTCATCAGAATGAAGGAGATCTCTCTGAATGTGCTGATGAGATGCTATTTCCTCTGGTTAAAAATGGGATTAAGGTCATAGCTGCTGCACAGCTCTGCTGTGCCTCTAACCAAAGCCTCCCCAGAGCGGGGCTCATGGCTTGCTCCACCACCTTCCTGATCAGTTAACTGGGAAAGTAGGTAGAAAAGTAGAGAAATTGCCAAGGGGACTTTACTAAGCTCCACTAGAGTCTAACAAACCTGAATTAAGGTACCCTCATAACCTTAAAACTCCCAAAGAAGCAAAGCTATACAAATAAACCCAGCTTTTCCTTCTTATAACAGCTTTGATTCAAAGCACGTTACGAGCAGTTGTTAGATCACTCAGCTTATGGGGTGTCCTGGTTTCAGCTGGGACAGAGTTAAGTGTCTTCCTAGTAGCTGGTAAAGTGCTGTGTTTTGAGTTCAGTATGAGAAGAATGTTGATAACACTCTGATGTTTTCAGTTGCTGCTAAGTTATGTTTATAGTAAGTCAAGGATTTTTCAGCTTCTCATGACCAGCCAGCGAGAAAGCTGGAGGGGCACAAGAAGTTGGGACGGGACACAGCCAGGACAGCTGACCCAAATAGGCCAACGAGGTATTCCATACCATGGGACATCACATTCAGGAAATAACTGGGTGGCATGGGGGTGGGGATCGCCACTCGGGGACTAACTGGGTGTCGATCAGCAGGTGGTGAGCAATTACTCTGTGCACCATTTATACATTCCAATCCTTTTACTATTACTGTTGTCATTTTATTAGTGTTATTATTATCATTATTAGTTTCTTCTTTTCTGTTCTATTAAACCATTCTTATCACAGCTCACGAGTTTTACTTCTTTTCCCTGATTTTCTCCCCTATCCCACTGCGGGGCAGGGAGTGAGTGAGCAGCTGCGCAGTGTTTAGTTGCTGGCTGGGGTTAAACCACAACATGGGGTAAGCACAGATGAGTATGTATTTACTATATCCATTTTAGAGAAGTGCAGAAGTGGTGTGTTGGGTAACCATTCTCCCAACGCTGCTTTGAAAGCACTAGAGATAAACTGAAGGTGACTGAGCTTCCAGCCCATGGGAATGGACAGCATGTCTCAAAACAGCCAGGTACAGCATGCAGGCTCACTCACACTTCTTGGTCTAGGATCTTGAAAGTGGGGCTGGTTACTGAATTGGCGGGTCTCAGACTAATGGATATCACTACATCCACTACAGAACTGTTATCTGAGTAACGTAGTTTGTGGTGGTAGTGTTAGACACTTCTCAGAGTTATTCTGGAGGTGCTCACTGTACTGGGGCAGGGTGGAAATTAGATGTTATTTAAATGAAGGGATATATAGAGTAGTATCTGGAAATGTGAGATTAAAAGAAGTTTCTTCTTTATATAAGAAGCATCCAACTACCAACATGATCTTTCCCAGCACTGCCCATTTTTAAAACTATGCCCAGAAACACTCGTACTGATCCAGAGACCTGAATTCTTCCTGTCTTCCCCTCCATTAGCAACAGCCTCGTTTCATCCTCCCACTTAGCTTTGTCCTCAGATTCCCATCATGTCCTTAAGTTAGAGCTTGCACACTCAGTGCTCTGCAGGCATGTTCAGCAGAAAAAGCAACTCCTATTTATTAGTGAAACTCCATTCCTGCAAGAAAATCCAAATACAATGTCCTTTTAGCATTGATCTTGTTTCTGCTTTATATACTGACTTTGGAACAAGCTTTAAACAGAGAGATTTGCACCTGACACAGAAATACATGAATGAAAACTGTTCAGCCCTTCCCAGAGGGCTGTCAGGTCTACCCAGACCAGGGGTGTGAAGGTATATGTGAGTAAGCCATTAGAGGGGAGAAAAAACACAAAGCCAGAGTAAATCAGAAAATGAACCAGGGTTTTTGTTTTCTGATCCCACCTGCCAGCAGCACACTCTAGTAGGTGCATACAGGAAGGAGGACTAGAGGAATAGAGGCTGAATGGCAAACTGTACCCCCCCAGTCACTCTCCACTTCAGGATGCCAAACTAAATCCTGTCTCTTGCTCTGAGCCAAGAAACAATTCAGTTATCTGCAAAGAAAGATAATTTCATTGGAAAACAAATATATCCTCCTTTCCCCCACCCCCCAGAGTTACTTGTGAAAAGTCTTAGAAGAACCCATTTTGAGCACAACGTCTGGAAGCTGCAGAAATAAGACAAAAGCATAGCACTTTAAACAATTTAACCGTGATTTTACTTACTTCTCCAACCTCCTTTCTTAACAGGAAAGTTCATTGCCCAGATGAGGTTAGACAGATTTCTAAAAATCACAGGAAGAGCTTTACCATTTTCCTGAAAGCATGTGGACTTGCCAACAGAGCATTACAACTGCTACATGGAAAGCGCTCCCTCAGACTTGCAGCTCTGTAACACAGCAGACTTTTCAGCTGATAAAAAGAGGTGCAAAGCTAGTAACAAGAGTTAAACGACAGGTCCACTATCTCCTTGTTTAATTTCACCTGTATATCAAAGTACTGCTACGACTAAATGAGTTTGGTGGGTTGAAGACTGGAGATCAGGACAGGACAGTCCAAATAAACCACTTGCAATTTAAAAAAAAAATAATTAAGTTGTAACTTTGAAGTGGATAGCTCCCAAGCTCCAACTGCTTGGAGGATTTAATAAAAGCCAGTAAAACCTTCAACCTCCATGGCCAATGGGAGCAAATGAGCAATTACATAGGTGCTGCTGATGGGAAAAAGAAAAATCTGATCATTAAGCATTATGTGGGTACCAAGCCATATGAACATGGCTTTTATGTGCATGTGATGACCCAACTATTACACAACTCCCCGAGCAATTGGCATTCAGATCTGATAACAGCCACACAGCTCTGTCTGTGTTTAAGACAACTGCACTTTGAGGCAGAATTTTGAATGGATGCATAAACATGATTAATATGGCTGAGCTCTCGGGCAATACACAAGATGGTCTGTCCCTGAAGAAATCAAAGCAAAGCCTCTTAGGAGCAATTACGCTGCAGTCTATTACCAACCATTTGCAAACAGAAAGTCTGAAGCCTTCAGTACAAGTTCACAGCCATGTCTCATGAGGTTTTTCAACAAAAGCAAATACTCAGAAGTCACTATTTTATTTTTAGGACTCAACTTTTGTTTGTTCAAACAATATACTCTAGGGTTGACCTGGATAAGACTCAGATTGGGTATCCAAACATAAGTTATCATCATCATCTCGAAGGAAGAACCCACATTCCTTATCTTCCTCCTTCAGCCTCTACAAAACAACACTAAAAGTAAAACACCAAGTCAAAGGTGTAATTTTATCTTTAAGGATAAAGAGTTTAGACTCTTCTCTGTTATTTTAGCTCCTGGATATTGCCCTAAAATCAAATCTGCTTTTTAAAATGCTTAGGGAATCCAGGAGTCTGACTGCATGGCTGACCGTGGAGTTCAGATGTTGGTCTGGTTTATCTGCATGTGACAATGGATGCTCTGTTCATGACAAGAGCACACACATGCAGAGCACAGGCCACTTCTTTAAACACCTCTATGAATAGTTAGAAGCTCTGAAGCCCCCCCATACTTCAATTTGAACTTCAAAAAGGGATATAATAAAGAAAAATTACAACTCCACTGTGCATTCATACAGATATCTATCTATACACACAGAAACTTATTACAAGTCATTAAATAGCTTCCCTTCCTCTGAAATGCACCTACCAGAGCAGAAAGCTAACTGTACATGAAGGAGGGTGAAGACTGCAGGCTGACTAATGCAAAGGTCATGAGGATTAACCTCAGGGCTGCCAACTTTCTGCCCTTCCAAACGTGCAAAGACACATTTGGCGTGGTGTACAAAGGGATTACTTTGAAGAAAGGGAACTGGAGGAAGGATATTTCAAGTATTCAGGGGTTTTTTTCATAACACAAAACAGATTCAGCCTCTTTTGTATCATTTTGATACTTCCATACTGCAGAAATCTTGCTCTATCAGCCATTATTGGCCACTGACAGACTGCAGATGTTGGACGGTAAGCTTCATTCTTCTGTTTAAAAGAAGGGAAGAAACATTTTTTCAATGTTTTTCATTTCTTTCACATTTCAGTTCCAGGACCTGACACCCTTTATAGCTATATCAGGATGAGAAATGGGATCCTTTTAGTGGTGCATATTCTTCAAGACCCGTCTTGCTACAGAATAGGAAAGCAGAGTCCTTATGTGCCATCTCAGTATCTTGAGCAAGCAATTGGAAATGAAACACAAATTTCACAGGTGCTGCCTGACTGTGTCAGGGGAGAGAAAAAGAAAAAACAGGAACTGCAATAACTCCTTACTCTTATCTTGTGTAAGTAGAAATTAGGAAATGGCATGAACTGAGTGTAAAAGGACCCAGTCTGTGACAGACTGGCTCTGTACAGGACTGCCAGACACCAAGATTGAGACAGGGATCTTGGCCAAACCCAAGCAGAGCCCAGCACCACAGATCACCTGTCATGGTTTAACCCCAACCAGCAACTAAGCACCACACAGCCGCTCACTCACTCCCCACCACCACCCAGCAGGATGGGGGAGAAAAATCAGGAAAAGAAGAAAAACTCAGGGGTTGAGATAAGAATGGTTTAATAGAACAGAAAAGAAGAAACTAATAATGATAATGGTTACACTAATAAAATGACAACCAGTAATAATAAAAGGATTGGAATGCACAAATGATGCATGGTGCAATTGCTCACCACCAGTTAGTCGACACCCAGTTAGTCTCTGAATGGCTATCTGCCTGGCCCCACTCCCCCCAGTTTATATACTAGACATGTCATCCCATGGTATGGAATACCCCTTTGGCCAGTTTGGGTCGGCTGTGTCCCATCCCAACTTCTTGTACTCCTCCAGCTTTCTCACTGACTGGGCATGAGAAGCTGAAAAATCCTTGACTCGGTATAAACACTACTTGGCAACAACTGAAAACATCAGTGTTATCAACATTCTTCTCATACTGAACTCAAAACACAGCACTTTACCAGCTACTAGGAAGAAAATTAACTCAGTCCCAGCTGAAACCAGAACACTGCCACTCTCCACACCACCAAGGCTGCTTACCTACCTTTGGACAGTGCTGGACCCACATTACCTCTGCAAGATCACACATCATCATGTCCAGCCATTAAACTTTCTATGATACCAGGAAAGCAAATGCAACTCCCACCAGCTGATTAGAACCTGATACATCCTACAGACTCAGCTTCAGAGGCAGGTACTCAGGAACCTGTTGGCTTCCATGAGAGCCCCTCTCCTACAGCATCTCTGCACTGTGGGAGAAGATACCAAAGCTGGTGCTGCCCAGAATTGGCTACAGACTACAGGGTTTGCTTGTGTGGGCTTTTTGCTGCCCAGAACAGGCAAGGATACTCTCAAATCTCAGCAGCCCCTGGAAAAAATGTTGACCATGTCTTGGCACTGTACCCAGACAACACAGGGTTACCAGCAGCCTGGTTATTCCTCAGACGCTGCACAGTGAAATACAGGTAACTATCACAATAATTGGACTGGATGTCAGGTTTCAAGCAAATTCCCCAGACGCATCCAGCCCATGAGGAGAGCATAAATCCATATACATTTAGAGATAACAATACCCTCCTAAACCCCCAAACAATTCCTAGTGGCAATGGTTTATACTTCTCTTCCATGCAAGTGTTTCAGAGCAATTTATAAAGGGCGACCTGCACAGATGTCACAGCTGAGATAGCAAACACCTCATATTTTACAAAAAGGAGAACACAAGTTATAAGCATTTAAGCCATTTGCTCAAGCCCATGCAACATTAGGAGCTGAACACCAGCAAAGTGAAATCCTGACTACCCATTCCTCGCTTCAGTGATTTAACCCTCAATAGCTGCAGTAACTCATGACACCACGAGCACCTCGGAGAGGCTGTTGTGCTCTTTCAGAACTATTCTAACCAAGGTCAGAATGAAGAGCAATGGTTTTAGCAAGAATGTTGTTTCACAATGTACTTCAGAACAAGTGTTCAGACTATGTTTTTGAATACTTCAGAGAATCAGAATCTAATTTTTACACACTTTTCAAGCTGTCAGCCCTCTGTTTACTGCGAATTTTAAGCACTGTGAGATAGAGATAACAAATGAAGGGGATACCTGTACCCCCTTATAAACCACTGAGAGCAACCCTAAACACTGCTGTCAATAATCTACTTGCAAAGTACAGTGCAGTCCTCAAGCTCACTGTGTGTTCTGAGCATTATTTCAAAGCTAAATGAATTTCTGCTAAGGTGACAAATAAGGACACCCCCCAGTATGGTAGAGGCAGCTGGCAAACTACATTTTTTGCCAAAGGTCCTTTGAGAGAGGACATGAAAGCAAAGACTGAGATAGGAACTAAAGGGCAGAGATAAAGATGCAGGAATGACAGTGGAATGAAAAGGGTATGAAGAAACTGAGTAATCTTAGGGCTTGGATGTGTCAGAAAGGGAAAACAAAGACTTACATACTAACAGAGACATGGCCAGGTGGAAAAAGAAAAAGGTTAAATAGATTATATATGATCTAGATAGCAATGGAAGCATGAAGAAGACATCATTAAGCAAGTTTTCAAGATGAGCATTACTTTTATTTTCCAGCAGAAGAAACTGGTAATACCAGTGTATTTGGGCTGCATAGATCCCTATCCCTCATACCTTAGGGAGCCCCTCATTAGACTCAGTCTGCGTAAAGTTTTGAACTCAGTAAAGAAGCTGAAGAACATTTGCTGTGTTCCAACTTCTGTGAGGAACTTCAAGAGTCCAGGAAATTCCCACAGGATTTTCTTTCATCCCTTCTGTAATCTCTGTATCGAGTATGTTTAGGATCCCATAGGGGAAAAACACCGCTTTGTGTTCTTTACAACAGAGTTTTCAGTGCACGCCTCCAGAGGCGGCTTCTGAATTCAGGCAGCAAATTCCTCCCCCCCACCCCGTTCTTTTAACAAGCACATTGTCTGGGTGCTTGTGGTCAAGTTTAGTAGTTTAAAAAAGCAACTCCTCTCATGCTTCCAGTTACTACCCTGTATTTGAGGTAGAGTAATTGATCTTACAGACCCACCATCTCCATTTCACGTACTGCAGCTCTGCAGTAGTAGTTTTAAGACACCGTCCACACATTCTCCTCCAGATAGGAGTAAAAAGCCCAATATCATTAGTTATGTGTCTCGGTCAAGGGACAAGAATTAATCTTCCTTAACTGCTGGAACTGAATCCGAAGCACTTGTGCCATAAAACTTCACGCAGCCTCCCCAGGAGATTCTGTTATTGTCAAAGGTTGAACATCAGGGTTTTATAACCACGATGCTACTATCACCTGCACCACAAGAAAAGAAGCTACAGTACAGAAAGTGTGTTGTCTGCATCATGCGAGCAAACTGTCCAACCCACGGACAGCACTTGGTCATTGGAACATCATTTCCACCTCACATTTCAGCTTTTTATTCCTCAGATGTTTCATCACGTGCTGAAAGCTGGGGTATGAGTTGTCAGCTCCACCACTGCACTACCAGCCAGCCTGCTCTACCCCATGGTGTCCAAACCTCAGTCCTGACCTAGGAGACTTCACTTTTATTACCCCCTGGAAGACTCACTAAGCTTTGACATTTTCTATGCAGTCTTCCCTATTTTCAGGGAACAAGACATACTTCTCTCTGCTTTTGTGGACCATGAAGCAAAAGATGACAGGCCAGAAGGGATCTCAGTCTCTAGGTAACTTGCACAGCTACAGCCCCCTGTGGTCTTCTGCATGGCACCAGTGCTGGAAACTGGACCTTCCTGCATTGCCATTTGACCTTGGTCTTTGGTAGAACAACAGCCCCAAAAAAGAAGAGGTTTTATTTCTAACATCCCTTCCTTGCAGCACATTGCCTGAGTAAGTCTAACTGTTGAGTTACCATGTTATGCTGCTGAGTATTTGCATGTTCATTAATTTTGGCAGCTTGTCAACTTTTCCTTAACCAAGTCAAGCAAGGGAAAAAACCCAGTGACTTCTGTTGCCTGCAGTGTATCCTCTTGCCAAACACTGAAGATCTGCATCATACAATGAAGAAGTGAAAGTTTCTTACAGTTCAGATGGCAAAATCCAGTGAAGTAGGAAGCATCAAGGAACTAAATAACAGGGTAGCCACAAAACACCTCTTGTCCTCAGTTATCATGGGGAAAAAGACAGAATTAAGAATCAGCCTGCCCTCACCTGGGATGAGAACACAAGATTTCTGTACATTTTAAGGCTCCTCTCCAAATTAGAATAACAAATGAGATAAAAAAAACCAAAACGCCCAAAGATACTAGTATCTTTACCAATTCTGACTCCTTATATGAGCATACTGCAAATTCAGCCTCTGCACTTACGTCAACTCTGATACCACTTAATTGTTGAGACTGTAATTAAAGTATTGCATTACAGGCTATGGAACAACATGTCCTTTCATCTGCTAAAGGTAGTCGAGAGCTCCCTAGAAAGCTCTCTGCCCTTGAGGCAGAGACAAAAAAACCATGCAAAGATACTACAGTAGAAATATAGTATCTCACAGCACAGCATTTACTTGCTTTCAAGTGTTTTACATGGATAGGCCAGGTCATCAATATCCAAAATCAATTTCTTTTTAAACAAGATGGAGCAGGGGAAGCACTACAGAGTTGTTCACATGCAAGAACTCCTCACCTCCTAGCCAAACTTGCATAGTAAAAGCATACATCAACATTCAGAAAAGGAATATGATTTTCTAAAGTTCTTGGAATGACTGTTTCAAGTTTTTCCTTAAGTTATGTTGGAAGCTTTTCATCAATTCTTTTCTACCATAATTGCTCAGAAACAAAAGGGGGCACAGTGACAGCTGGGAAACCTCTCAACATGCTGCCACATTGGGCCCAGCCTTCAAATAAAAATTCCTTGTACCTGCACTGGGAGATGCACATGTGCATCCACCACATCCCAAGGTGGGTGTTGGCATACCGTACCTTCTGCTTGCTTGACCCATGTATATAGGACAATCTGACCTGTACATCCCTTGGCTCCTTCCAACCACAGAATGCAGTTTTGCCCAACCTCACTATGCTAGGGATTACTCATAAGCTGCAAGTCTTTGTGCCTTCTAGATGAACAGCAGTGCCAAGGGATCAGTGTCCAGTGGCAGAGAAGGTAAGCAAGACTGTGTGGTGGGTTTGACCATGGCTGAACACCAGGTGCCCACCAAAGCCGTTCTATCACTCCCCCCTCCTTCTCTGGACAGGGGAGAGAAAAAATATAACAAAGGGCTTGTGGGTCGAGATAAGGA
>JANZLQ010000055.1:9415564-9430228 GCA_026212715.1 Elanus axillaris | reverse complement strand
TCCACGAACTTCTCCAACGTGGGTCCTTCCCACGGGCTGCAGTTCTTCATGAACTGCTCCAGCGTGGGTCCCTTCCACAGAGTGCAGTCCTTCAGGAGCACACTGCTCCAGCGTGGGTCCCCCACGGGGTCACAAGTCCTGCCAGAAATCCTGCTTCATGTGCTCCTTTCTCCACAGATCCGCAGGTCCTGCCAGGAACCTGCTCCAGCTTGGGCTTCCCATGGGGTCACAGACTCCTTCGGGGACCCATCTGCTCTGGCGTGGGGTCCTCCACGGGCTGCAGGTGGGCATCTGCTCCACCATGGACATCCACGGACTGCAGGGGGACAACCTGCCTCACCATGGTCTTCACCATGGGCTGCAGGTGGGCATCTGCTCCACTGTGGACCTCCACAGACTGCAGGGGGACAACCTGCCTCACCATGGTCTTCACCATGGGCTGCAGGGGAATCTCTGCTCTGGCGCCTGGAGCATGTCCTCCCCCTCCTTCTTCACTGACCTTGGTGTCTGCGGAGTTGTTTCTCTTATATGTTCTCACTCCCTGGCTGCTGTTTCTCCCTGTTCCCCAACTTTCTTCCCTTCTTAAAAATGTTATCACAGAGGCGTTACCACTATCACCGACTGGCTCAGCCTTGGCCAGCGATGGGTCCACCTTGGAGCTGGCTGGTATTGGCTCTGTTGGACACAGGGGAAGCTTCCAGCAGCTTCTCACAGAAGCCACCCCTGTAACCCCCCCAGCTACCAAAACCTTGCCACAGAAACCCTGATAAGCAGGTTTTTACTCAAACTTGCCTGAATGAACTGGAGTTGCAGCCAAACATAATGGATACAGTGACAGTAAAGCCTCCTTGTTTTATTCTTCATGCAATCGGGTCTTAGAGTCACACACAGAGTGTGGAAGACAAATCTCATCTCCTGAAAGCAGAATAATTATGAGATCTGCCTCTCGGGGACTCTTCACCATTGGGTAAAGCCATTGAATCAGAAGATAAAGCCAGGCTTTAAGAAGCACAGATACCCAAGTCAGGCTCAGTGCAGCAGCCAATAAGTGACCAGGTAGTACAACGACCTGCACATATGGCCTTCTCTAAAAGCACAGAGCGTGAGCACACTGCATGTGGCACAGGCTTCAGGAGCACAGACAGACACACAAGGCAACAAGTGGGTTCATCAGACAAATATTTGCATAACAAGAAAGGTATAATTTGCTTCTCCTAAGCTGCTGCTTTTATCCTCCCTTTTCAGAGGGCCAGAGCTGAAAATAAAGAAGAAAAGGCAGAAAGAACGAGTTGATGAAATAGGCCAACTGCCCAAAATGAAAAGGCATGAGTCCAAGTCAAATCATTAAGAGTCAGCAAGAAAGCTCTGTGGAAAAAAACTGCTTGACATATCAAGAGCTGAGGTAAAATAGTAAGTTTGAGGAGAAAACTAAATGGGAAAAAGGAGAAATGAAAAGATGCCCTGATGAAATATCTACAAATATCCTTCAACAGCAGCTCCTCAGGGAACGCTTAAATGCTCTGCCTGAAGTAAAGGGCAGTGGAGAGAAGGGAAAGGCATGGTGAGCTGCAGAGCCCCATCCACCTATGCATCATGTAGCATGGACAGGGCAGGATGTGCAGACTCCACAAGTACCATCTGGTAAAGGTCTCTGGCACCATGTGCATTCATTCCCAGCACGAACATGCAGCTGATTATTATGCCTTATTGTAGACAGTACACCTGAAAAAGGCAAGTAACTTCTTTTAACAATAGCTCTTTCCTTCTCAGTAAGCATACCTTAGGCACATCATGTATTTGTATCATGTGCGTTACTGCAAATATAGCTTCTTATCAAAATAACCAAAGTGGAACAGGTCTAATGCTTTGTATTTTCCCATTATGCCTATGCGGAATAGGCATGTTGGACCAAATTCACTCCTAGATTTATGATATTATAATCAACAATAAAGCTTGTCAACACAATTTTGCTTTAGTCAGTCTTCTGAAACAGCACGACCCATTTTTTTTCCCCAAAGCCCTCGGGATTCCTAGATACTTCTGTATTAATTATTTACTCCCCATAAATTTTAGTTTTCAAACAGCTTTGCTAAGACAACTATAGAAAACCAAAGAAAGGGTGGGCTGTATGTGGGATGGCTAAAGGTCATGAGAATGATTTATGGGAGGGTTTATGCCTTTGTTGCAAGGTTTGATGTGTCATTATTCTTGCAACTATGTAGTTCAAAGGTATTATTTTTCTAAACATAAATCCCCTTTCCTTCCCTCAAGCTCCACAATGTTTCTAACTGAAATTAAGTTAGCATTTAATAAAAGCAAAAAGCTATAATTTTAGAACTGTATCACTTCGATTTGTTTTATTTTTATACTCACAAGAGAGAGAAAACCTTTAGATCCTATGAGCCTTTTGTCATGACAAACCACAAAGATAATTACTAGGAAGCTGCTCTGGTAAAACCTCCCAAACCAATTGTCATTAGGGAGCCAGACAAACATTCCCAAAGTAACAACAATATAATTGATATTACTGGAGTCACAGCACACAATACCTTTAACAGAAATAACCACCAGTCAGCACCTTGCAAGTATTAGCGCTCTCTGGGCTTTGTGACCAGTATGATTCATGCTTCTAGAGCAAGGTAGGAGGTTACTTCATGTAGTATATTATCCAAAGGCTACTCTAACTATCAAGAGTCTGTGCAGCGAACCATCAAGATGTTTTTAGCTGGAACAGTCTTTAGCCACAGGATGATTTTAAGTGCCTAGTGCATAATCTCTTGAAGTTCCCTTGTCCATAGAAACGGGGACCTAAGAACTTATTCAGACCTTGCAAAAGCAGTTTTACAGAGTTCAGAGTAACTTTGTCCTCCCCCAGAGCCTTAATTATATTCTCATTTTGGAATCAAACTTTTAAGTCGTCCAAATCTTTTGTCTAACAATTATTCAGATGACAATTCAACTACAGAAATAGCATTCTGTACCTTTCCGTTGAAAACACAATGCTCACACCATCCATGTGCCAACTTGAACCCCAGGAAAAGCATTTTAGTTCATGACATAAATATAGTTTCAGAGAAAGAAGAAGTTATCATATTTATCTGTTTATCCATTTAATCCTCAAGTCCTCCATATTGCATGGATGCAGAAATGAGCAAATTAGCTGTTAACGGCACGTGGTCCCATTGCTGAATGGGTGGCGCACATCCAGAAATCCTAAAGCCAACACAGTAGCAGTGCAGTGGTTCAGATTTGTGGAGAAGGACAACACAGGACCAACACACAGCTCAATAATCCTGCTCTTTCTTACCTCTGCTCTTGTAAAGCAGCAGGTGGTAGCTTGCAAATTAAGTAGTAGAACAAAAAATAGTTTGGCAAAAATTACAGCAGTGTTTACAGAAGGAAGAAAGGAAGGGAATGAGCAAAATGTGCTGCCAGAAATACAGAAGTGCACATATTTTAGCATGACACAGGCTTTGGTAGAGACAGAGATATCAGACAGGTTGTACCAAAGAAAACCATGAGTGCTTTGCATCAGTTGATTAGAAGCCTTCTGAGATACCCAGATTATGTAGAAGCTCCTCTCCTCTGCTTTACTTTGTGTCTCTACAGGACAGTGCTTATCTCAGAAATGAAATACTGAAATCAACTTAGGTGAAGAAACTGTGAAAACAAGTAGGATAAAGGCATCTTTGCAGACACTCAAAGAAAGATCCACAGCTCTGGCTGTCTCAGCATCAAGTGACTAATCAGAACAAGCTGTCACAAAGGACCTCTTAACTTTTACTGTAGCGAATACTCCCCCCAAAGCACGCAGTGGCCCAAAGACAAAAATGTGATATTTCTATAGACTTAAATAGATATACTATGTAAAAATTGTATTTTTTATTTTTGAGAGCAGTATTTCAAAGCACTGTTTTAAAGAAGGGCTTCAAGAACATGGTGATGAAGACAACAAAGACAGTGCTCTCCTGAGACAAAGGACTACTAAATTTTGTCTCAACATAAAACTCTCAAAGCAAAAAGGGATTCCAAAGAAAAACCTCAGTAATAATTTATTTCCAAAGCTCACCAGGAATTCAGATGGAATTCTAATAGACTGTTCAGCCCACACCTTGCTCTCATATCTGCAAAAATACAATCTTTCTGTAAAGTAAGGCTGTCAGAAGTGTATAGGTACCTGGGGTTTTGGGCAATTATAAAGAAGAGAACATTCTCCCATTAGAGGACATAACTCCTCTTGCTGCTCAAAACTTGAAGAGCTTTAGGGGCCTTTGAAATACTGTGCGCCATTTTCTAATACAAGAATCCATAGGAGAAAAAAATCCATAGTGTAGGCCAATAAAAGAAAGAAGCATCCTATTTAGTGCCCTGGTCATCTCCTGGTATCAAGCCCAACTTATGAGAGGTCTCAAGAGGTCACAAACACTCACATTCCTTCTGCAGAAATCGAGGCACAAATCCACACAGCAGGTTAAGTTTGTGTAACAAAAGCAATTCCTCAGTGTCTCCCCCAAATGCTACTTACAGAACAGTGCTGATTTTACAGAATGCCTGTTATCCTGAAGAATCTGTTGCAGCCCAGTGACAGTGGTGCTCTAGGATCTGGTAGTAATGCACCAGCGTGCCCAGGATAAGCCACTTACCTTGCTCCTCCACCCCCAAGCACCAGTGCAATGGCGTTTCCAGTCAGAACACGAGCCAGGCGAGAAAAGTCAGAGTGACGGTCTGGTGGTTTCTGGAATACGCGTTCATACATCTCTATCTGCAGAAAAGAGGACACAAGATGGTCATTCTAAAGGCAGGGTAGAGTCTACACTACCAGCCAACAACATACTGTTAAAAAGTGGATAGCTGTTCTTCAAACAAAGAAGGTTCATGAACTATCCAAACTCTTCTAGTGACCACATGCATCACATACTTTTATAGTAGTTGGGAGAATTTCACTGTAGTACAGTATTTTCTTTGGAGTTATTTCTTTCTTGACAAGGATTTGAAGTTACTGGGAAGCATCCCAAGTCTGCCTGTGCTTTACCTTTAGCATGGTTTTTGCAAGCATGGGGATCCTCCCAATGAAATGGACGCTACCATATGTACACACCTTTCAATATGATCTTGAGATAGTATTTACCATAAAGAAGACGTGAGGCTCTTATCCCTATATTTCCTATATTAAATCGAGGCCAAACAGATTTAAAGAGAAAACTACCTGTGTAACAGTCAGTTGCACATCAGAATATCATCTAGTATCATTATCTCAGATTACCTTTGATACATGGATTACAAGTAAAGCTAAGGGACCAGCCACCGAAGCAGGAATCTCTTACCAGCTTGGGCAGGCTTCTTTTGGAAAAGACTCTGCGTGGACAGTGGAGATGAAGATGAGCAGAACACCAGCTCCGCATGTTGAGCCATTCCACAGTTCGGGAAGGGAGAGGCCCATCTTCCTTATGGAGTAGGATGAGTTGCTTCTGAGCTCGGACCGCAGTGTTCTCCAGCATCCTCTCCAGCTACAGCACATTATACACACCAAAGGAATAGGGGAGTCAAGTATTTACTGCTCCAGTACCAATTTCACAGAATACTGTACTGTGAATTATATATATATAGATACGTACATGTGTGCACACACACTCATACATCTGACCCCTATTCCTGTCTGAATCTGCAGACAACTATGCATACTAAGAACCCTCAAGCAAGACTGATTTAAACAACTACATTGTTAGCTGTGGGCTTACGTGACACATAGAGCTCTGAAATCACACAAGGATTCAAACCTGAATGCTTAAAAATGAATGCTTTTTACCTAAACCACAGACCATTAAATGCACAGCACAGACACACACTATTCATACAAAATGAGATTGCTTCCCAAGTCATACTTAAACCTACAAGCGTTCAGCATGTTCTTTCACTTCCAATCAGACCACTTTTTCCTCCTTGCATTCCTTATTTTTTTGTTGTTGTTGTTTTAGGCAACTGATGGCAACTTGCTTTTACTGTGCTTCCTGCCTCCCACATACAGTCATGAAGAACCAACACAAAGTGACACATAAGAACACTGCAGGTGGTACCAGTCCCAGGCTCTTTGGAGGTCAGACTCAGCACTTCACAATCCTATAAAAAACCCACTTGTGACTTCATTTTTAAATTTCTTGCAGAATTTTACGTGCCTAGTCAAACAACTTTGGTAATAAAATACCAAAAATAAAAATAGTAAGGGAAAAAAAAGTACAGGTTATAATCTGTAATAAAATATATTAAATTAGTCATATAATACAATTTATATCTATTTTTTCCTCAGCACACACCATGAATTCCATCCAGGCAGAAAAGAATTTCTCTCTGTGTCTGGAGATCCTGCAAAGAAATTCTGGCACAAATGCAAAGCTCCAAAGCAATCTGACTTTTGATTTACCATTGGCCAAAAAGACTCTTCAAAGAACTTAGCTGGAAATACTTCTACATAAAACTTGCCATTTCAGAGGATCCTCATTCAATTCATTTTATTTTTATAATACACATTTCCCAGGAATATCGCATTATTTATGGTTCACTGGGTATTAAACCCAGGAAAATTCATGAGTATGAAACAACCTTCTTTGATCTGGACTGTTAACACTGTAAATACGGGAAGGAACTATTTCCACACCTCTCCAACAGTAGGCTCCTGGTCTCCCAGTCCAACGATCAAGATGCAGTCAGCCTGCCGGATGCAGCGTTGAGTCCAGGGAGTAAGGGTGCTGTCTGCCTGGTAGAGTACAATACGGTGAATATCCTCCTGCTGTCCCAGCCAGCTAGTTAGTCGGTATTCATGGATACTGGGGACAGAAAAAAAAAAATAATTAAACAGTTTTATATCACAACTCCTAACAAAGTACAGAGAAATCTTACATGTCAAACACAAAATCTGAAGGGCATCAGAGAACTGCATCTCTTGCTTGTCCAGCCTAAGAACCTTATCTGCTCACATTTCCAAGATCATGCTTTCTTTATCTTTCCATTATTTATACCATTAAATACACACAGAGGAAAGAGGATGCAGTGATGCCTAACTTCAATAAGACTTCCATGGCACCCCTAAGAATGAGTACACAGTACCTACTTGGAGCAATTCAGCTTTTCCAATTTCACCAGTGAGAAAGTAACTATAGAAAAAACCCACCCACATTTGAACCAAATACCCTTGAAACATTGTTGTCTCAAACACCTTGATGAGGAAGCATAATATATATTAGAACACAGGATTTTATTCCCAAACACTATATATTTATAAGACCAGTGTAGCATCTTTCTGCATTTTTTCCTAAGTAATAATGAGGGCAGGTACCTATCCAGTGCAGCAGAACCAAGTCGCTGTTTGATGTTATCACTGGTGAGCAGCAACGCAGGACCTGGAAAAAACAAAAAGTTTCATATGTGAATACCTGCCATTCAGCTTCTGACAAACTGTATTGAGAAAACGTAGCTGTAACAAATGCAGTTCCATGAATTTACTTTGAAGATCATGATGAATCAGTGCATTGATCAGACTTGAAGAGCTGACAGTCTTCACACTTATCTACAATAACATCTCCATATTCCCAGAGCTCTCTTACTGCATTAGTTGCGACCTACAAGCTCTCTTTTAGCACATTCCTCAGCATCACGTAGGATGACAGTTTCTACTGCAGCTGCATTTTCACAAACACAATATTCAGTATATCACGTACCTTTTGCAACCATAGAAAGCCCAGGAGTCTGGTTTCAAAGCAAAAAGCTATTTCACTGACGTATTGAAATACATTATTCGTTCAGCCTACACTGAACCAACTCCCCAGGTGAATCCTACAGCTCTCCATAGCAGTGCTACTTCTTACTCAACATGCCAACAGGAACCTATACCACTACCAGCCCTAAGGAGAAAGGCTCCCAAATCTATAGGGCACAGTCCCATTCACACTACTTCCGCTATAGAGATAGGCATATGCACACATCTGGCACAACATTATATCTGAGGTGAATTTTGGTGCGCATAAACCAAGTGCCTGCAAGAAACTTTTATTTTTCTTATTAGCGATTCTATTTAATCAGTAGCAATACATGCCATGTGTGGTGGGGGCTGCAGAACAACTGCAACTAAATACCAAAAAAAGCAAAGAAAAAACTTAAGGGATTAACCTCATACCTGAAGAAAATATTATCTGTCCCATATTGAGAATTTCAGGTTTACAAACATGAAAGAGCAGGTGCTCTGTATTAATGTTTTCATTACAATCCTTCATTTTTTCCATTAACAAAAGAACTGAAATTTACGTACAAAGTAACAAAACAATTATGTGAGGTCTCTCAAGGCACTAATAAAGCTGCATGGCTTAATGTGTTTAGTAAAAACCAAGGAACCATGAATTCACAACATGGTAAAAGATCGCAATTTCACACTTATGTGCTCAAAAAGCAAAAAAACACAAGCACAGTATCTGGAGCTGGCCACCCTGACCTTCAGGGCCAACTCATTTCCCCCACAATGCTTGATTCTTCCTGCAAAGTCTTCACTCTCTTTTAACATACTTTAGTGTTAGACTTGAAAAAAACTCGTCAGTATCATTTTTTCATCTTGTATTTTCAAACATCCAAACTGTGTTTGCTCTTTGTTACACTGATGATGAAGAAGGAGCAAACAAAATGGACAAAAGTATCCTGTAAGCAGAGACCAAAAAGTAAAAGCTGGTAAGAAAGCACAGAAAGGAGGATGACTTGACAGTAGAATTTAATTTCCTCATCATCCAATAAAGTTTATGGTAGATGTTTCCTATGAAAGCAACAACTCCCAAGTAGACGGAATTAGTTCATAAGCATTTCAAGAGCAGAGCTGGTTTAATCTGCTCTTCACTCCTGCATCTGTGCTGCTCCTCCGTTTGTGCTCCTTGAACCGTCTGTCTGCAGGGAACCCCAATGCTTGTGGGTGGGGTTTTTTACCATCTTATTTTTAACACTGGTAGATTCTTTGATCTCATTCACCATTCAGCCTCACAAAGAGTTGGTCTAGCACAACTTTGTATGGCGTAGTGGGATTAAGAGAGGTCTCACAGAAGAAATACTGATGACATTGCATGCAATGAAGACAGCAAGGGAGAGAGGGCAGGTCAATTTTGAAAAAGCATTCAACAGCAGAGTTATCATCTGTGTTCATTAATGTGTCAAAGTTCTCGGCAAAATAGAAATTATATGTAGACCAAATATTCTTCCAGGATATGTGACTTACAAAGCTTTATGACAATGGTAGAAGTTTAGTAGGCAAAGATGAACAGTCAGGAATGCAAAATGAGCTGAAGAATACAATAAAAATGTCAAGTAAGAGAGACTGATGCTGAGGAGAGAACAGCATGCTCTACCTCTGCATTTAGCTGTTACCTCCCTGCACCTGGTCACTGAGATGCAAGAACATCAGCAAAGGAGCTTGGAGCACAGCATATTGATCTGGTGCACTGGGGCCCATGCCCTAAGGGAAACCATTAAACCCAGTGACCCTGCCAGCCAGAATACCTTTTAATACAAGGTGAGAGGCAGACTTTGTAGAGCTGGGGTGCATCTTTATGTTAGTTAAGGTGGCAGCTACTTCACCCACAAATATCTTGAATGGGGACAACACATCCCACCAAGCATCAAAAAAGAGCCTTAGAGAGGTATATTACTTCAGAAATCACATCCACTCACCTCACTTTTGTATTTGGAAAAGAAGCAGTTCACAGTATACGACACAAACAAGTGTGCACAGGCAGACACACAGCTATGCTGGCTTGGGAGGAGTCTGCCCAGCATCCCCTCTGCACACCGGCAGCATGGGACAAAGACACCCAGACCCTTATTCATCCCCAGCACAGAACACGGTGATGCTTCCAACTGAACCAACTCTTGTTTTATTTCAGAAATAACAACCATCTGCTCTACACTTCCAATTTCTAGCAAGCTCCTAATTAATAAACCATTAAATAATCCTCCATTAATGTGATCAAGAACACCAACATATGTGTTCTCATAAAACAGAATGACCAAAAGTGTCATTTAAACTAAACTGCTGAGAGCAATGAAATAATTTAAAAAAACAAAACAACCCAACTCCCAAAATCATTCTCAAGTACGTACCCCTCAAACAGCCACACCAGCAGGCAGGAGTGTCCAAGGTAATGTGCTAGTGCATCCTCAATGTGCATTATTATAGTTACACACCATCATCTAGTGATGCTCTCTCCACACCTGACATCAGTCTTGTGGGCAATTTACAGCTGCAGTTGGCATAATGAAAACATCCCTCCATCCTCCAGTAGCCACCTGCACCCTTCAGGGACTGTTCTCTTTCAGTAGGATTAGACACGGGGTGAATAGCTCAAAGTTAAGAATATAGGAGAGGTGATATGAGGCAACATTAAATATTTATCTAAGCCAAATAATGTCTCTCTGACTGCAACCAGCAGCAGATTGCTGGGGAGGAGTATTAGAGCAAAGAAAACTTAATTACATTCTCCAAGCCTCCAGCAATTTGTAGACATGAATTTCTCAAGCCAGAGGTGGTGACTTTTAATAGCCTCTGGGGGATTTTTTTCTTTCAAACTTGCTGGGATTCTGAATCCCAGCTTTTATGCGCTTCAGGTGGGAAGACTGCATGGCCACAGTCTTGCTCCCAGGCACAGAGGGTCATGATTCATAGGGTAACCTCAGGGAGCATCTAAATTGGTACTCCAGAGTCATTTATTTTTCAGTACAGAACTACAATTCCATGAAAGAGAGGTGAGGAGAAAAAAAATGCTGCCAAATATCAGAGGTCTAGTTCATTTTACCTTTTAAGAATAAAAGGCACTCAAGAAAAGGGATGAGACAGCCCTTCAGCAAGGCTTCCAAGCTCAAATCCTGCCCGCGTAAGGATACATAAGCATCACACAAGAGACAAAACTCTTCTTTTCTTTCCAGAGATGAGCATGGTACTCACTTCAGTAATTTTTTCCACATAACATCAATTTTGTAAGATATGCAGGAGTGGGAATATAGATATCCTAGTTCTAAGTCTATTAAAACACAATCAAAAAGTTGCCTAGAGCAATCAGAGGCCCAGGGGTCAAGGAGCAATCTCTGATGCTTAGAAACGGTTGCAAATCCACCTCAGCTGGAAAAACTACTCACACAAAAAGATACGTCCAGTACAAAATGCATGGTGGAAAAATATTAGCACAGCAAACTTACTTGCCTGGACTTCAGCAAAAGAGAATTTATATTTGGCCTAATAAAAGTCTACAAAATTATGTGTCAAAGAGACAGAACTGATAAATGAGTTTCCCATCTCAGTGTCAGAAGATCTCGCCCAGCAAAAAATAACAAGTTGTGCCAGGGGCCAGGCACCACATTAAACACTTAACATTTAAAATCTAACCTGTGTGTAAAGAAACTCAGGCAGAACTACAATTAGAAACTCCAATAAATTATTAGTAAAGATACTTTAGTGAGCTTTCCAATACTTTACACATTTTTAGAACTGAAAATAAAGCTTATATTTAAAGGGCAGAAAAGGAGAGAGACACATATGTTGGACTTGAATCCTTCCTTAATTCAGTTTGAAATTATATATGATGAAAGGGCTCCCACATATAATCAGAATTCACACAGCCATGTGGTATCATTTAGCTGATCTCAGTAAAAGAACAAAAAAGTAGTTAGGTAAATACTTTTTCAAAATCTGGATGCCAAAGAAGAGTTTTTTGATTATCTCAGCTCTACCAGGATTAAGGGGAAAAAATATTAGTAATAATACGGACATGATGAACATTAAGCAGAATTCATCAGCATGGTTATCCTAACCTGAAACTTTGCACAGCTGTAAAACTTGCCCACCTTCACCTCAGCTCAGTTCAGAAGTGGAAAATTCTGTTCCTGCTTTTTGGAAGTTTTATATTCTACATCCTCTTTCTGTGGAGGCCCAAAGACCAAGATTCAAAAAGAAGACTTTCACACTGAAGCATACAAGCAAACAGAGTGAGGAAGCAGTGATGTAGCCTCCAGTTTACCATGCTCTGTGGGACTTCCCTGCTCTCTCCTCAATGCTCAGATCATATTTTACATTTATACCTGTCTCAAGATGAAGGCAGATTCATGTAGAGGTATTGCCACCAGGTACCAAGTAACTACTTCACCGTCCAGCTTTTAACAGAACAAACTCCATGGGAACACGAACATCCCTTAGTATTTAACTCGGACACAATCACACTGCCCGGAAACAGTATCTGAACTATCATAAACCACAGAAACACCAAATCTCAAAGAAACCAGCATGAATCACTTGGATAAAGCTGTGGTTGGTACCATACATCGATGCTCCCTGTGTGCAGAATGCAAGCACAAGCTGGCCAGCCAGGTCAGCATGCTCTGGGGCCCAGAAAACCCAGTACAGATGGACAATTCTGAATACTTTTCCAATTCTTGTGGACAGTATATATTAATTCATGGTGTTATAAAGCTTCCACTATCAGACTAAGGCATTCTATTTGTCATTATTTTTATATTATACTCCTTTAATAAGATAGAAATAGTTAAATTACAACACCCCCCCCAAATCCTGTTAAATAGATTAACCTGCAACCAGCTCCAACTCACAGCACTGCCAATAGCCTTCTTAATGCTGGTTGCAAGGAAAGAGAAACCATCCTCTTATGTAATTTTGCAGGCTGTGTTACAACCCAGGCTGCCACCCAACCACTCTACCCAGCACAAGGGTCAGCCCTGCAGTGAGGGCAAGTGCCTCCCAAGAACAGCAGCAGCTGATACCTCAATTCTTAAAAGTTGGTTCAAGAAAATACAAAAGAATAACCAACAAAAATATGCTAATAACAGCAAATCTACACAGTGAAACCCCTTATTTTAAAAAAACTAGGAACATACACTGAAAGAGACTTCCTTAAGAGAAAGATTTTCAATTAAGCCTTCTCAAGCATATTAAATGACACCTTTCATTTCCATAAATACATTTAAGGTCCAACTGCAGTTCACAGCCAAACTCCAAGTGCTAATTAGCCAGTTTGAAAGTTTGAAGCAGGTAAGCACTCAGGTGGCAGAAGCACGAAGCTCCAATACACCAGCTGGTCACCAAGGCCCTAATGCAAATCTTTTCACATAACATTTCAATTCCCCACATGTAAAATGGACATGGTTCTAATGGCCAGGTGAATACCAAGACAATCTAAAAATAAACCAAAATTTTGCTTCACAACACAGACTTCACTACTCATGTCATTTTTTGATGCAAGAAGTCAGAAGAAAAATCATTCCAAAAACCAGCCCCTTTCATTATAGCAAAGCACCATTTGGCACATTGCTCACAGCACTTCGTCACACACCAGTAAGGAATACCCAAACAATTTATAACCATAGTATAAAGGAGAAAATACAGAAGGAGAAAACGCAAAAGCTACCAAAAAAAAGAGAGTGAAAAAGAAAGAGAATGCTGCTTCTGAAAAAAACAAAACAAAAAAACACCAAAAAATCCCCCCCAGCCTGCATGAAAAAACCCTCAACCCTGCACAGTATGTGAACATGCACAGTAAAGCCTTGGCAGAAGGTTAACCACTGTCTTGGAGCATTGTTGGGCTGAATAAGCAATAAGCTGACCTGACGAACAGAGGCTATCAAGGCCAGAGAGCTTAGTCTACCAGCTGTGTTTTGAACCATATGGCTAGCTGTGTTTTCACACAACATTTTCCTCTTCCCACTGCAGCCGTCTGCTCCATTTTGGCAAGAGCTTCAGATGCCAAGGTTGTATAGTACCATCTATAGCTGCCAAGCACCACACAGACATCAGTTTAGGAAAAGAAAAGGAAAAAGAAGGGTGAATGAGGAAAGGCCAAGTGATCGTAACAAAACCCCTTTTTGTCACATTCTAGTTGCCTTCAACTAGAATGGTTATTTTTATACTGAATAGCCCATCTACTTATACTTAATTTTCTGTTTGTTTTATTTACAGGCTCCTAGTGCTGTCACACATCAAAACAAGCTGGCAACAATCCCTAAGAAGCACCCATTAGCAATATAGCTATGGCTGAGATTTGTGCTCTGTTATAGATGTAAAATTTTTCTGTCATCTCAAAATAAGAGGAATCTTCAAACGCCCACAAATTACTTCTCACTGTAACACATCTCCACCACAAACTGCACGCAAATTCATATTTTGGAAGGTTAAAGAGTTCAAACATTGTTGTGGTTTAACCCCAGCCAGCAACCAGCACCATGCAGCTGCTTGTTCACTCCTCCCCCCCGTTTCACCCCCATGAGTAAAGTAAAACTCATGGGTTGAGATAAGAACAGTTTAATAGTTGAAATAAAAAATATAATAATCATCATCATAGTAATGAGAAAAGGAAGATAAAACATAAAGGTTGAAATATAACTCAAGAAGGTGAGGTACAATGCAACTGCTCAGCACTCACCGACTGACACTCAGTTAGTTCCTGAGCAGTGACCACCCCCACCCCCCAACTTCCCCCAGTTTATATACTGGACATGTCATCACATGGTATGGAACACACCGTTGGCCACTTTGGGTCAGCTGTCCTGGCTGTGTCCCGTCCCAACTTCTTGTGCCCCTCCAGCTTTCTTGCTGAGGGGGGAAAGGGGACTTGTAGCTCTAGATGTAAAATGCTATGA
>JANZLQ010000055.1:9372331-9413795 GCA_026212715.1 Elanus axillaris | reverse complement strand
AGGGAACTGGGGTTGTTTAGCCTGGAGAAAAGGAGGCTGAGGGGAGACCTTGTCGCTCTCTACAACTACCTGAAAGGGGGTTGTAGTGAGGTGGGGGTCAGTCTCTTCTCCCAAGTAACAAGCAACAGGACAAGAGGAAATGTCCTCAAGTTGCACCAGGGGAGGCTTACATTGGATATGAGGAAAAAATCCTTAATTGAAAGGGTTGCCAAGCATTGGAACAGGCTGCCCAGGGAAGTGGTTGAGTCACCATCCCTGGAGGTGTTTAAAAGATATGTAGACGTGGTGCTTAGGGACATGGTTTAGTGGTAGACTTGGCAGTGCTAGGTTAACAGTTGGACTTGATGATCTTTAAAGGTCTCTTCCAACCTAAACGATTCTATGATTCTGTGATTCAATTTCCATCATCTTTGGCTGCTGACACAGCATGCGTGGTTAAAAGTCAGGCAATGTTAAAAATATCTGGATGCCAGAAACAGGTTAAACACAATGTGCATTTACCTAACCTGTTAAGAGAAAGAAAAAAGGCGCTTTGAATCACTTGGAACGGCCACAACTTCAGAACAGTCATTGATTTAGCCCACAAGAGGAATGAGCTGAAATAACAAAACCCCAAAACCTGCTGTCAGTATCAAAATATTCCAAAAATTAACATTCACTTTTTATAGTATTCCTGATCATGGAAATAGATACCTGTTTTCAACAAAAAAAAGTTCCTATAGGGAATGTGTATCTCCACCTATTTTCAGTTCTCTGCAAGATGGGCAAATGTGGAGCTTTACAGATATGTGCTTAGGAGTATTAATATAAAATATGGAACCTCTGTAGTAGCTGCAAAATAACTGTGGAAGTATCTCCAATATAACATGGTAAGCTGAGTAAGAACAAAGAGTACGGGCAGAAGAAAGATTTTTTGACAGAAGTATGTGATGCATGTGACAAAGATTAAGATCTTCCTAGATAGCTTAGAACAGGAAAAGATCAATGATAGGGGTGTTCTACAAACTGTTCTTTTTATTTTGATACTAGTTTTTTTCTCCTTAACTAAGCCTTCTCAGACAACCTTACTTTGCTGCTAATGCCTATCAACTCGGCTCTAAGTATACAGTAAACTTATTGTCATCTAAGTTAGGATTTAGCATCCTGCTTATTTCACCCAGCAAAGGCCTAAGAAGCACCATTAAGATGAATTCTTGAGATGGACATATGGAAGTACTTGATATACCATATGAAAACTCACTCAAAGTCTATGTGCAAGATCGACAGTACACTGCAGGACACAAAGAAATACCAGATAAACTTTTTTCAAATATATTCAGCAACTGAGTTACTCACTTCAAATCTTCTAAAATAGCTCTGCACAGAACATTAAACAGTTTTTCCACTCTTTTTGGCAATCTTCAAGAAGATATTTGTAGGTTCAAACAAGTTACACATCACTGCTCAACTCCTTCATCTCCACCAGTCCTTCCCTCTTTAGAACTTCAATGGCAATTCTCTGATCGAACTCCTATCACTGTCACTAATTTTCCTCCTGTTTGATCCAGATCGCATATTGCCCTATTTCCCAAGCAGTGTGGACTCTGCCCTAGGCCACAAAGGCACTTCTGCATGCACAAAAGTTTATGTACAATTATCACTAGGGATTTGTACACAACTGATTGTGTACAGAAAGCTGAACATGTAAAGAAAGAGCAAACTTTGAGATTAACTCTCCAAGACTGCTCCAAACCATGAAAGTTGCCTACCTCATTCTCAGTCTCCCTGGAATATTGCAAAAACAGCAATAAAAGTAATTTTAAAACCCCAACCAAACAAAAACCAAACCACCCACAACAGCAAAAAACCCCACAACTCCTCAGTAGTTAACGTGCATCTGTTTTCTTTTAAAAGCTGCTCAAGAAAATTTGGAAAATTTCTTCGCTTCAATCAGTAAATATGCTTCGTTTTGCCTCTGCCACATCCACAAAGCTTAGGAACCAATCCATCTATTACAGCTGCTATTTCCAATGCTCCCTTTGAGCTCTTCTCTTCTAAGAAATTTCAAGGAAATTTCACTGCACATATGTAGCAGTAATTTTCTACCATCTCAATTGCAAATCATGACATTCCCACACTTAATTAACCATGCTCTGCCAAAAAAAAGGTTTGTATACATATATATATAATAAAATCACCATTCACTTGTGACAACAGCTGAATTATTTAGCTACAAACTCTCTTTTCAAGTATGAGCTTTATGTTTCCAGATTTAATGATGTAAATCTAGCTCCAAGGAAGCACCAGCATCAATGGGAGTAGTCCAAGAATGAGTCTTACCTCCCTGCTGAAGACTGCCAAGAATCTTCTCACCCAGCAAGTGAATAAGCCTAGTCACAACCTAGCAATGGGAAAGAAAAATAAAAGAAACAAACATTCAGGCAGAATGTACTAGAAATAGTGCCTCCAAATGGATACTTGCAAACTTTTGTAAGATGTTATCTCAGGTTGAACCATATAGAAACAAGGTTATGTAATCATAGCTTCTTTCCTGGCTGTAACATATGGTGACCAATCATTTATCTTAATTTCTTCTACTTTATTTTACTCTAATCTGGAAAAACAAGAAAGCAAAACCAAACCAAAAAAGGTAGTATTTAATTTGCTTTGGGAAAAAAAGAAAAAAAAACACTAGTTACTTTGGGAAACATGTCAAATTGCATTTTCAGTTCTCCTAATTTCTCTCTGCAGTGTGCTTGCACCTCTAAGTCACTCTCACTATTTAGTGGCTGTTGCATACCTCCATCTTCTGTAGGTACTAAAGGCTCAAAAAACGCTCAAGTCTGTACTCAAACTCATCCCACACACAATCTTGCTTCCATCTGACCCCCTGTGAATTAGTTTACAGTAATCAATTTAAGACATCTTGAATAAAAGGGATAAATACACACCGTAAACACTGCAGAATCAGAACTAAGAAATTGCTTTCCCCCTCAAACTGTGTTTGTGTGGTACCTTTGAAGGGACAGATTTTTTTCCCGAGCTTTTTTTCCCCAATAGGACTTACATCGATAAAATAATATTCAAATAGCCAAGCATATCTGAAAACTGACAAGCTTATCTCCAACACTAACAATCAGTAATTCCCAACAAGTGGTGTAGCAGAAGACTAATAATTGCAATACCAAGTAGTGACAGACTTGGAAAATGCATCATTTATTCTGAAAAAGCTATGAGCGAATGTTTTACCAAATAAGGAAAAGAGATATTTAAATGCATTAAGAATTAATAGAGCAATCATTAGATACTTTCCCCCAGACAAATAATTCAAGGTCAAAATAAGTCTAATCTTCAGGAGGACAAAGTCAAACCCCACCACAACAAGTTCTCCAAACTCTTAACAAGGTAAACAAGCAGCAGCAAATGGCTACCTTGGATTTTGCACAAAGAAAGACACACTGTTCCCATAAGAATAGGCACTTCAGGATGCATTTTTCAAACAAAAGACCATGTAAGCATCAAGACAGGTCAGCATGCCCATCAGAATCACTTATATATCCTGCTTTTAAAACAAACAAACAAACAACAAAACCACAATAAATTGCCCTAGACTATGAAACTCCATAGCTTTAATAAGCACCAATATTTTTTAAGCATCTGTAAAAGGACAGGGAGAAGAGCAAACAGGTAACTTCCAACACAGTGCGACTTCAGTAGAGCAAGGAATAAGAGCTAAACAGAGTTATTTCAGTAGTTTCTGTCCCATAGCCAGAACTTCAAGTCCCTAAAAATGCCACATCAACCATCTCCTCAGTGATCCAAGATGAACTTCTTTGAAGTTTCTTGTATTTGCACCAAGAGCAGACACACACTGTCCATACCTGCTTCGCTGTGAGCACCAATGCAGCATGACCCTGCCACTAATGAGCAATGGTGGAACAACAGCACCTCCCAACAGCAGGCAAGCTCTCAGCCTCCTTCCTTATCCTGGAATCTCAGACAGGATCTAAATGCTTCCACTTGTCCAAAATATGAGCTGATGATCACCCAGCCACCCAGCAGACTCGTTACCACTTTAACAAAGCCAGGATCTGCAGTTATGGGATTCAATAAATGATGCTCAGTGTAGCTACAGAAAACTGCCCCAACTACTGGGAGCAGGGAGAGAAAGAATAAATTCTTAATAAAGATTATGAGACTAATTGTCCTTCTCAAGGGAGATAACCTGCCTCTCGAGAGCCCTCGCTATACCACGGCTCACATGTATTCACCTAACCACCTGTATCTGCACACTAGGACTTTCCTTAAGCAGTTTTGGAAGGTGGTGTGAACATTTTACATTTCTGAACCACTTTAAACGTCAGAATTTTAATTACTTACTAAAACCACCTCCTGTATTTATAACTTATTCTGCTTTACAGACAGCTAAGGAGAGAGCTCCAGCTAAGGTAAAGAAAATGTCCAAGGTTAATGACAGAACTAAGAACAGAACCTATTGGTCTCATTTTCCAGTTGGCTGCTCCTATTACCAAGAAATATTATTTGTCTTGTTTGCTAGAGCAAACCTTACAGCCTTGGTATGTATAGATATGGAAAAATTATTTCCCTGGTGACTTTGTAAGATAAGCAAATTCCTAACCATAACGGGATGAGTCACTCTGTCGCAGTCATGGCAACATCAAAAGAACATCAATTTATGATCGGAGCTAAGAACTGGCCTGAAATGTCCTTGGAGTTTTATATTACATACACTAAATTTTCTTTCACAAAAAAGGCAATGTTTTCTGTTAAAATAAAGTTGTCCATCTGTCTAAGGGGGAAGTCAATATAAATCACATCTCTCCATTGACAAGAGACCCAACCTTTAATGACAGACCTACACCCATTACTGTGCAGGGCAGCCAGAGCAGCTGTTATCAAGTTCAGTACAACTACAGCGAATTCAAAACCAACAGAAAAAAAAAAACCAAACCAAAACCATACTTCAGGTTTCCAAGCACCTTTACTCTAGCCCCTCCAATAAAAGGGCACAAGAAGGAGCAGCACAGCTCAATGGGGCCCAAGAGACTATAACAAGGAAGCCAGGGGACCCGTGAGAGGACCTGGGGTGTCATGGAGGAGGCTGGTTTAGCTTGGGAAGGGGAGGAGGAAGCAAGCAGAAATTAGCCCTTGAGCTAGGAGGTCTCCGACAGGGATTGAAGAAAAACAGAGTTATTCCAAGTGTGCCTGGAGGAGATGGAGGCAGGAGAAATGCAGGTAACAGGGCACTGGCAGGCAGGTACCTTGGTGCAGACATCTGGGCAGTGATTCAGCAGTCACTTACTCCCACCCTACTTATTAAGACATATTTTGTAGGAAAAGCTCTGCAAATTGGCAGTGAGGGTTTGGGCAGAGGGGGAAGGCAGGAACTCTGGCGGCACTGCTGGGAAAACCAGACTGACCTGGAAGAAACACTGAGTTTTCAATACTCTGGAAGCATGGTGTGCCATACAGCCTCCGGCACTGCCCCCAGCACAGCTGAGCCAGTGACAGACTGGGTACTCTTCTCCCAAAAGGAGGCAAGACTTCTACCCGCTCTCCCATGCAAACACCAGTGTTTCCCAAGCATGGTGCCATAAGAGCACAGAGTGCTTCCCAGACATCTGTACATGTCAAATTGTCTCATTTCCACAGTGTCACCATCACCCAGGGCTAGACAGCCTTCATAGCACAGTCAGAAGCATCTGGTGTGCTCATCCCTACAGCACATTCTGGATTTTACAGTCTCTTCTAGCACCCATCCACCCAGCCCTGCAAACACATATCCCGCTCTCCAAAGACACTGAGTTGCAGCCCGATCCACTGGCACAGAATCAGGCAGTTTAGATTTAAGGTTTGAAGAAAAATCTGCACTGCAAAAAGGCAGTGAGTTGGAGTCCAGGCTTATCTGAGAACACCAGGAGGTTTCTAAATTAGGCAAGAATCATTAATTGCCTGCAAAGTAAATGCAACTTTTTGATCCCTTGTACAAGGGATAGAGCCAAACTTGTTTTAGTTTGTGAGGAAGTTGAGTTTATCATTCCTCCTGATTAGAAAATGTGCTAGCAGTGAGCAGATCCTGCTCAGTTAATCACAGTTAATCACTCTACCAATAATGAGAAGCAGAGACATCGATTAGGAACTTCTGTTGTAAGGCGAGGCGTGTACAGAGCTACACTGTTTAAATTGCCACACTGCAGGTTAAACTCGTTCTTGGGACATGGTGGGTACTTTCCTACCTGCTGCTACTGTCTCAAGCTGTGAAATGACGCAGAAAGGTCACAAGGCTTTGCCAGCAACCTAAATATACACCTACAGGGTCTCACAGCACAAGTATGGACTCTAGAGCCATGGAGCCTGCTTGGGTCATAAAGATGACTGAGTCGACTTTCAAAAAAATCCCCAAACCAAACAAAAATCCACTCTCCTGATCTTATGCAAAAAATGTTTCAGGCCAGAAGGAAAAAAACCTGACCTTACAGGTCTAAAAAACTGAGTATATCTCCATCTCAGAAGCTACTCGGGATTCCAGGTACATCAGTACCTTTCTCCAAAAGCCCTGAAACCTTTCCTGCTCTTGCAGACACTACTGCAACTGTAAAGTCATGACACCTGCCCCAAAGCAGGACATTCAGTTGACACACACACTTTGTAAGTGAAATAAAATTATGTTCCTCCTCCTCCCACTTACTCAACTTTTCAGATTAACTTACCAGAACACTTTGTGCAGGGCAAAACAGGATAAAGAGTATTTCTTTCTCAAACAGCGTTATAGAGCACTTTCCTCAGCACAGTTCCACCTCTCTGACCCAGCTTAACCATTTACCACTTCATCTATCTAGAAACATATTGTCTTCCTGGCTGTTTCTAAATCAACTCCATCCCCAGTAAGACTCACTCAAGCTCTCTTAGCAGCCTCCAATCCCTCCAGCACCCTCATACTGAGAACCTGAAGGTCTGTTTCTGCATCTGCTACAGAGAAGGCTCTGGGAAACCATTAATCTTCCTCTGCTTAACAAATATTAAATTACTCAACAGACCTGCAGCCTCTGCATTGCAGGTCAAGGACTAAACACACTCCCAAGGGGACCGTATTTGCCTACTTTAGGATGACTAATTCCAGTTTCAAAATAAGTGTCCTTCAATGATGAGGCCAGGCAGTATTACAGCTCTGCATCACCTGCTAGTGATGGTGCACACACAGCTGACTAATCCATCCATCTCGGGTCTTAGGTGTTATCCTGAGCACCACTTGCTTCATAGCTACTGTGATTCCCACACCAAGTGGTTATGGTCACTCTGCAGCATTGTATTCTTATAATCCTTTTAAATATTTCAACCTATTATCCACAGCTAGCCAATCTTCCAAGGCTAGGTTCTAGTTAAAGCTTTTGTTCCTATTCAGCTGTGAAACTTAAGAGTTGCTTAACAATAAGCCCTTTTGAAAGTGATTTTCATGAGAATTCAGCTGTAAAATACTTTCTTAGATATTTATTTCATTCTGTGAATCATACAGATTGCCTGGCAAATTGACTATCTGCTAATAGATAACAATGGTACCAAACAAAGCTTTTTTCCCATCTTAGCTAACTTTTGTTGAAAGTTATTTAGAGAAATCACGGGAAAACTTCACAAAATCTACACCAATATCCAAATCCACAGTAAAAACGAATTGATGTAAAAGGTGCTATGTAGCACAAATCCATTTTTGTTTTACAACAGGAGAAACATATATAAGAACAAAACATATACAACAACAAAGACAAAAACTAAAAGATATATTCACCAACTCTGCTCCATGCTGCACTAGGGTTCAGGTTTAATTGTATGCTATTTTAAATCCAAGCAACAAAGCTCTTATGCAAGAAACCAAAGGACCAGTCCCTAGGAAGGGCATTACCACCCCCTGTCAGTGTTGTCTTCTTGCAGGTTCCTGGTTTAGGAAACCAGCCTTGGCTAAACTAAGCAAGGAACAAGCCTGGCATGCCAGTTTTGATCCTGTACAACCAACAGATATATAGCCCTACAAATCTGAATGTGGTTTTCCTTCCAAGTCTGTTCTGATCCTCTCTAGTCGATCCTCTACCATCACCCAGATCAGTATTCTCGCAGTGAAAAATATGGCTTGCAGGTGAGCTAAGGGTTTTCTCTGGTGACTTTGAAGTTTAGAAGTAAGATACTTAACAGTTAAGCCTTTAAAACTTCAAAGCAGTCATCCAGTAGGCCACCTTTAAATTAAATATGTTAAATAACAATTTATCGGTGCCTTCATAGCAGGGTGGTATAGACCTTCACATACATATGTGATTTAGTTAAAGGACACATAAAAGGACTTTCTACCACACTGAGACCCAATGTGAATAAGCTAGCATGGAAAACAGGGCTGCCAAGGTCTTCTATTCTACATTGAGGTAAAATAGTAATAACACTCATTTTACTGATGCAAAATCACATAATAGCAGGTTCATTTCTGTGGAGCTCTTTCCAGGAGCTGAGATTTTTCCTCTACCAGCTTTAAGGTTTTTTTTGAGGGACAAGAGAGAAGGAAAGGTAAATTAGATCCTTAACTTGAATAAAAACATGGTGTTATTGAAGCTTTACATGGCCCCAGATCGGATAAAACACTCTGCTTGTCACAGAATCAGGGAGCTTAGAAAAGGGTCTCCGATTAAAACTTCTGATGGTTTGAGAACTGCCATGAAAAAGCAAATCTTAAATGCTCACTCACAAGTTTCTTTACAAATGCATCTAAAGCATACAGAAGAACTGAAGCTTTATCCTCGGGCTGTTTGAGCATCTAAGCTTGTGATCAATTGCATCTTGAAGAAAAGTGTCATTGACACATCACTGATATGACTAAGCACTCCTGCCTGCCTCATGTCAGGCAGCTACAGTTGGTGACCACACTTCCCCTGAACATTTTTCTCTCCTTTTCTCATCCACTTCTCCTACAGTCAAGGAAAACTTATTTTAATGGGCCATAAGAACAAATACAGAGAAATCTAGCAGCATGGCCTCTCCTGACCTATTCCACAGTGCCACATCAAGCTTAAATAACATGATGCACAATATATACAATGCCTGAGGGAAGCGTTTTGAAAAGAGGGCACATTACTGAACTCACTTTGTAAGACAGATAACCCTAGGGAAGACTCCATCCACTGCAGAAAAGCTCTGGTTAAAATACGCATGCAAAGATAGCAGGACTCACTGTTCAAGATGGATCATGGGTTCTGAATATATTTAAATCCCAAGGGCAGACTTAAAGAATTAAAAGAAAGATGGAGAAAAACTCTGTATTTTCTAACATGCAAAAGGTTGTCTTACAGTTCACCCCCTTCAGCTCCTAAGCAATTTCTCAGTGCAATTTCCATCAGCTACAGCAGGTCTAAATTTCAAGTTAGAATTATAAAAACAATCTCAGCTCAGTAGAGGCAAATATAATCTATGAAACGTGATCCAAGTTATACACTGATGTTGGAACATCTCTGTACTCTGTTCACAGATTATGTGCTCTCACTACTGCTTCAAAACTGCTTTGTGGTGCCAAAAATCGTGAGCTGATTCTCTGTCCTACTTTTCAGAAATGAAGGCAGTGATGAAAATAGAAAGAATCAATTCCCTTTCACTCCTGCAACACTGAAAAGCTTCAAGGAGCACCAAGAAGCTAGAAGATGTAGATTTGACTTCTGCACACTAAGCAGGATCTAGAAGTCAACATCTGTCATTTCTGGGCAAGTACTCTGAAATTTTGGCTGTTACTTATAACTGAGATTAGATTCCCCATGCTCACCATCTGTTTCATCCCTCAGAATAACAGGAGCTATAGTGGGTCACACCAAAGACCCCAGCAGACCAGTATCCTGTCTCTGACGGGACCAAAACAGATGCCCAGGGCAGACAACAAAACAGAGAGCAAGCATACGGTGCTTCCCCAAGGATCAGCTGTGCAATTTTTCCAGATTGTGCATCACAGCTCAAGGAACTTGAATTACTGTATGGACTAACAGAGCATGATTTCCCTCATTTCACATTGCTTTCATTGGCAAGCACCACCCATGTTTACAATTTTCTTACCCATCAGGTAATGCTTCCTTACAGTGCACTGCAGAGTTGGAACCCTTTCAGGATTATCTACAAACACATCATGACTGGTGAAAAGTAGGCAGATGAAGACCCTCCACTAAAGCCTAGAATTAAAGGGTTCTTCACACTTGTCAGGAAATAGTAAAACTCAAGGGTAACTTAACTGAAAGGGTAATCCAATCTCAGGAACTGGACAGTTTTTGGCTGTTAAGATACACACTCTTTAGGCTCTATGGAGGCTGCCAAGAGGAACACCAAAACAAAAGCAGTTCTCCCTGGTGTGGGATTCCTCTGAACTAGGACTGCATTTCACCTGACTCAGGTGTTTGATCAGTATTCCACCAAGTGAGACTCAGGTTAACTTAACCTTACCAGCCAGTAGGGGAACACGTGTTTGGTGGAGGCAGAGTTGCTTTCCCCCCCCCGCCCAAAAGACAGTTTTCTAATTTGCAGAGGACTAAGAGGGAAACCCTCCACCACACTGCTGAATCACAGGCTAGCTCTTGCTACCTAGTCAATTATTTCAACACTATTGCATCTGCTATCCCTTCATTACTTTATTACTTCTGGTTGGATGAGGAAAACAACATCAAAAAATCCTGTGTATAAATCACTCTACTAGAATAACAGGAGAGAAAATAGGACACAGGGAATTCATTTGGCCCATCCCTCTGCTCAGCACTAAGCACTACCTCAAACAATTTTTTAAGAGGTTATAAAAACAAGTAACGATCTTTTAGCCTTTCTAGGGAGTAGAATCAGCTTTTTCTTAATATCCAACTGCTGCAATTTCAGTACACTACCACTTGCTCTGTTCCAATATGGCAAGTAGCTTATGCCTTTTCTATCAGAAGACAACTTTATATATTTGAAAATAGTTACCATGTCTTCCCTTAACCTTTCACAGTCTTTTTGCCTTTATAGGTAAATATTTCTGAACACCAGTCAGCCGCCTTTTTGTCCTCTAGATGCTTCATTTGGTCTGCCTGTTCCTTCAAATGTGCTGCCACAGGCTGGTACTGAAGCTTTTCCAATTATCAGGGAGAATGCAAGGATTTTTTCACACCAAGAAGTATTCTGTTAACATAGTGGGTTTTTTTGCAACTGCATGACAATGTTCAGGCATGGTCAGCTTTTGATCCTCTAATGCCTAGATTCTTTTTCTAAGAAACAGCTACACAGACCCTTTTTGTATGCAATTTATTAGTTTCCAGCTCAAAAACTTCTCTCCAGTATACTCCTTTAAAGTTGACTTTTTATTTTCTACTTGACTTCAAACTTTCTACCCTATTGTTTTCCTCCATCACTTCAATTTCCTTGCACTTCTGTCCTTCCTCTCTTATCTGATGGACCTAACAGACAAAAAGAGAAGACACAAGAGCTTTGAAATCATATAAAAAAAAAATTTATCTTAGCTTCTTAAGACAGTCTGAAGTTATTAACCGCATAGAACACCTACTTAAAGTCTATCTTACATTCCTCTTTCTATTTTGGATGCTTGTTCTAAAGTAATTAAATAGTAAAAATGTAAGCTCTCACATTTTTTATACCATTTTAAATCTACTTAGAATTTGGAGATCTCAAACAGCAGCAAGGATGTGTTTTTCTAACAACCTTTTTTGCAATACATTTCCTTAAAAGATCTGTTTTAGCATTTTGTTTCATTGCAACTAATTAGCCAAAATAGATGCAAGTCTATAGAAAAATAATTCCATATTCAAAAAGGTCAGGAATTTGAGGCTGATAGGCTGCACTCTTTAGACATGGGAAGATATCTGAATTCTATTACAAATAAATGTTTTGAATTGTACTATAAATGTAACACTCAAGCTGAACTTAAACTGCAAAGCAAAAAGACTGACATCTCCACAGAGAGCACTGTTTAGGGGAAAACAACTCTGCCAACTGATAGAATAGGAAAAGAGAAGAGAAAGAGACACTGAAATAAACTCCTGCCCCAGACAAAAAGGCGGAATTAGAACACAGCCTTTGCACAGATCATCATTCAAGGCATTACTAAGTGCTAAATGCTTAGCGCTTACTGGTAATTTACAATTTAAATGTCTACTTGTAACATTTAAAATCATCCCCATGTAAGGAGAAAGGTGGTTTTAAATTCCACCTGGCTCATTTACTAACTAATCTGTCACAAGGAGAGTGATATTTAAAAGGGCAACTCAAGACAGGATGCTGTGCTGTTGGTACCCAGCTTGTGGCTAGTTATGTACAGAAGTTGCACACTGCTACCAGTTCATAAATCTGGGCAGGATATCTGTTACATTAAATAGAGAACAACAGACTCGGAGGACTATTCAAGAGAGATCTAGAGAACAGGAGTGCCTTAACAACCCACAACAGAAGTTCAGAAACTCTTAAGCAAAAATAATTCTTACAGGGAAACCAGGAAGACTATTTTTCTATGACTTAACTTCTGAACACTTACTGCAACGATGTAATTATCCTAGCAATAATACAGACAAAACCCCACAGTTTTTGTAACATGAGAACACATGAATATAGGCTTCATATTCTACAGTTAAAAAAATAGTAATCAAAAAAGTTCTTATGGGTCCTAAGAAAGAAAAAGAATACAAGTATTTCAATTAGGTTCATTACTTTTTCAGGGTTTTTTTATGAAATATGGTAAAATAAGTATATGTCTTAAAGGCAGCAAAAAGGAAAATCAGAAATAATTTGAAGTAACAGGATTAAAGAACTGCCTTCAAGGCTAGTGCAATGATTTAGTGCTTAGTAGAATGCCCTGATGCACTTAGGGACAAAAGAATTAAATTTCAATTCCTCAGTCTCCAGATTTGCAGGAGAGAGGTATAATGTCAAGTGAATTAAAGAAGATGGATGATTTGATGGATTCAAAGGAAGCAATCAGAGTCTTCAGGACACAGACAGATCTGGCAGCTGCAGAATGAGGATTGGCAGCCTAAAACAGAAAGAGGAAAACCAACCCCCAAATATCAATGCTCTGGAAGTAAAGGCACATGTAACCAAGTGCTGACTTTGGGTCCCAGTGAGCAAGACAAAGGAATAACAACATTTTAAGGTGATTTTAGAAGTCACACTTTCATTTACTATCAATAGCACTACGTGATTTCCACTTTGCTAAATATGCATGTCCTGCATTTAACATGGACTTCTTCTAGATACACAAAACATGCTAAAATTGATGAGAAGATAAAGGAAGAGAAGCTGGTTAAAGTCTGGTATAGATCAGATCAGGCAGGCAAAGAGAGCAAAATGTTTTCTCAGCATGCATCAATCTTACAAATAACACAGAGGACTTGGTGCTAATGGAGAGGTTTTGCTCCTCAGACATCTTTTGAGATAGACAGAAAATACTTTTAATTTTCTTACCTGGGGGAATTTGCGTTTGATAGATGTCAGTGCTCCTTCTGGGAGTTTGGCAAGTTCTGAATCTCTGACTGCATGTACTGTTGTGGCTCTAGGTTGATGGGTCAATGCCTCTACCTGAAAGAGTACATAGCGAAAATATTAAAGATAATTCACAACATGTTGAAAAAATCAAATGTCAGGATGAAGAAACTGAACAATTCCCAAGAACCAGACTGTCATACTCTTTCAAAACAAAATGCTGGTTTTCCCCCAAGGGCACTTACAGAGGGAGCTTGCTTAAGGCACATCCATCTGGGAGAAGAATTAGCATCTACTTAATCCAAGTATTTCAAGGCACATACTCTGCTATCAGACAGTTGCAGTTTTTCACAGAACTAGAATCCATGGCACCAGACAGACAGTATCACAAAAAAAAGTTTTGAGTTTTTGCAAACTCTCGCACACAGTGCATCTCCAGAATGAGGGTAAGAACTGTTTTTAACACTTGCCAGAACAACAACCAGAGGCATACAATGAACTCATCATCACAACAACACTTACACCTTTTAATCCATCATTTTTAATTGTGATAAAGCCATCTAAGAGACAGGAATACCCCACTTCTCTACTACTCTTTCTTCTCTCCTCAATGCTACCTTGAAATACTGTCATTTTACTTTCAGAAGCTCAATACTGACAACCTTGAAATAACCAAGACTTCCTAAAAATTAAAGAAAGGGATAAAGAGCAAATCAGCACATTTTGGCTAGAAGTGAGCTTTGCTTTTCCAGTTGTTGTGTTGGGTTTTTTTTTGTTTGTTTGTTTTGGTTTTGGTTTTTTTTACACATGCATGTGTATCTCTGCTACGTAAAAAGGAAAATGGGATAGTACACACCTACCTGAATAGTGCCCCATTATTTCACCTAGAAACATTTATTTTATTGAGAGTAGAAGTTTAAAGAAAAAAATGATCATGCAATAAGAATTAATACAGAGAGATACTCTCCTTTACAGGGAGAAGCTGACACAATATAATCAAAATCACATACTAAAAGCCTACTGTGCAAAATGCAGCTGTTCCCCAAATCCCCAACTGCACCATCTGCAGAGCCTGGACCCGCCACCAGCTCTTATTTTGTTCTGAAATGCAGAAATCAAATTCCCTAGTGAAATATCTTCACATGCTTAATGAGATAGCCTGCCAGGCGAGATGGCGTCATTCAGAGCTCAGGCGTGAGCTACAACATTTAATTGCTTAGAAACAGCCTGGTGCTTAGTTTTACAAGTTTTAGCAACAGGCAATGTTTACTGGGTTTAAAATCCACAGATCAGTTGTTTCGAAAAAAATGGTTGTCACTGTAGTAGCTGCAATTACTAATGTTAAAACACAAACAAAAAAATTCCTCACTAACTGCAATTCACAGACAGAATAAAAGTGAACATGACTTTTCATTTTAAGTTTTCCAGTAGAAAAAGAAACAAGTAATATATTGGCTTTTAACTGTTTGGGTTGGGTTGGGGGGTTTGATGGGTTTTTCTGCTTGATTTTGGGTTTTTTTTTCAGAACTTGTTCCAAAGCCTACGTTTACAGCAAATTCCAACATAAGCAATGCTTTCATTATAGAACTAGGGAATCAGACACACAAAAAGTTAATGCAATGTGTATAATGCCCTGTACAATGGCTAAGCTGTGCCAGGCATGTACTTCTGCCCACAGTTGCAGAAAATTAATTTAAAACATGAAACTCCATGACCCCACTTCCAACATGAGTGCATTCTTGGAAGACCACATATGCACAAAATTGACAATTCAGACAGCCAGAACATCTAGATCTCAAAAACTTGCAGTTAGTCCAGAAAGTTGAGATCAGCCTGCTAACATTAACCTTTTCCACTCTTTGTGTGATATATGAATGCATAAAATTAACTGTGCTCCAAAGCGCTCACAAGTCTTTCAGAAAAGATGAGATTTGTAAAACAAGGAATTAAATTTTAACTTTAAAACAAAGCCTCAGAGATTCCCCCCCAAAATCTGACTTTGTCTTTTCAAATTGTTCCCTAGGCAGATCAGAGGGGAGATGGAGATCTTTTTCAAACCTCCTCCACAAGGAGCCATTCAAATCTCTGAAGCAAGTGGCATTTGCAACACCACCAGCATTGAGGACCCCTGCAATTGCAGGAAATCTGTTAAATGCCATTCCCAACTGGTAACAGAAATTGGATCTTGTACTACTCTTGCGTACAGGTACTATGTAAGTCTTGCCATTAGCTTCAATATTTTCATGCAAATACACCCTGGTATTCTAGCATGGAAAATATCTGGGTCCCAGACACTGTACACCAAGAAACTGAAATTTTGCTTTCCACTTGGATATTATCATCTCAGTCCCCATCTCTATTTTTATTAGTTATTCCAAACTATTAACAAAATACCTCCTCTTCACTGGAAGTAAGAGGGCTCTCATTCAACATTTGGACCATCTGTAGAATTATCCTCAACCTTTACCACGTTCTCACCTCTCCCCTCTTTATATACCCTGTGCTTATAAAACCTTCTTTGCAGTAGTTTTAATTTTTCTGCACATGGGAATCTGCCAAATCAAACAGGTATTTGGCTGTTCAAAAAAAAGGTGAGGACAGCAAACACATACTCTAACATTGAGTCATAGTTCTCCCCTGTAAATGATACTTTTCTTCTTTGTATTTATTCTTACTAAACTGTTTGAGATACCATCTACTCAAGAGTTTTTTCTTCTTGCTTAGAAAAAAAAAAAAAAAAAAAAGAAGTTTCATGCAAGATGAGTACTTAAAATCATTTCAGTCTTAAGCCACCTTCAAATCCTTGGGCTCTTCTGTCCAGTGAACCTTCTGAACAGGTGTTCTTATTTTTCCAGGTTTATAAATACTACAAGACTTCGAGATCTAGCCTGAACTTTAACATGAGTAAAATCCACCTGTGATCAGAAGATCAGCCCCGTAAGATTACACCCTTGGTCATAAAAAAAGAAATTTAACATTTTGATCACCCACCATGGCTGCAGCAAACAACACAAAGACACCTCCATAATACGATTAATAAACATTTCAAGAAATAGTATTATTATTTTCCAAAGCTTATTAAACCTGACTGGGAGGCAGCATATATTTGTATATATAATCACCCAAGGCTCTCTTTTGAGCTCCTTCCCAAACTACCATTATCATAATTTACCCAGCATGAACACAGCTACAACATTTGCTCCAGTGCAAGAAAGAATCAGTGGACTCCTTCCCACTTCTTTTCAAATTCAAGTCAATATGATATGTTCTGCTTGAGGCAATAGTACATCTCTGGTTCCTCCCCCATAACATCCATTCCTTTTCCTTAGTAACAAGCCTGCCCTTTTCTGGTCTTTTTTTTTCCATTTCTAATTCACCCATATGCCATGCTTGCTCTTCCTCTCTCTCTCAAGCCATCCTCCAGTTTTCCTAGAGTTCACTGAATGCTTGAGCCCATCACCTCTTCTGCTCTAGCTGGACTGGCTGTTCTCTTTGCCATCTTATTATCTAGTGTTGTTCACTTTTCCTTCACATTGTAAACTCAGCAAACGTACATTATATTGCTATTTCCACTTTGAAATCTGTCTCTCTGAAATCCAACTACTATGCCTTATTTAGCAGCCATGCAAAAATACTAAATGTTCCGTTCATTCCTCACCTGTCTCCAAGGTCTACCCTTTGGCTCCTTGTTTACAGCATGTATCAACAACCCCCTACCTCCATCACACCCTCAAGAATCTGTCCATTCATTATTGCCTTTACTTCCATTTCCTCTAAGAGCTGCATGAAGCAATGCCTCGAATGCTGTAAGAATTTGCATCAAGGAGCACATATCAATTTATACTCTGTGGCTCTTGTAACTGATCATGAATATTACCATAGATGATGATCCCTCCTGCACTGTTGCAGTTCTGTTGTTCCTAACACTAACAAAAAGAAAAAAACAACAAAACAACAAAACCCAACTATAAATAGAAATTTGCTCTTTTTAGTGTTTCAGTTAATTCTGACAGCTAGGTTTCTGGTATCTTCCCTTAGTTCAGTATTAAACAGTGACAAAAACATGTACGATGCATCCATCACATACAATGCATATGATTCACAACCCTGGCTTCCAAGTTCTTTACAAAGAAAAAGTGCTACTGTAAATCTTTTAAAAGGAGGAGAAAAAGCAATTTATATTCTCATGACCTCTTTTGACTTCGTTTTCAACAGTCATCCCTGACAGTTCTTCTTATAGCTTCCCAAATTACACAGTTGGAAAGTAAAAACTAGCAAGTGTTGTGTTCTGCAAGTTGGTCTAATTACTCCAAATTCTTTTTTGAGCTACATCCAACAAAGCACTTTGAATATTTGCTTAACTTAAAGTGTGTGCATAGCCCCAGTGCAATAAGCACAGCTATTCTCATGCTTAGAGCATCTCTGAGACTTCATGGAGGACTTGACCAGAATTGGGGCTGGTTTATGTTAGTCTATCTGCTGGCAATAAAATGTTGCTTCTCCATACAAATTCAGCCTCAGTTTGACAAATTCTTGGGTGACTCTTCTAATAGTCTGCAAATAGTGAAATGCAAATAATTTGAAAATAGTTTCTTGTGCAGATTATTTCTTTCCAAGTGAGTTTTCAAGTATGCCTAGTGCAAGAGTAGACAGGTCCAGTCCAAACGAGCAATGCAAGCCAACAGGACCATGTTTATAGTCATAGGTCTGTTCTCACCAACCTTCAACCAGGAGCACATTTATATACTCTTGTGGCTCTTCCTGTGCGTTCCTTTCCCATCCATTTTGTAATATACTGCTTTCAGTTTCTCTTCATTATGGCTAGTATTCCACCCAAGAATCTTTTATTCTCTCATATATCATGTTTCCTTCTCTCATATCAATCTTTTCCTTGCTACTAGCTCATAAAAAGGAGTAATCTTTCCACATGAAGGGTACCCTGCATTTCAGCCCTTGCACTGCCACCCCCTGGACATGATGGAGTAAGAGGGAGCAGCACCCACAGAAATAAAAGCATCACTTTACAACAAGACCCTGGGAAGCAGGTTAGGAATCCAAGGATTATTAATTTATGTAGCTTAAACCCTTCATCTTCCAGATCTTCTTCGTGAAAGCTACAATCACCGCCTGTCAATTAGCCTCGTATTTGTAGGCTTCAAGTTTTCATGCTGACACAAGACGCTTTGGCAAGACCCAGCAGCCCACAAACATGCACCCTCTTAACAAAAGAATGAGATCAGTCAGGACACATCCAGTTGTGCTTCAATGAAAGTAGCATCATGCCTAACAAAACAAAGTAAGAACTCGTGATAACAGACAAAAATAGTAAAAAGGCATTTTCTTCTCTCCAACACAAGGATAGCTTCCACCAGCAGCATCAAGGGAGGGGGCATGGACTGTCCTGTGCACGGGCGCAAGCATTTCAGGCAGACGCTTCCCAGCACAACTGCAGTGCTGCTGCTGGTACACACACCCTGCACAGACACCCCAGCACCCCACTGAAAAGACAAATGCCTCAGAGGCCCATCTGCCAAAACTGCCTCCTCACTTTCTCCTTACAGAACATCCATCCCAAACTGTGCCAGGTGCTACGCAAAGCCAATAGCTCACCCAAAGGCACTGGGGGAGCACCATCACAAGACAGTGGGAAACACATAGGAGAGGGATAAAATACACTGTGCAAGGAAGAGTAGCATAGCAAGCACCTTTGGAGACATAAGAAGAAGAAATATCAACGCTGACATCTGGTGATAGTTTAGGAGGCTCAAGAAAAGGGATAGGCAACAAGTCAGATGCACAGGTACCAGGTGGCACACCCATATCTCAATGGCCAACACAAGCACTGGAACAGCACAGGCACAAATCAGACACACACCCATGGATTTTCACACCAGTGTTTCCACTAGACAAGGACAAGAGATGCTGCTGCTGCAACTGAAGACAGTGATGTAACATAATCAATGTTACATGAAGGGCAACCGAATACTATGCGGAACAATTTTTTTTCCTTATTTAAACAAGCTGCCCTCAGACCCTTCTTCAGCTCATTTGCACCTGAAGCAGTAGAGGATGCTAGTCTCAAAGGTGTTTCCTCTACCCAACAGCTTGGAAGGATCTGAAACATTAACTTGTTTGTATCAGAAAAGGACAAAGGAGGAGACACTGCTGGAAGCAATGAATGAGTGGGAAGAGCAACCAGACAAGCTGCAAATTGATGCTATTTGTGGGAACAGTGCCAGCGGATGAATGCAGTACATCATGTACTCTTGAAAGTTGTTCTAACAACCACCTTCTGCAATTTTTCATGTGCCAAGTTAACCTCATGACTAAGGACATCCAGCACTTCAGCTGTGCAGAAAGAATCCAAACCTCCCTCTCTTTTTTAATATATATATATGTATATACATACATATATAAAAACATAAAAGACTTACATACATACACACACGCTCATACATGCGAGCCTTACTTTGTGTATCTATATGTGTGTATGTTTAAGTGTAGATATAAAATATATGTAAAACTTAAATAAGACTAAGAATGCTACCTTTTGTAATTAAGGCAGTGGGAGTCATGCTACAGGTTCTCCCGAAACGACTGAGCCTGTGTTTTGTAGCAGTGCAATGACAGTCCTGTTGCAGCAGTGAACATCATTAAGGGACAGAAAAGGGAATGATTATAGCTGGGGAAAGCAAATGATAACAGTCCTACCTAGTTAATTTAAGTTACACTCCTTACGTACATGTGGCTATAAAAAAGATGGTAAGTTGCATGCACGTTTTGCTCCCCTAATCCAACATTACAGTCAAAACACCACCAAAAACCACATCAAAAAGCTATCTGAAGAACACACACAAAAACTGCAACAAATCCATCAAATTTACCCAGGTTGTTTGAAGAGTATCTGCAAGTGCGATGCCACTTACAGGCATGCAGCATGCTCCTTACCTGAATTTCAACAATGGAAGAAGGGATAACAGAACATGATGACCTACTCGAATACTTTCCAACAAGGGAGAGATCTGATTGCCTTTGGCTTAGCTTCACACGACAAGAATACCAAACCTGGCTGGAACTTCAGCAATATCCTTTCCCCACCTTTTACTGCTGACTTTTCCCACATAAATACTTTGGTCACCTGTGCGGGACTCTGCTTCCCGGTACTTGCTGCCCTCCAAGCATTTTCATGATGAAGACAATCATGCCTCTCTCTCTTACTCAGTAACACTTGCCAAAAAGAAAAGTTCTAATTAAAAAAAAAAACCCAAAACACCAAAAAAACTTTTGCTGACAACTTATTTGTGTATTTTGCAAAGTTTAAAGGGGATGCAGTATTAACTCTTGCCATTCACAAGGCTGCCTAGTTTGATGCAGTATTTCTCAAAATGGAAGGGAGAAAGGAACAGAAGGCAAGGGAAGTACAAGACTGTCCTGAAGTTGGATCAGAAGTTGTATCAAGAGTTAGCTGATAGCTGGACACTAACAATGAAGTTATCACAGGGGAGTTCAGCTGGGAGCAGGAAGGAGAGACAAAATAGCTTAAGGAATGACAGTTTGATGTATTAAATCACCTATCTGAAACCCAACAGGTCACAACTTTTATCACTGTCATCAAAGATCCTAATAGTCTAAAAAGAATTTGGCCAAGAAGATAAAGCTCTCTGCAGTTTTATCTGTGGCACCTACAAAGCCAAATGACTTACCCACGTAACGTTAATGCCAGATAATTTAACACCAGATTCTGTGAAAAATATGCCTGTGGTTTTCCCAGCCAGTGATGAGACCACTGAACTGTACCACAACAATTTTTGGTTATGAATGGTCTCTTACCTTCATCAGCTGTTAGAACTTGAGGGAAATAAAGATAAAAGATAAATTTTGATGTGGATAAAAGAATGAATTCTTGTAGAGAAAAGAGCCAGAAAAATAAACAGTAGTCAGCAGCATACACTAAGTGAAGATGATCGTAGGAAACTGAAGTTCAGATGTCTCAGATTGGTGACTTGAATTCAGCCAAAACTGCCCTCAAGATGGGTTTGGAAATCAGGACATTGAGCTTCTAATTTCAGTCTGACACTAATTCAGCTGTGCAAATGTGAACTCATTTCTCAGAGCTTCCTCTGTCTCACTTCACTGCTGGTAAATACTGGGGGGCTTGCTGTTTTGTGGTTTGTATTTTGGCTTGGTTTTGGGGTTTTTTTGTTGGGTTTGTTGTTTTTTTTTCATTTGGAGGGGGGGAGGAGGTGCCGGTTGGTTTGGTTTTTTTTTTAAAAAATACAGTTTCACACCTAGAGATGCTGCTAGGCAAATAATAATTTTTAGCAATGTATTACCAAGACAGACGGTAGAAGAGACGGAAAGAGAACACCTCCCTTTCAGAACCACGTCTTCCAGCTCAGTTCTTGGACCTCTCATCCGCCTCCAGTATCCCCAGATATGGGCTGTGCACAGAGAGTGCCTGAGGCACCACTAACCTGAATTAACCCAAAATCTGTTCTTTTTAGTGACTTAAAGCTTTAGAAACAGAAAAATTCATAGTCTGAAAAAATACATGCAACTAATTGGCAAAAAATATCTACACGCTTAAAAATGACAAAGTAAACCAGCCTTAACAGAGTAGAACTTGCCCAGTTTTAGCGCGGTTGTCAAGGGTACACTGCTATTCAGTTGGCTGTGGTAGTGTCAAAAGATGGTGGCGTATAACAACATTAATACTGAGAAAGAACAAAAGCCTTACAATTGTAATAGTGATACTGGTGTGTTTCCTTTGAGGATTGCTCAGTGATTAAAGATTTCTAACAGTTAGTGTTACATTGCAAAAGGACAATGCTCCAAATCCCTGAGCAAATTATAAGCCATTTACAGATTCTTCTTGGTTTTCAACTTTGTAGACAGAAAAAAAGCCAAAAAGCCATGCACTGGCAGATGAGGATTCTTTTTCTGCAATTTATCACTCATGCTGGCCTGCATTAAAAGAAAGCATTAGTGCACAAATGCCTTTCTGCACTTGTTTTGCTACTGCAAAACAACTGGGTATAATCCTACTAATAAGTGGCATTCCAGTTAAAAAGAAGCAGAAAGGAGCTTGAATTAACCAAAACATTACTGCAACTTTCCCGCTCAGTGGGGCATTTTTGAAAGCCAACTGCTTTGCTGGTAAGACACTGCAGACAACAGTTTTATGAGGCAGGTGACTACCAGTAAGTTTAGCTATAAACTACATTAAGAGCCCAGCTTTTAAAAATATTGTAAGTTCAACAGCTGTCACTGAGGCCCCTAAGAACTACCTGGCATTTAGCAATCTCACCAACACTGCAGCCATTCCTCAGGAACCCAATTAAGACAGTGCTGACTTCCATAAAAAGCTAATTGCACAGAAGGTTCTATCACATCCAGATATTTGAAGAGAGCAGGCAGTATACAAATAACTTTTATTTAGCAGGAGATTATTCTGCAAGATAGTTCTGTTGGGTTTTTTTTTCCTTTCTTCTCACCCACTAGTGTCTTTTCAACAATGCAAAAAGCAAAGAACACCCATCTCAACAGATGCTTGGAGTTGTGATCCTGTAACCCACCTGGGACCACGTATTTTGGAGGTTGTAAAAAAATACTGAATAACTGTCCCAGTCTCATCAGCACTGCTAGAGACAACACTAAATGTCAAAGCCTCGACCAGTTTACCCGGTATCAATCATAACAAATAAATGAATGAAAAGGAATCCTCTCAGACAACAATGTGTTAATGAGAACAAGATAAGAAGAGTAAAAACTACAATTTGCAGCAGTTAACCAAGATCAGAACTAAAGCAGCAACATCAAGAAAAAAAAGTGAGAGACTAATATTGTTATTTTTAACAAATAACTTAGTGAAGAGAAGCCCCTTTCACTCTGTCAACACACAGTGGGCTTTTCCGATTTCCTCTGTGGTCATCTGGGCATGGTAGAAATGAAGCTAAAAGAGTTACCATTTATCTCACTTAACAGTTTAATAAATCAACATTTCAACATTTTTCCACAACTGCATCTGTAGCAATGGCACCAACAAATTATAAGATTCCCCCCAAAATGGGTCAGATCTAGTCTCTAGACAACAGGACTTCTGTCAACTATCTTTCAAGTGGTCAACTGTATTTCAGATGTGAGGGAATTATCTCCCAGATTCATGATTGTCTTTTAAGAACTACCTGGAAGGCCTTCAATCAAGTTTTGACTTGATTTGAGCAGATACAGCAACTAGAATTGCCCATCGATAGTAGCAGCAGCAGCATGCAGCTGGCAGCACCCCTCCAAAAAGGCTCCCAGGGAGTAGGAATCATCTTCCCCTGACATAACTATCCTCATTAGTTCTTCAAGTAACTACACAGGGAAGGCAAACTTTAGTTTCTAATCTGTTCTTCTCCCCCTGAATTGGCAGACCTCAGAAACAGATGCCATTGAGTGAGTATAAGGAACAGAAGAGTTCGACCCACAAGTTTAGCCTTAGGAGTGCACACACATGCTTGAGAATGCATTAAATCCTTCATTTTTCATGAAAATAAAATCCTTCATTTTTCAGTGTTTATCTTTTGAAAGCAGAAATGGCAGGTACTCATCTCATGCATATGACACACAGCATTTTCAAAATTCTGAAATAAAGATAATAAACAAAAATATATCAACTACAAGACTCTTGTGTTTTGTTAGTGCCCACAGTTCCGAATGACATGGGGGGGGATCTTGGAGATGTTTCAGGGAGGAACATACCACCAGTTGACCAAAATACCAATTACCAATACCAACTGCTAATTTCATTCCCTACAAGCACCTAGAACCCTCCAATTACTTTACTTTCAGGGAAAAAAAAACCAACACTACAGCAGGCTTTTAAAGGTTTATAACAGATCCTGCAGAAGGGGATAAACAAATCTTTTTAAAAGGAAAAGTGTCATTTTACTAATGCCCTCTGCAAAGAATGGCTACATTAATCTTGGCAATCTTTACAAATCCTCCCCCATGTTTTCAAAAGACAGCCAGAGCATTGAGATTCGTTCAACAAATGGCAGCATGAGTCAGTGGGCCTGGGAGTTGTGGGTAGGAAGGAATAGATGACATCCATGGAGTCACAAAGGTCTTCAAAAATGATTTGTGTCATAACATGGATCCAGAAAAGTGACATGTTTTAAACATACACTATATGGGTATTTCTGTATCCAAGCCTAGGGACTCACCAGCCAACATGGCACTGTTACAGCAAGCATGTCCCAGTCCATCCACCAAATCAACCTCCCTCTCTCCTCACCAGATAAAACAGTTGGGCCAGCATGAAATGTTATGACAAAATCGGCACTAGTGCTTATACAGGGAGGTAGAGTTTAGACCGTAAGCTCTGCTGTCACTCAAAACTGCTTTCAAAAAGTAGAACAGCAGCTCTGTTGTTTTAACCTAGGAGCTCTGCAAAACTCCAGAATCTTCACAGTGGAGCTCCAGATCACCCCGGTGAAAGAAAGCAGGGAAATGAGCTGGAAAACACTTGTACAAGTCAAAACTGACAAACCCTTATTCGCACACTAAAAGGCCTCATACCAGCATGATTAGTCACAAAGATCTCAGCTTTCATTCCTGTCAAACCATGTCATTTTACATTTAATGAGGTATCCCAAAGAGGTAGCCCAAAAAAAGAAAAAACCAAAGAAATAACATTTTTAACTGTGCCTAGCACGCTCAAGAATAGACCTGCTTTTCCAAATACAGTCCCAAGCCAACAAAACTCCTCAGCCAGAAGTAGCACTCATCTTGGAAAGACATCCTTAAATACTGTCCACATATAGCTCAAAGAATACTGTGCAGTCGCCAGTCCAGACCACCTTTGTCTTCTGCTAGGAGTATCACCAGAATTGCCTTTTGTATGCTATTTCACTCACTTCCAAATGATATACAATTTATTTCAAAGTTACTAGGCAAGTGACAATGAGTTGTGAACACACACTGAAAATGTCCGCAGACTTCACACTCCTTACAAGAAAACTTTTTACCTCTCAAGAAAACAACCTTAGATGTTAGGTCAGTTCCCAGTCTCTCAGTGCACCCAAGACCTCTGCCATGAACATTTTACAATACAGATAACTGTCTCTGATCTACCTGCCATCAGAGACAACTAGGTCTCACATGCTGATATTGTATTCCTGCCCCAGCTAGAGACACAGTCTTCCATTGTAGACATAGCCAGTGATCAAAGGAAAGAGGCAAGGTAGCAGAGGAGAACCTCTTACACCACTGGGTAATACTCAAATGTTGGATCATGCCACTTTCAAAAACATCACCTTCTGCAATCTGCACAGTCTTCAGTCAGCTCTCTAGAGGAAAACAGCCTTGTACTCCTCATTCCTCTTCCTCTTGATCTCTATAAACAAGAATTTCTTCCCATAGTACTAATACCAACTCTCATGTTTTCTTTATTCAGAGCTATGCTAATTCTGGCTATAAACAGATACACATTAAATGTTTAGTTTTCAGCTCAGAAAGCAGAAGAGGGCCTGAACAACAGTGCCAGAACTTCAGAAACCATCTAATTTTAAATTAAAAAAAAAAAACCAAGCCAAACCATGCATATTTATGATGTAGGACTCCTATTTCAGTTGTTAACTAGGTCTGAGGAACAAAAAATGAACATAGCAGAGAAATTAAACAAGAATAAATACTACAATTTTGAATTCAAAAGTTGCTTTAATAACTTTTAATAACTATTCCCTGAACAACCTGAGGCAGCTTTGAAGTTTGCTCTGCTAACTTAAGAGAAGGCTGGACTAGACACTTCCAGAGCAGGCCTGAGCCAAACTGAATCTTTCTATGACACTAGATTTATTCAAATCACCAATTAGTGCACATAACTGACATTCTTCCTGAGCTATTCTAACAGGCTGCACTCCTCTCAATGTGAAAGCAAGTAATCCATATCAAAAAAGAGCATTGTGCACGGTTTTTGGTTTGGTTGTGTCTTTTTTTTTTTTTGTTTACCTTTCTTTTCAAACCAAGTCTAAAAATCCCATTCATGTATTATTATATAAAGTTTCCAAGGTAGAAGGGATTTTCCACCTTTTCAACTTGTGAAAGCCCATAACTAAATTAACAACCAACTGGAACAAGATTTTTTTGTGTGTGTGTGGAGTCAATACCAGTTTCTCAGCTGAACAATTCACTTTTGAAACTTGCTCTTACCACTCCGATTAAATCTCCTCGGCCATATTCACCGGTCAGGTGCTTTTTTCCATCATCCATCCGTATAACTGAGCGAAGTCGACCATTCAACACAATGTATGTACAGTCAGACTTGTCACCCTGCCTGCAGAAAGAATATCAATAATAAGGATTAACGAAGCATCTTTGCTCAGCAAATGCATCTCAAGTCTTTTAATAAGTTGATCATCTTTCCCTACCTGGCTTAGAGGACATTGGAAAATGTTTAACTAACAGTTAAACATAAAAGCAAACAAGAAACCAAACAGGCATCTGTTAAAAGGTGACTTGGAAATATGTTTAATGTTTAAATGTACGTTTTGCACAACTGTTTAATGTTAGGTGTGGAAGCAGATGACCAGGATCCAAGTGGTCTCTAAGGGAGACAACAGGCTCATTACTGGTTACAGCAGGAGCTGCTTGTTATTGCAAGGTCAATATGGATACATAGAGAAATTCTGCATGTCAAAGAGAAAAAAAACCCAAGTGGCTCAGGATTTGGATTCCTTTTGGTGCACCCATCTTAGTCTATCAGGAAGTTCTTCCTATATCCACTTTGCATGATTAAGAGTGCTGCTTGGAATGCAGAATTCCAGCATAACCTAGCACATGGACAAAATGCCATACTTCTGGTAGTGGAGTTAAAACTAATGCAAGGAATTCTGAAAGATTTTAATAAGACATTGACAGTTATGACTCCTTTGACACACAAAGTAATCCAAAACTTCCATTAGCATTGGTGCTGCAGGTATAGTTATAAAAATTAAAATTACAATTATACAGAACATGTACTAATTAGACCTTTATTTCCCACCACTGCAGCAACCATAGAATGGTTCAAATGCATCCCAGTACAAAAATCCATAAAATTAAGTTTTTCCAAGGATAACTTTTGCCCCTTAAACATACAGTGCAGTGCCAATTTTCAATTTGCTATTGAATAAGCCTAACTGAATTACCTTTGAGTTTTGTTGTTTATTTTAGAAAGGCTGAAATACTCTGACCAATAGACATTCATGCCCTTAACAATGCAGAAACTACCACCAGAACATACAACTGTCTAGGTCTTAATTGATAAGGTCACATTAAAAGCTCACTGAGACAACACAAAGGATAAGGAATAGTATGCAAAAATTTTAGTAGCACCTGGAGACAAGAGACTGAAGCAATGTTGATAGGTACTACAGAAAGAAAATAATCTCAAAATAGGCAAACAGATAAATCTGATGGAATGGTTGATAAGCTTAGTCCAATGAGTTTCTTATTCTATATATCACCAAGGGAACACAACTCCTTAACTACGAAAACTTAAATATTCAACAGACAACATACAATTTTGTTCACATCTCACCTGTAAACAGCTCGTCCAGCCTCAACCTCCATCCAATCCAGGGCAAAGTCAATCTGCCTAACAAACGGGGACATTCTCTTCACAACAGTGTGGGCCACACCAAGAACTACGCTTGGCTGCTCCCGCATTATCCTAGAGGAAAAAAAAAAGTGTTATTGAAATACTTCTCCAAAATAGGAATAGGTACACAGAGGAGCAACATCCCAATGCAACTGTTGCCAATGCAACTGGGCAGACATTAATTCCGAAGTTAGTGATACACACACTCCACTATTGCCACAGCCACACTACATCAGTGATAATTTAACCAAGTATGGGGCTGGCCAACCTTCCAACCTAGCCCAAATTAAATGTCCCTCAAGGTCAGCACTGTCCTAGTAGCAGCAGGAATATGCTAGTAGGATGCTAGCTAGTCCTGCTGTCTGGCCCAATTCCCTTCTTTAAGTGAGCAGTGGGATGGATGGGAGCCATGCTAGCTCTTGTTTATAAGCCACCCTCCCAACCTCCCCTTCATCCAAGTCTCTTATGACTGACGGAAACATTCATACTGCCCAGAAGATTATCCCTTCCTGCCGTTCTGCACCTCTCAGTCTCTCACATGTGCATGTGCTCACAGTTTCCCCTGGATTTTATATCAGAACAGAACCATATTATATGTAAAGTCTGATGCTCTTACAGAGAGACCTACTCTGTATTTCAAATGTTCCCTTTTCCCTGTTGCAAAGGCCACAAAGAAGTGAAACATCTTCTAATAAAGCTGATCTTCACACTGAATCTTTTGAGTGGTGCTTAGAAGTCTCTAGTAATAAAGATACCACGTGATTCAATACTTTTCTCTGACTGAAAAACTTTGAGGATGTTCTGCCAGGGATAACTGCAAACTCGACACTGACTGTGAGGCCTGAGGGAAATCACTCTCACACACCTGATAACTGCTCATGAATCTCTTATTTCTCATTCTTTTTAGACTAAAATTCACTGTATCCTGTCACTTGCTGAGTAAGCACTCAAATTCTTACTGAAGCCCTACTCCAGAGGAGTGAACTGATCATGCACATCTCTAGATGGTGTACCTGTTAGGACATCTTGTCTATTCTGTTCCTGTGCAGCATCAAGAGCAATTGATGGCAGACTACTAAAAAATAGTTATTTCACAAGAGACAGCACAACTCACAAAGAAGTAGGTAAGTGCATGCATACCCGGTATGTGAAGCACACGCAGATAGAGATGAGGGAGCTACGTTAAAGCCACACATGGACAGAAACAAAGCAAAGAAAATGATAAATACTTGGTATGTTTTCTGAATCAATGTTCCCTTTACAATGAAGACACCAGACTGCCATAAGAAAATCTACTTAGGAGACCCTGCGTATGTGGGAACTCTCACTAAGCACAAATCATGTGAGCTTTGTCTCTAACCTCACACCCTAAAAAAATAGAAAGGATGAGAGAAAGGCATGGAAGGAGCATTATCAGTCTTTGTTCTCTAACTGAAGTACGGTTTCTCGTGGACCACTGTAGCCTGGCAGAAATCAGAGAAAGCCCCAGTAGAAATCCATAATCCTAGAATGTGATGGCAAAAGCAGACTCACCAGGAGCTCTTTACTGCCTGGATTAGGCACAGAAACTGCCCTGAAGTTTCTAAAACATCAGATCTCTCATTCATTAGTCCTACAGCTGCAGCAAGAGACCCAGAGCTGACAGTGACTATAGGTGAAGTGCAGCACACAGGGCACTGCAGGGAGCTTACATGTTTATCTACCCTCCTTACCCAATGCCTCCAATTACTACTTTTCACAATAATGAAGCTTGTAATTTCTTCAGCCAAAATCCCTGAAATGGAAGAGATTTGTAGACATATATTCCTGTTCCCTATTGAACCCATCACACCCATATCCCTGCACTCATATGTGCTACTAGGCAAATTAAACTGAACACCAACTCTTACATTTAGCATGGTTTAAAATCCAGCCACCAAAACAGGATTATGAAAAAGCAGGACAGCTTTCTTCTCTTGCCCTGAGGTTTCTGTGCCCCCCACCATCTCCTACCCAAGATACCTATAAGCCTTGGTTTTGATAAGCTATTATTGCACAACATATTATCTTACAGAAACTCTATCACACTAATGTAACTTGGAGCAAAGGAAAAAGAGCTGGAAGATGCACCCCAGGATAAGCACTAATAAACAGACAACGCTAATCCCTCAACACATGCAAAACACCCAGCCATATCCCCCTTCTCAGCTGATCTAGAAGTTAAATAAACACCCTGAGAACTCCTCAATGGTTTAGCTCATTGTTCTTACTCTACTTGCTTATTTAGCCCTCAAAGTCTCCTCTCGCACAGGAGGTCTGCTGTAATCAATAAAAGCCATTTATTCCTTTTCCTCCCTCAAGATAGGTTTCTTAATACTTAATGCATTCAAAATGTAAACTATTAAGATGCTGCTTTTATTTCTACCTGGAGCTCTCTGTTATTTCACTGAGTGCTATACAGCTTCTACAAGAGTATTAATTAGCATGGAAGGTAAAAGCCCACCATTGTGCACAAGAATAGGAAAGTGGATTTTTTTTCCCCCCATAATCAGCCAAGTTTCCTTCCTCTCACTTGGGCATTTCAGTCTTTGCTCTTCTGCTTGGCACATGCTTGGCACTGGGAAAATTAAAAAAACAAACCTCTGTACAGAAACCTGTTTCTGAAGATATCCTGAGGATTCTTTATTAGAAAGCTCACCAAATATTGTGATGATAGGGCTAAACTAGTGTCTGTGAAAGCCTGGGACTTAGGCAGATATTCTTGTGGATCTGGATGCAATTTGATATTCAGTTTGGCTGGCAATACCAAATAAAAATCAAATCATTCCTGCTTCTCTGGCAGGTGCCCATGATTAAGACTCCAAACTGTGAAATTTACTGAAGCAGAAAATGTGAGAGTCCCTAGTACTGCAGAACCTGAACATATTCCCTCAGGAGAGTCTGGTGACAACTTGATTACACTGTTCGTCAGGAGACACCAACAGTTGCAGCGTAGGCACTGCACACTTAGTACATCAGTTCAGCAAAACAGCAAAGCATTTTAGGTATATGCTATATAATTAGCTTGTGTCACCCCTATACTTAAACTCTACATTTACAGATAGTTATTTAGTCATGTTAGTACCACATAAAAGGCTCCTGCCCCAAAGTTTCAGTGAAAAGGATTTAATCTGTTGTCCAACATCCAACATGCAATTCTAAACCCTGGGCTACTTCTATTACTGTGCTCTTCACCTAATGGCAACTATTGACCATGTTCCTTCTGCTTTGCCCTCTCATTAATTATTGAGAAAAAACACATACAATGGCTCCAAGACAGCTCAAAGAAAAAGAGTAATATATTTGACAAGAAAGGAAGAAAGGAATTTTAGAGAATAATGGAGGTTCTTGTCAAATTTCTTCTGGTCAGTAAGAATTAAAAAAAAAATAAGTAAAAAAAATTTTTAAATATCATTCCTGTGAGATTCTGAGGAAAGGAGAAAACCTAACGTTGTAGGACTATGAGCACCAAATTTGGCACAAAAAGTGGAAAATAAAAAACTTAATTCTAATTTTATCAACAAGTTTTTCTTTCTCAGAGTTCAAAGCAAAAATGAACAAACTTGAAGAAACCTCATGCTTTGCAAAGACTTTCTACAATGACACTTTGAAATATGGGAGCAGGAGTTAGAATTGATAGAAAGCTTGGGCTTCAGGAGAAATTGTGAAGGTGGAACGCTGGAAGATCACATCGCTCATAAAATGCAGAGAAATGGCAATAGACTTTTTAAAGGAGATAGAAAAATATTTGGTAAGATACCAAAAATGATATAGAGGTGATACAGACACGCGGAATATGTATAGTTCACTATATGTATACACCAATGGGTTCGAGATCACCGACTGGTAAGGTGTTAATGGAAGCAAAAAGGTAGGTTGGAATAAGCAAGAGATGACTTGATTCTTGAGAGAAAACTCAGGAAAATGAGCTGAGCAAATGAGGAAGTTAATCCAGGACTGAGTACCAAAACTAAAAAAAAAAAAGAGGAGGAAAAAGGTGGAATCTGCCTGGTTGGTTGAGACAACACAATGAAATTTAAAGTCAGAAACAAGTAGGAAAACAACAGTAGAAGAAGAAAGAAGGAAAAGGCAGGAGCTTAGAAGAAATAGACCTGATACCACCTGGAATGGCACATGTGGGGAGCATCTATCAGAAATTAGGTCAAAGAGTTGACATCCACCACACAGACCTGGAAAAACACACCTAATCAACCAGGTACACTGCTGAGAACAGTGTGTTTAGTTTTATAGCATACAGCCTTTTGCCTGAGGTGAAAAAACAAAAATCACAGAATAAGATTCTGTGGTAGAGTTCATTAGGAATACAAACAATTCTAACTACTTAGAAATTAAGAAGTAGGCAGAAATGCACAACATAATAGCGGCCTAGAAAACACAACATCAGAGAGTCCTACACATAAAACAGGACTGATGGCACATGCACACAGAAGTTGAAAAAGGAGTTTAGAAAAGGAAATAGAGATATTTGGCACAAATTATGTGTGTACTAGTGCTAAGTCTTAACAATAGGATAATGGAATAAATCAAGGGCTTTAATCATTAATACTGGACAATGAAGCTGGCCATAGTCATTATATTGAGCTTTTAATTAAAAAATTCCTATATCCCCCTTTGAGCTTTAAAGTCACAAGTCATGTACTACTTCCAAGGTCCAGGAATGAACCTGTATTGCACAGGTACATTATTGTTTGACCTATTCTATTAGTGAGCATTGAAAACCTACAGTTACACCAAGATCAATCATTCATAACACACCCAACAGCCTGGCTGTATTTGGAAACTGAACTGGGGTGGTTCTCCAGCAAAAAGGAATACTGAATCTAAGAGAAAGGGTCTGGCAAAGAAGCACTTAGCAAAGCACAGGCTGTGGCCAGACTTTCTTATTTGGATTATGAAGTATGAGTCTTGGGTCATAAATCACACCCCACTGGGTTAAGTGCTCTATAAACCTGGAACAAAGGAGGTATCACCATTTAATATTACCATATCCCCTGCATTACCTCTTGCTGGAGATAAAGCCATCTGCTAGATCAGTCAGAGCTCATCCACGCACTCAAAACCCTCAGATAAGCTATATGGTTTGCTGCAAGATCTATTGTAGCAGTACTACACCACACATAGGTCCACCACTCATAGTTGTTCAAAAGGGCCATAAAAAATTAAAAAAAAAAAATCAATATAAGTTTTCATGGCAGAAACTCACTCATAGAAATGAGACTTGGAAATAGACAGGAAGCTGCAGTCTCGATTGGCCTTGATGGTAAAAATCAGTGGTTCCCCAGTCAGGACAGCAAGCTGACCTACGAGTTCTCCTGGATGGGTAATGAACAGACAAGTGTCCTCCTCTGAGTCTATCTTCCGTTGGTACACGTGAAGCATCCCCGAGACCACAAAGCAAACATTAACATCCTGGAGAAAATGGAGAAAGAGTTCAATAAAATCCCAAAAGATTTTAAAAGCAATTATCATAGTGACAGTACTATCATGACCAATCTATCTTCCAGAAACCTCCCTATAGTTTTTGAACAATTAGGCGATAAAATAAGACACAATAGTGAATTATTAAAAGCAGGTCATGAATAATTAAAACTAAGCAGCCACAATATTGAAATATGTGTTTCTCTCTGTACAGTTATGAAAAATGAAGGATGCAGCTGTAAGATCTCAAGAAATAACAACAGAAATGCAAATGGTGATAATGGAGTAATCGCAACAGCATCATGAGGGGCACTGCAGTTCGGCAGAGCAGAATACAGCAGCACTATAATTGGAGATGCCCTTCATCTGGTTTGCATAAGCTTGTCTATTTATACAGTATTATTATAAATGAATCTCGTTATATCCTAAATACACTTTGCTATAAACAAGTAACACTGGATTTCTATTGTATGGGGGAAAAAAATACTTCACTGCAATTGACTGACTTCACCAAAAGCCTGCAGTGCAGGGCATGAAAAAAGGCTACCCAGTCCCTGTACCTCCTCAGGAAGGATGGAGGTATGACACTCTGTACCTTCTCACGAAGGTCCATGAGAGCTGAAAACAGACAGGTACCACCTTTCCAGTCTGGCTACACTGCTACTCCATGGGTGTAGAAAGGCTCAGAGCTTGGATTATTTCACCTCGAGAAGAAAAGACTTGGGATGGGTCAGGTGGGGATTTTTCATTTATCATCAATGTATATAAGTACCTTATGGTAGGGGCAAAGACTGAGCCAGACTTATGTTCTCTCTACTCTCAGATGATGCCCACTCACCTGATCTCCTTGCCTCGACAGCACAGTCCCAGCAGTAACCTGATGCAGTGTCACTTTGCCATTCAGTAACGAAGGATCCTGGAGATGAAAGGGGTGGGGGGGTACAATTTACTTGTCTGTGCATAGGTAAAGATCCAGGAATGTGAGGAAGCATCCAAATAAAAATAATAATTACTAAAGATGATGTTACACGTACTTGAATCTCTTTAAAATATGGTGCATGATTTTTATATTTCTGTACCCAAAAGACATTTCTTCCAGGAGAAAAAAAGGTTTAATTTGTTTCAATTGATCAGATTTAGATTCTTCACGATTTTATACTTGTCAGCTTTGCCCCCAGACTCTTTTAAGGGTCTCTAATGAAAAGAGACCTATATCAGCTGGCATGAAAATCATGAAATAGTAAGTTATTTTCAAAGAAAGCTGAAACTAGAGGAGACTGTCTACATCATGGAAGAACTGGACAAGATGATCTAACACTTGCTTAATCACCTGACCCTTCCCTGGTCACACAGCTCAGCTGTGCTGTGCATGCATAGCAGATTTTCATACACACTGTAGACCAAAAGCTTCCCCAAAGCAATGAATTCTTGTGTGTGTGCACACATGGATTGCACAGGAGAGTAGGAATGTCTCTCCCAACTGATGAGTGCATGGGAGAGAGGGTCTTTCCAAAAGCCTGCCCTTGGTTTGGACTCAACTCCAAACCCTTGCAATGGCAAGGAACTGAACTGGTTAAGTGCATCAGCTGATCAGAAGGTTCCTTTCCAGCTCCAAAGCTGGTCACCACCATAATCCCAAGGACACAGCACAGACAACAACTTTTTTCTGAGAACTGCCCATACAGTTTGATGTCCCATGTGCAGTCAGTATCAAACCCTAATGCTTCAGGCCACCTTTGCTTTGGCAAAACTTTCACGCAAACCAGCAAATCTTCAGAAGCTCAACATTTTATTATCATGATCCAAATGGGTAGAGGCAAAGACCTAGGCTCAATTACATGATTCTTGCATTATGCTAAAGAATGACAGTGCAATCCTGGTGTCTTGCAGCTTAACCTTTGCAAGGCAAAGCCAGACACTACTGTGTCCGTGTGTCCTGGTTTCAGCTGGGATAGTTAATTGTCTTCCTGGTAGCTGGTATAGTGTTATGTTTTGAGTTCAGTACAAGAAGAATGTTGATAACACACTGATGTTTTCAGTCATTGCTAAGTAATGTTTAGACTAAAGTCAAGGATTTTTCAGCTTCTCATACGCAGCCAGCGAGAAAGCTGGAGGGGCACAAGAAGTTGGGAGGGGACACAGCCAGGACAGCTGGCCCACAGTGGCCAAAGGGATAGTCCATACCATGTGATATCATGCCCAGTATATAAACTGGGGGGACTTGGCCTGGGGCACAGATTGCTGCTCAGGAACTAACTAGGCATCAGTCAGTGAGTGGTGAGCAATTGCATTGAGCATCACTTCTTTTGTATATTCTTTTATTATTGTCATTTTATTATTGTCATTTTATTATTGTTATTATCATTATTCTTTTCTTCCTTTCTGTTCTATTAAACAAACCATTCTTATCTCAACCGATGAGTTTTACTTTTTTTTCCCAATTCTCTCCCCCATCCCACTGGGTGGTAGGGGAAGCGAGCGAGCAGCTGCCTTGTGCTTACTTGCTAGCTGGGGTTAAACCACAACAGTCCAGTACTTTGCCACAGAGGTAGAACCACTAAAAGCAAGAGAGCTGCATGTATAGTAAGATACAATTCAATGCAAGCAGCATGGGAGAATCTGCCTATAGTCATTGACCTTATTGCAGCAGGAAAACAATATAGCAGAGATGTAAACATTTACCATTGTAATTCTTATGCCAAGTTTTTATCTATTCATTTTTGGCTGAAAGAATAGAACAAGTGAAACAATCAGAATTATTCTTTACATCTACAGCTGATAAAAAGAACCAATTTATATCAAAAATTAGTTTTACTGAAACCAGTCTGTTTCATGGGAACATATCCAATCCAAAGAGCCTGACAAGCACCTGTCAAAATATTTCAATTCAGCAATATCAACACAACTAATTTCTATGATGTTTTTTCTATATTTGTACAGTTATGGTTGTATTACCTATTCTTAAAGACAAAGTTTTAACCATGAAAGTATCTCATAATAAGGGAATACAAGTTCCCTAATGAGCTCTACTTATCAACATCTTTTTCTGGCTGCATTAAGCTCTAACAAAAATGGTTGCAAAGATTTTCTTCATGTCTAAGGCTACTTAAGTATTGGAATAGATTGCACACAAAGCTGTGAAGTCCTCATCACTGGAGATCTTTAAGAACAGCTTAGTCAAAAACCTGCCAGAAATGACTTAGCAATATTTCATTCTGCCTTGGGCATGAAAAGAGGCTGAATGACCTCCAAGCAGTCCTTGAAATCCTACTTTTCTGTGCTATTACTACCCTGATTAAGCAATAAAGGAGTTAAACAAGATCACAGATAAGATCTATCCTGTCTAGTACCTTCTCTCTTGAATGGGCAAGACCAGCAAGCCCAAATTCAGAATTGCGTAGTTACAGGATTTGAGCTAAATAAATTTGCACTGATCCCCTCCAGCCTCCTCCAGCCCCTAGATTTTAGAAAAAGAAGTTGCTAGCACAACAATATCCATTTCACAGCAACTTTCCTACTTCGTGTTACTATAATAGGTAATAAATTAGCAGCAGTTTATGATGCAGTAGTGAAAGCACAAACCACTTATAAACAAGAAACAAAAGCAGTAATTAACTGGGACAAATAATCTTTTTGTGAAAGGCAATTCCCTCATAACTCATGCAGAAGATGTGCCCTGAAACATTAACTCTCATACATAAATGCAGATAAAGTTGAAAACATGTAAAAGTTGTATGAGATTGAAAACCATTCCTGTCAGAGATCCAAGGAATTCAAGTTATTTAAAATAAAAGGGAGGGTGGGGGTGGAAATCTTAATTCTGAAGTCAGATACCTAAAGGTCATTTAAAATACTGCCTCTCTCCTATATTAAATTATACCTTCCCCTCCCTCTCTTACAACCTAATGAAAAAAAAAAACAACCACCAAACATCCAAAAAACCCCTCACCACCATCATCAAAACATCTTGATTTCACTCACATTGATTGGCTGTTCTGAAAAATGACAACTTAAAATGCCTTGAGCCAGCTAAGAAATAAAAGATCTGAGGTACTTTTTAAGTGAAGAGCTTACAGAATTCATTTTCTTCCTTTATGTAAGTAGTATTGAACACAAATATTTTGAACACAATAAGATTTTTTTTCCATTGCCTGTAGAAGAATCAACTTTTGGTATCCTGCATAGAAAAAAATTAACATTGACCTTTAAATAAGATTTCTAGCATTTGGCTACATTCCATCAGATTCTTATTTGCTTGTGAAAAACTGAGTTGCTATAATATCAAAGCTTGAAAAGCCTACCTTATTTCATTATTATTTATGTCTTCCTGTTAAAAACACTCCCTATTAGATGCTGCATTTCAAAGATACTGTTCCTATTAGAGTTGAAGCTAATCTGTTTACTTGTTAATTACTGAGAAATTTATTCTAGATTTTAAAAAAAAGTACTGTAATCAGTAGTTTCAGTGATCTTGGAATTTCTGCTCATGATCCAATAGGTCTAAAAAGGAAGACATCAGTTGTATATTGGATACAAACTTTTGTCACATGCCATGTCTGAGGCCAGTCCTATCAAGAACAGAAGGCTGAACAGAACAGAAGAAAGTATCTGTAACAAGAATTTCTTCTAAAATAATCTGTAGCCTTTCATGAGGATATAAATGCCTGAAAAAAATGAAAATTAACGTAACAAGACAGTTAAGCCTCCTGAAGACTAACAGACAGTACGGCACCCCTTTGTCAAATCAGTGACAGTGTAGAACTTGTATCTCGAGCCTCACTACTGGTAGTTGTAAGATCATGACCAAAATTTTGAAGTTGCAAGGGGAATAATTTGGAAGTCAGCAGGGAACGTTAAAATCCAAAAGTAAAATCTTTTAAGTTCTAGCAAGTGTCGTTTGGTGAGAGCTCTTAAAGCAAAGGAGGAGGCTGCAGAAGCTTCACCCAGGCCTCTGGCAGCACCAGCAGACTTGAGTTATTGAAACATATGCTGTAATAAAATTGGCTATCTATGACTGATTTAGACAATTTAGTACAATCTTCCCAAATTGTCTGATTAGCTGCATGAATAGATACACCTCTGAAATGAAACATAGCTGGAATCATAGGAATGATGAAAACAAGCATTTTCATTTCTTCTTACAACATGAAGGTGATAAGCAGGGGCTGAGTTTAATAATGACGTCTGTGAGGGCACCAAGCGTTTAACTTGGAATGGACATGGAACAGTCACTCAGCTGTGAGATGCACTCATAGCCATTGGCCAAATACAGAGAGTCAGCTCCAAAAGCCAAACAAGGCACTCGGATGCTGTGCTATGCCAACAGGATTAATAGATTCAGCAATCACCTGAACGCCTTTACATAACTTCTTCACACAGTATGTGAAAGCATGAAATTACAAAGTGGCAGAAATTACACGTTTACTTCTCACATGGATAAATCTGTACACAGTGAGAAAAGATTCATGCAGTGTATTTCAGTATGGTCTTTTCATATGGCAGAATAATTCAGATTTATTTCAGTCCTGCTAATAACTTCAACAGACTAGAGAATAACATATTCAGCTAGTCTACAGTATACTAGGGAGACAATTTACTTTTTAGTGCCTGGCAGAATGAGATAAAAAGCAAAACCAAAGCCATTTCTTCCTGCAATAACTTACATCAAGTTTCATCAAGGTTGAAAGGTCTTTCTTTGCTGCTTCGACGATAGCATCAACATGTTTGCTATTACAGGAATCTTGCACAGCACTATAATGGAAAACTGCTGAAGGAGTTTCTGTCACGGTCACAGTCTTCTTCAATATCGACTGCAAAGAACAGATACACAACAAATATTGGTTTAAATGTTATAATTGGCACCTACCCAGCAAAAACTTGCCATATCATCTGTGTTCTTTACCCTCCACAATTGGTGGCCTGCAAAAAACCACTAGGTTTCCAAAAAAGCAACAGCTTGCTAACTTCATTATCCTTGTATTTTTCTGCAAAGCTTGACACTCAAGTCAAACAAAGTTACTCATCACAGCTTGCAAAAGGGAAGAACAAGAGACTTTTCTGAAAACTGGGAAGCTGACAGCTTGATAGAATTAAAACTTGATCAACACTGTATACAAAGATAGAGGAAAAGATAAAACATCCATCAAGGTCACACTGAGCCACTTTCTCTTCAGATTTTGGTTTGCAGCAGTTTTACAATTCAAGACCATTTTTGTGCTCTTAAATTGCAGGTCAGTATTCATAAAATCAGTCCACAAAAAGAAGAAGATTTATAAATCTTGACTGAAAACCTACACGAAGTTCACATGCTGATACAAGTTTTTAACTCCTTGCTGCAAAGTAATCATCACAAAAAAAGCACGGTCTGACAAATTCACCTTTCCAAATAATCCTTTTCATGAGCCAGAGGAAGGCAATACCTAAAATCAAAAAGTTGCAGCAGTGCTTTCCCATTACTTGCCAAGGGAATTTCCACAGTTTCAAGATCTGCACTAAAAAGCAAAAACAGTTACCAAAATCTACTGAAACAACTGTATGTTAAAACGCACCAATACAAGATGACCAAATACCACAACTTGTACAGAGTGGCAAGGGCAGTGTTTCAAAATAAGGATGAAAACATTTCAATTACTCAAAGAATAATGATGTAAGGAAGTACAATGCAAGAAACATGCTGGAGCCTCCAAAGGAGAAGACCTACCTTGCCCACAACAGGACTGCTGGCAGTGTCCTCCGAGCCAAAGTGCACTCTGGCTCTTTCATACGCCATGTCCATGTCTGACTTTCCACTGCTGGAATTATCTACAAGCAATATAAAAATCTTTTTTTAAACAACTCCTTTATTACAGTTTCTCAGAAATAGCAGATAGTACACAAAGTCAGGCAACTTTTCATTTGTTTGTTTTTTTCATTTCTGAAGCTGAGGATAAAATAGAAAGTGGCATCCTCATATTCTTCTTTATTTCCCAGTTCCTTTTGACCTGGAAGATCTGATGGGAACTTTAAATCTTCTCAGCTGAGCCCCTGTATGCAGTACGTCCCAAAATTCCCACATCCACTCTTGTACAGAGTACAATTATTTGGGGGTAAACAAAACAGAGTCATTTGGATCTGAAGATTATCAGGAAGAGACAAATCCACCAAACAGATTTTCCTCATTGTTTTCAGGAAATGATTCCTATTAAACTTTTCTGCACCAAGCAAAAGAACTTTTTTTGTACCCAATATATTGCAAGAGCTTTCATAGGGAGAATATTATGATCAGCAACTTCTTAAAAGCCTCTCCATAGAAAGCATCTCCGCCCGATGCCTAAAATAATTTCGGACCTTTTCTACAACTTGTCCAAATTTTCAATGCACATCATGTGCTGAGAGATACATAAGGAATTCCCTTACAGGTCTCACTTATTTAATTCACAAATTTGAAGTCACTGACAACTTCTATTCCTTACTTCCCAGTTTTAATACATCTTAATTATATTAGCTCCTTGGCTGTCCCATCCACCTTCCAGGAACTTCTGAGATAATCAATAACACAAAACATAACTGGGAAACGCTTCCTATTTAATTACCTTGAATAGGACACCCTCATGTCAGCCTGATGATTTACAGATGAGTTTAAGAATCATGCAGAGATTGCAATTTCCTTTAACAAATAAACCTATAATCACTTCTATCATATTCCTATGCCTAACAAATCTCAAAAAAAATCAGAAAAGTTTACATTTTCTCCCTTATGCCTTTCTCCTTCTGTTACTACATTGTTCTTAAACTTTTGCTTTTTTAAATACAAATTGCTGCTCAAAAACAGGATGAGCCCTTAGGAAAAGCAATTATCTTTCCTGACTGTTGAATTTTGTTACCTCACGAACTCAGAAAGAGCTCAAACTTAATTCTGAATTCCTCCCCCTTCCC
>JANZLQ010000055.1:9322532-9370536 GCA_026212715.1 Elanus axillaris | reverse complement strand
TTTTTTTTCCCTTTCTGGTTCTCCTCCCCATCCCACCGGAGGGGGGCGGGGGGAGTGAGCAAACGGCTGCGTGGTCCATTGTTACCGGTTGGGCTGAAACCACGACACACCCCAACCCCAGGAGCAACTGAGGCAAAAATGTTCTCCCCAAAGTAATTTTTTCCAGGTTTTGTTAATTCTAATGAGCCAAGCAAATCAAAGAGATGCTGAGATAATAGCACCTGTATGACTCTAATAACAGACAGTTCTCTTTTCTCTGAATCAGTAATAAACAATCAATATTCCCATGGAGTCTGAACACACAGTAAGGTAGTGGAATGGAATCTGAAGAAAGATCTCAATCTTTTCATTACAAACATCAAGATACTTTCCATGCAAGCTAAACAGTGACTGTAACCTCAGTGCAGTGAACAGAAATCAGCTCTGTTAACTGAGGCAAATCATAACTACCCAATTAGATATGCTGCTTCTGTCAGTAAAAAATAATTTTCTCTCTCTGCTAAGCTCTGTGTACCCTGACATAACTCTCAGGACACATAAAAGGAGAAAGGAAGGACAAGTGGACATATTCACTGTTAAGTATGCAGGGATCCTTCCATATAAAAGCTTCTAAGAACATGTACGGACTCTACCTTAAGAGGTGTTACAAGGCTGCATAGCCAGATCTCACTCAACTATTTTATTTACCTGGGGGAAAAATGGCTATGTTCAGAGTAAGCATTACTTAATTCACCAATGAATTAAGTCTGTTAGTACATTTTATAATGCATAGTGCAGAACCACCTAACACATGAAAATAAAGCAAGTCTTGCATGGGTCAGTTCAGTGTTTTCCCTTAATTTGTTTCCCTGGTTCAGAAAGATGATCTACTTATCCCTAGCCAAAATCCTACTTCTCTGTCACACCCATCCCTCTGGGCAGTAACATGGAAGTTATGAAAAAATTTAACCGGGACATTGTACGTTTCCATAGCAGAAATTGAAGAGGAAGTAAATCAGTTCTCTTGTTAAAAATAAAGTAACTACCCATTCTTCTCTTCTCTACATACCACCAACATGATAGCAACAAGTGTTAGAAACCTTATCTTGGGGAAAGCCCTCAACACTGAGGGCTCCCTCAGCCTGTCTCCCTCCTTTCTACTTGTCTCCATACTCTCTAACCCCCTATAGTATGTTCTTATCTCCTAAGTCATTTAATAGTCAACCTAAGCAATACATATATCTTCTAATGTATCCAGGATACCTTTATTCTGCCAACTGAACTTTATATGACTTCTCTATTAACAATATCTTTATAATGACTACAGTATCTAAGCATGACCTTACAACTACTTCAAGATGGTTAGTCTGGTACTCGGCTAACAGAAGACGGATGTCTTCCTTCTGTGATTCACCCAAGAAGTTCCAGTTTCTCTACCTTGAACATAAAGCTAACCTAAACAACTGGCTCAGAGGAAGATGTCTACAGTGGAGATGAATGAAGTTCATCAAAATGAGTAGTGCAGCATCAAAAGAGCTCAGCCTCATAAATGTCTCAGAGCATTCAATGATAAATCACCTTTATTACCCACTCAAAAAAACATTCCTCTAAAAGCAACAAAGCCACGTAACATGCTTTTTGGGACCATCAGCCAAGCAAGAATCATGTGTCATCTTTCACATGAAAGATTACAGCATATCATCATAAGTCACTTTTTTTCAGTTATATCAATTAATAAAGCTCTCACTTGCAGACCTCTCAGTAGCCAAAGTACTGTATGTTCCCCATTGCTAATAAAGACAGCAAGGGAATGCTCTCTTAGGTAACAGTCCATTTGTTACTTCAGAAAGTAAATTTGTGACAAATCAGTTAGGAACCATTGCTACTGCAAGATGATTATCTAACATAAACAGGAACCTTATCTAACCCAATGCTGCAAAAAGTACATGTCTTCCCCCATATGACAGGTACATTACGTATTTCCCACAATTTTGCCAAGTACTGCTTACTACAAGTCTCCGCAGACCCTGCACAGGGAGGTGAAGAAAGGCTTCTCCTGAAAACATGCTCAGAGTTTTCTGTACCAGAAATCTTCAATGTATCTGAAATATAGAAACAAAAGTTATATAAATACACACAAGGTACTCCCTAACAAAATAAATTTAATTGACAGCAAAAACCTCTCGCTATACACTGTTAAAACTTACTAAAGGCTGTGTTAAAGGTTTTGAAACACCAACATTAAACATTGTTTAAACCTGCTTCCTACTTTTGATTTGATTAAAAAAAATTTTCAGGTTCAGAGGCAAAATTCAAATCAATTTCTTTTCCTAGATTTAGCTTCCATACTGACACTTCAACTTGAAAGCCTAACACATATCCAGCAATTCTTCTGCTAGTACCTAGAGTGCAGAATTTTCACAGCTCCTCCTATGAAGTCAACATGAGAAGCCACTTTTCAATCTCCTCCCACTCCCCCCTCGATATCATTAACACCACAGTAATAATTTCCTGTTAAAACTAAGGACTATCCAAAGACTTCAAACCTGAAACTCATTTAAGACAACCCCTAACTACTCTAATCAAATACAAATCCTCTGATTGATAGCACAACAATTAAAGAACATCACAAAGGACAGTTACTACACATTTCCAGAAACTTTACCTATTTCCAGTGCTTCTGCAGCTTTTTCAAACTTTTCTCCATGATCTTCCTCTGATACATTAGACACTTGTCTTTTTACTGCTTTGCTCGAACTTCCTCCAGATGTTACACTTGTCACTGAGATGAGCGGGATGGCTTGGCTCTGCTGTGAGGAGCAAGGTGAAAAGGCAAACGTGAACCACACGCTCACACGTTAAACAGGACTGGACCTTGTATTGACCCCTGGAGTGCTCGTCTCAGTTGCAGTGATCAAAGAAAGATTATCAAGGGTGGCCTTGCAATAGTATCTGCCAGCTCCCTCAGCGTTCCTAGGTGCATCCCATCGTGGCCCGTGGACTCATTTATGTCCAGTTTGCTTAAGTATTCCCTGACCTGATCCTCTTCCACCAAGGGTACATCAACCTTTGGAGTGTTATAGGTAGAAGTGACTCAGTATCATAAACAGATGTCAGGACTGCTGAAACATACTGATGTATGTGCACAGTGGTGCACATACACCAGTTTGAAATGATGCACTTCCTCATTTTTTGAAATTTAAGCTTCCCCCCACAATTCCCCAGGCATCAGCATAGGCTCAATTTTATGGACTGTTTATAACAAGTACCTTACTTCTCAAGTACTTCATTATTAAATGAGTATGTAACACTTGCTTTATGATCTCCTGAAAGAAGGAAAAACTCTCTGTGCCAAGTTACAGCCAGGCTGCATAGGAAAAGCAGATAAAACGTAACCCAAACTTACACAATTGAAGAGCTCAGTAGTCAGACCAAGGTAGTTGTGCAAAGCAAGGAATGTCACTCTCTGCAGCCTTACCATGATGATCTAGAAATAGGAAATCAACAAGCAATAGGAATGGATTTAGCATTCTCCCACACTTGTTCTTGCATTTAGATACAGTTATGTACCAGACTACCTGAAGGCAGTTCATAAAATACAGACTGTACCCTAAGCTGAAATTCCTTTTTAGCACTTGATAAATTGAGGCAAAGATAAATTCAAGTGATTTACCAAACACTTCACAATCATTTGATGGCATAAGAATCCAAAGTCTTACTCCCAAATACCAAATAGTGCGCTTTTTTTTCTGTAAAATTAATAATAAACGTGCCTCAAAATAAAAGTATTTGCTTCTATTCCCCCCCCCCCCATTAAAAAAAAAAAATTCCAGCCTTCCCCATACAGAGCCTGTGCTACTGCTCTGCAAGCACTCTAAACTAACACAGGACATCACTGCTATCTGATCATCCTCTGCCCTGGCAGCTTATTCCCACTGTTAAGCCAACCTCTCTTTTTTATCAGCTCTCACCAAACACATTAAATTGGTATAATGAGCTGTTCTCCTCAACTGTCACTATTAGGAGGTTCATGTGTCACTCATAAATCATCCAGATAACAGAACAGTTTGCAAGGAAAAAGAGATTTAGAAGGGATAGTAAAACAAAAAGACAGACCAGAATGACTCATCAGGTTACGTGCACCCATTTGACTATTATAGCTGTGGGACAGCGCGCCACTTGGCAAACTCTCCAAACTGAAATTGTTAATACACTAGTCCCTGCACTAACATCCACTTGCAGGATGTACAAGACATTTGCAGTGCTCACTTGAAAACTGTCTAAGCTCCTGCAAAGCAAGGGAAGGTGAACTTTAAACTAATACAAAGCACAGCTCTTTCCTCAGATGCTGACAATTGTTCCTGAAGTGGAAATTCATGTCAGACTGAATTTTGTGAATTTTACAAAGCATCACCCCTCAACAAACAGCTTCTGAGGATACATCAGTCCTTTTTCAGAATAGGTGACAGTCTTTTCCATACTCTAAGCCATTCTGAAGCCTTGCTGGTACATAACCATGATGCAGAGCCCATGCCAGCACATTCTACTCCACCAGGACCAATGAGCTTACAGTGCAGATCAGGCTGATTTGAGAGGCTATCACATGCAGAAACCGATTCAATATGTGTGTGTGTGTGTGTGTGTATGAATTATTTCTTCCTGTACATGATTAACACTGAGATGATTAAGTCTAAGGCTCTAACAGAAAGAGTAATGGCAGAACTAGTCCACATCTTGAAAAGAACCTATACTCAACAGTTCTATATCTACAAAAGGATGATGAGCTTGCTGAACTTCAAATTGTCTTCCTTGTAACTTTGAAATTAGAGCAATTTCCCCTCCACCCCCAAATTCTACTTAACAACAAAGCTTACCTGTACCACTCTAACAAGAGTTTCAGGATATTTCTGGAAGACATCTTGAAAGGCACTTGCTGGAAGTCGCAATATAGTGGACGGAATGGCTGCTCGGGCTGAAACTGTTTTATAAGGAGCAGGGTGACCCTAATAGAAAGTTTCAGAGACACAAAGTTAATCCACCAATTATCTGACCTAATTCTTCCCAATCCCTTCCCAGATTTCTACTTTGATATTGTATATGCTTGACAGATATTATCTGACCACGAAAAAGCCTTGAACTTACGCTCCATGACCTACAGGTGATGTAATGAGGGCAGCGTGGCCAAGTGAATTCACACCAGCAATTTCACTTGCATTATACAGAGACAGAGGTACAGAAATAAGAGCTACAAGAAGGTGTATTAGGTTAAGGGGAACTGGCTAGTCTGTCAACTCTGTTACAGTTTTATTACAAAGCCAGGCTTCAGAAGTATTTCAACTTCCTGCTATTCAAAATTACAAAGAAAAAAGGTTTTGTTGATTTTATTACCTGTACTGACGACCAAGCTATTTGCTGCAATAGCAACTCATATATTCAGCAAAAAATATAAACAAAACTGTAATTACATACATAATAGAACAAGTCAAAAACCAGGCAGACTTCTCATGTTTCAAGATTCATATATATATATATCTTCCAAACAACAAATCCAAACAGCTTCTTTTTACTTGAGATAAACTGGGCGTCAACCATCCCGAGTTGCTCAAAGAACAGATGTAGAATTAACAAACCAATGAAAGATAAAACTGTAAGTGGATAGAATACAGGGATTTTTTTTACACTGGGTTGCAAGCCTCTGGTTTAGGCTTTTCCCCCTTGAATCAAAATAGATTTAAACAAAAATCTACTGCCAAACAATTGAATAAAAAACTCCAAGCAGCACCCCTTCTACCCCATTAGTAACTACTGAAAAGAATATGTGTAAGTCATTAATTCATTTACTAATACATGAAATATTGAATTATCCAGTATTTCTAAAATAAAAGGAGTCCTTTTGTGGTATGGAGCAGGAGCTAAAGAAGAAATGGAGTTTCTGCTTTAACAGTCACCTTACAGCTTGTGAAGCTTTCATTGCTCCTGAACAGCAGAAGGCAAATTTTTCCAAACACTAAACACACATATGCTAAATGCTGATTACAAACAAAAAAACTTGCAAGTCTTCCAGAGCATCAGACAACTAAACACAATCAATGCAGAAGAATTTCTGCCTGAACAACACATCAAAACCAAACAAGATACATTCTGCACAACTATAACCACTCTGGAAAATAAAGCTACAGCTCTGTCTGCCTTGCTTGTCTAGAAGTCACGATGAAGCAGATTCTAAAATTAAATTAAATTAATTGGAACCAATTTCCTAATTACACCAACTTCAGCTGACCTTATTATAAAATCTGGTGATGATATTAATAGCTTTGATTTTCAAGTTCCTGAGGGATTTGAAATTTTAAACATCTCTTTGACCTACAGTGCAAATCTACCAGGTGTCTTCAGTTTTCCAGAGTTTCTTTTAATTAAGTAAAGAAATTAAAAAATTACACTTCTGTGCTCTTGCTGTACCCAAAAATAAATGCAACATTCCTCTTTTACAGGCCAGTTTAAAGCCTGGCTTTAGACAAAGAAGTCATTTGGAATTCATAGAATCATAGAATGGTTTGGGTTGGAAGGGACCTTAAAAGATCGTGTAGTTCCAACCCCCCTGCCATGGGCAGGGACACCTTCCACTAGACCAGATTGCTCAAAGACCTGTCCAACCTGGCCTTGAACACTCCTAGGGCTGTGGCACCCATAACTTCTCTGGGCAACCTGTTCCAGTGCCCCACCACCCTCACAGTAAAGAACATCCTCACATCTAATCTAAATCTAACCTCTTTCAGTTTATAGCCATTGCCCCTTGTCCTATTACTGCATGCCCTTGTAAAAACTCCCTCTCTGGCTTTCCTGTAGGCCCCCTTTAGGTACTGGAAGGCTGCTATAAGGTCTCCCTGGAGCCTTGTCTTCTCCAGGCTGAACAACTCCAACTCTCAGCCTGTCTTCATAGCAGAGATGCTCCAGCCCTCGATCATCTTTGTGGCCCTCCTCTGGACCCACTTGAGCAGGTCCATGTCCTCCTTAAGTTGGGGGCCCCAGAGCTGAACACACTACTCCAAGCAGGGTCTCACAAGAGGGGAGTGGAAGGGGAGAGTCACTTCCCTTCACCTGCTGGTCACGCTTTTGATGCAGCCCAGGATACAGTTGGCTTTCTGGGCTGCAAACACACATTGCTGGCACATGTCCAGTTTTTCATCCACCAGTAACCCCAAGTTCCTCTCCACAGGGCTGCTCTCAATCCATTCTTCACCCAGCCTGTATTTGTGCTTAGGATTGCCCCAACCCACAGGCAGGACTTGCACTTGGCCTTGTTGAACTTCATGATGTTCGCACGGGCCCACCTCAAGCTTGTCAAGGTTCCTCTGGATGTCATGCCTTCCCTCCAGTGTGTCAACTGCACCACACAGCTTGGCATTGTTGGCAAACTTGCTGAGGGTGTGCTCACTCAATCCCACTGTCCATGACACCAACAAAGATGTTAAACAGCACCAGTCCCAGTACCGACCCCTGAGGAATGCCACTTGTCACTGCTCTCCACTTGACATCGAGCTGTTGACCGCAACTCTTTCAGTGTGACCATCCAGCCAATTCCTTATCCACTGAGTAGTCCATCTGTCAAATCCATGTCTCTCTAATTTAGAGACAAGGATGTCATGCAGGACAAGGATTGTCATGCATAAGTCCAGGTAGATGACATAAGTTACTCTTCCCTTATCCATCAACGCTGTAACTCCATCGTAGAAGGCCACCAAATCAGTCAGGCACAATTTGCCCCTTAGTGAAGCCATTTTGGTTGTACCAATTGCCTCCTTATTTCCCATGCACCTTAGTATAGTTTCCAGGAGAATCTGCTCCATGATCTTGATGGGCACAGAGGTGAGACTGACTAGCCTGTAGTTCCCCAGGTCTTCCTTTTTAAAAAAAGGGGGTTATGTTTCCCCTTTTCCAGGAAGCAGGAACTTCACTGGACTGCCACAACTTCTCAAATATGACGGACAGTGGCTCAGACACTTCATCTGCCAGTTCCCTCAGGACCTGTGGATGCATCTCAGCAGGTCCCATATATATAGTCTGCTTTTAAGTATGTGCATCACTATACTTGCCATCAACTGCATTTCCTATCAATCTCTACACCAAATACATAGTGAAAAACTAAGGAAATATATTAAATCTTTAGTCACTGGACAAAGAATAAGCATTAAGTTTAATAGTGTTCTGTAACAGTTATTCAAAAGGGCAAAATAAGCACTGTGTATCACATTTATATGGTCTACATCCTACCCCATAAAGCATCTTTTTTTTTCTGAACAGTGCTTGTTTGAGGATAGATTGATGCTGACAGTTTCTCAGAAAAGCAGTTTTAGGATAATAATGCAGCAGCCTTTTTCTCCAAAGAACAGCCCACCTCTCCAGTTTTTCAGCATGTAATTTTTCCTTTTCAAAATCTCTGCATGAGAGCAGCCTGCTTTTGAAAGGGCCAACCAGCACATCTAATTGGTTTGGAACATGTTAAAAGCTGTCAGAGGAACATGAAGAGGAAACGTTCCTGTAATTGTCAGCTCTCTCAAATATAATGTAATCAGCAGCACATGGAGAATACCATGTTTAAATTATACTATTTTACAATCACAAACTGAGGTCACAAGGAAAAGTTATAATCAGTAGTGAACCAGGGCCTTCAACAGAGAACTTTTTCTTCTCAACATGGATAACTATTTACTTCTGTCTTAAGAGCTGCAGAGTAATTAAATATTGTAGGTGACAAATGTCATAGCTAAAGCCACGGTTGAATCCAGATGACAGCTAATGGCCAGATCCAAATGAACTTAGTTAAGAAATCTGGTACAGGAGACACATGTGCCTTATATTCTCCCACGTGGAGTGGTAACTTCTTTTTGTGCCCCAAAATCTGGCATATTCTCCCTATTCCCGTTGCTTGGATTTTGCCTTCCTCCACTCCTACCTGCCATCCTCCACACTACAGCAACACTGCTGCAACCCAAAGTTCTTGCAGCAATCAATTGCTTCTTTATAACCTCATTTATCTTGTCCACTGCCATTTAAACAGACTTGAGCCCTGCAGACTCACCTTTATCCAAATGTTTTTTCAGCTTCTTTTAATCCTCAGACTTTCATTTTTCTCCCCTCAGTCACTGGCAATTGATTACTATTCCTCCTAGTCTCTTCTTTTTCATTCCAACTATGCCACCTGCTCACAGTTTTCCAAATACCATCGTCGCATGGAGGACAAAAGAAGAGTAAAACCCAAAGCTCTAGCAATCAGCACCAAATGCCATCTCTATTTGTCCCATTTAACTCTGAATGAAAATTCACTGTTCAGGAAAAAGACCTGACTGCATGTATTGGTAGAGTAAGCACTCAGCAACAGCTTCTGAAAACACTCACATGGACATCAACAATGTTCAGTTCAGCGACTTATTTAATATTTGAGGTGGTATCAATTCAGAGTCAGATTAACTACAACACAGAATTGTTCCAAAATGCCAAGAAAAGCGCTAGCATCTACTTGGATTCAAAAGCTTCCAGTTTCTCCTTCAAGTTTTGAGAAAGCATCATTTATCTGTTCTCAGAATAAGTGAAATACAGAACAAGTCTCTTATGTCACAACTGGTATCTTTGTATTTAGTAGATCTAAGGAAACTTTTCAATTTTAAAAATTGGATAATTACATTAGAAAACACCTCTTGTGTGACCTTTCTTTTCAATCCAACAATAAGACGTCACCACTTCTTGCACATCTCAACCTAGTGGGGGGCTGGCTGATGTTACGCGTTACAAAATCAGTCAAAGGAATCACAAATCCAGCTCAGACAATTCAAATCCTCTCTAAATACATTTTTTCTTCATGTCAGATCCATGTGTTTGGTGGTACAGTGAAACTTAATCTAAGGTTATGGTATCTGCAGGAAGTTCTAAGACTCATTCACTAATTTGGAATACCACTGAGAAGTCTCCTCTATTTTGATCAACACTACTTTCTCTCTCCTTGCCCATTGTCATGCCACTCCTATACCTAAAGTCAGCAAGGAGCATAAGGAAGAGGAAAAGCAAAAATAAAACAAGTTCACAAAGCTGGGAAACAAGGGAGAAAAGACAGAGTTCCAAAAATAAATAAGAACAAGTTACTTAAGCAAAAAAATTTGCAAGGTTTTTGGTTATATACTCTTCTGCATGCTGATAACTCTTTCAACACACTTTCAATAATTTTTATTTCATGATTTACTGGTGGTGTAACTAATGAGAAAGAGAAAAAAAAATAGAATGAGAATTAAAACACAAAACACCAAAAACCACCACAACAAAATGAATGGCAACTACCCTTTAAAAAATAAATAAATAAAAAAAAACCCCAAACAAAAAAGAAACCAAAACCACCACAAACCATTGTTATACCAGAAGGATTTCTCTTCTTATTTATTCAAAAATAATATAGGAAGAGAACATGACTAATATTCACGTTCCTATATGATGGTCCTGCTCTTTAGAATATTGCCATTAAGGAAATTTACTGGTGGAAGTAACAAGGGCAAAGATACCTCTAAATCTGCTACTAATACAGATTTAACAGCAAGAACTAGACTTGTACAGTCCAAATTATTCACGTGCCATTACTTTCTACATAAGAAAGTGTGACCAAGCTTAAAAATTATCACTTTTAATAGGTTTTATAGAAATTATATATACAGATATATAGATACATGCTTGCATCTAAAAGTGGCAAAGAGCGCTTAACAGAATCATTAAAACTACTTACACATAGAATAACAGTACCTTTTAATGAAAGGAGTCAGCCAAACACAGGAGAAACATGATACAAGGTCAAATATGCACAACTTATTGATTAGATTATCTGCATCCCCTCAGCTATCAAAATCCTTCAAGTAAGCACTTTAAGTGCTTGCGTATTATCGAAAATGATTAATTCACCACCTTAAATTTAGGTATTCCTAAATTCATGCACTGTAACAATTTCAGCAAAACCATCATTGTAATTCCAATTGAAACAAAATCCACACCACTGATTTGTGCACTAAATATGACCAACTAGCATTTAGCTCATCTTGTTGCCTGCCAAAGAGCACAATCTTCCAATGGTTACCAGCAGCATTAACATACTAGGAAAAAATTAAATCCATCAACTGGTTTCACAGTATAATTACAGTAGTAACAACTGCCAGATTTATTTTCATTAGGCTAAATAAAAATAAATTTGGTAGTAACAAATCAAGTAGTGCAAAAGCCTGGACTTTTGGGCCCTAACCTGGTCCTCCTCCTGACTGCTTTATGACCTTCAGCAAATCAAACTGTGCCTCAGTTTTCCAGCCATAAAAGAATAATTCAAATCCTACTGCTTATCAGAAATAGCCAGTGTTACACTGTCAAGCATACAAGTTTCACAACCAACTTAGCACTGTGGTATGTAAGTTTACAGCTGTGAAGGCCTGGGAGGAAGAAAAGAATTGGTCAAAGAAACATCTTCCATTCTGATTCTTTCCTAGCAATATTGAAAATCTACTTCCCCAACAAGCTCTGTGACATAAAGGAGCACTACAGAAAACCTGCTCGTTCAAGTTCAAGAACTTACCGTGATAACATCAAGAATGCTGAGAAGGCTGTGGACACTGTCTCCTGCCAGCACCTCCTTAACAACCACTTCTGTTCCATCCTGCAAGCGTAGGATAGATTACTGCAGGCTCACAGTTGCATATTTGGCATATATGGAGCATTTCAGAAAGCTTAACTTGCTCTTATTCTCCGAGATACTTTGAGCAGCCCTAAAAGAAATGGTCCCCCATTATAACTTGGATGCTTGTTTTCTCTCTGCCCTGATGGAAATGTGCCAATTCAAATGACCATAAAGTTTCAAACCACCAAAAAAAAAGTGATAAATTAAAAGAAACTAAAAGCCAGTTTTGTCTAGGGGGAGATGTGACCTGCTTGTCTTTGCTATGTAACAACCAATAAAAAAAACACAAAACAAAAAGCTTCCTTCACTCAGAGACAGAATTAGCTCCCTTTATTGAGGGATTACATGTCAAGACAGAGTACAAAACAAAGAACAGCAAAATACAAACCTATACAGAAATCAGCAAATTTGAGATAATTTACAAACACAAACCCCCTGCATTTTCAGCCATTAGAAAACTGTTCACATGTTAAAGCTAAACTCAAAGTTCAGTCAGGAAGAAGGAAAAAAAAAATCTGAACTGGTAGAAGGGATCACAAGGGCTAGCACTCAACATTTTAAGACTCACCCATAAAACAAGCCATCATTTCTTTTCCCTGTCTACCCAAAAGTGAATCTGAATCTTCAACCTCCCAAGCAAACCCGCTAACTACCACGTTAGAATATGGTGAAGTGTACTTGGTCTCTCCTGCTCTGTATACTTAACTATTTTATATAACTACCATCCAAAAGGAGAATGTTTACAGTGCTATACAAAACCCATCTTGCACGCTGTCCTCCCTCAATAACTATGCAACCAGAGTACGTGAGGACATTTCAGAATGCCTGATCACCATTGTGTTTCACTCTCTCATCCAAGACATGGGGGATCACAGATAAAAGCCTTGATCTTTACAAATATCATGGTCCTGAAAGGTTGGAAGTAATCCTTTCTAAATCACTATGATTCAAATGTCTAAGTTTAATCAATGCATAATGATTCATGCCAACCTATATGCTGTGCCAACAGATTTATCTCAAGAATCACAGATCAGTTTATTCTTACACTTTCTTGAATGCAGACTTCCAGCTTGCCATCCTGCACAACGTAGATGCTGTTATCCAGCTGCCCAGGACGAAAGATGTATTCACCTTCATGCAATTGCACAAAAAACATGTGCTTACACAGTTCCAGGAAAAGAGGTTTCTCAAAGTGGCCAAGGACCCTGCAAGAAAGAAAATGCAAAGGTAAATCTAAAATCACCACTGCCCTTGGAAAATCCTTCCTAAATTAACAAAGCCCCCAGGCACAAATGACAGAGGAACTCCAGAGTCAGTTGTTACATGGCAGAAGGAGCAGAACTCGCCAAGACAGAAGTGCCAAAATAGTGTAAAATGCTGAAAACTAAATACTGGAGTTCCTTTTTGAGCAGCACTCTGAGCAATGCCAGCAGATCAGAAGGAAGTATATCCAGTCTTCCTCAAACAAACACCAGCATGGCTTTTGAAGGGGAATATATATAAGAACCTGCAAGATTCACACATTGCATGAGAAAAGTTAATTTACAGAAATTTCCCTTTTAGTATAACTGCCCTGTCCACCTAACAGAAACACATGAGAAATACTGAAAACAAAAGGAAGAATTCCTGTCATCTGCATGTACCTGTAAGTTTGGAATATTCCATCTCTTTCACGTAATGCGCAATCGGACTCCTTCTATACTGAAACTAATCAGTCACTACCAGGCAAACAGAAATACATGGCTTAAACCCAAGCCTTCTGTGCACAGCACCAAAAGGGCCCTCCACTTAGCTCCATTAGATCACATTTTACAGGATCAATGAATCAAGTTCTACTGCAACATCAATTAGTCATAGGAGATCATAATTCCACAGCAGAAAGTTTAGATGACTTAAATTTAAATAGCAGGTTTATTAGAGTATATGACCTTCACGACTACATCATATCATAATTGGGAGAAAAATGAACATACACAAAACGAAAATTACAGATTGAAAGATCTCGTCCTCATTGCTTTCTCAGCAAATTTAACCCCTTGCTGAACAGGCACAAAGACCATCCCTACTTCTTAACCTGCCAAAGAGCTGTGGGGATTAAGTTAACTTTTATTCCATTTGCAACCTTTTATCCAGATAATTAAAAGATTCTGCAGTTCAGAGAGTTGTCAATATGGTATCCAATTAACATTTACCAATTATGATGCTTTTCTGTACAAAAAAATTGTCTGATATAGTCTAAAGAGAATTTTTTAAATGCACTAACAAGAATAGGTTTGCGTTAGAAGAGCTTTATTATGACTATCCCTGAATTTAGGCCACTAATCTATGTCTTTTTTTCCCCTCTTTTTTTTCCCCTAAAAATGCAGTCAACCATTTTCTTATTGTTTCTAGAAAATTAGAAGTCATTTATCCTTTTCCTCATGGTCAGATGAATTTTCAGTTAACTGCTTAAAGACTCAAAGACTCTGACCATGCAGTGATAAAATTTAAGACTTGATGCAAACTGCCAAATATTTAAATAATTTGAACATCTGTCAAAAAAAAAATCCAAACTTATCTTTCCATTTAATATTACCTAACATTTTTAAGCATGTATAGGACTTCTGATGGCAAATGGGAATTCTTGACATCAAATTCAGTTAGATCTGCCTCTAGCAAAGAGGGAGGTGGTTCTTTCGGCTGCAGAGTTGGACATTCCTTCTTAATACGCAGAATCCTACAAAGAAAAACACAAACCAAAGTTTAGGAAGTCTCCTCATTTGTCTTAAGTATGGGTGGTATACTGACACCATAGGTTGACTGCAATATTAAATGCACACCATGCCAAGTTACATGTTATCAATTAGATAAGAGAGTAGCATTCCACCCTCCTGGCCTCTCCTCAGCAAAACTAGAGACAGTGCTATGTGCATAAACCATTCCATTTCAGGAAACTTCCCAGCAAAATGCTAGACAGATGCATAGCTGACAGGACTGTGAAAAAACAGCAGGTGTGGAAAAGTGCTAGGCTACGGACAGGCTCCATACCACAAACAAAAAAAAACACAAAACCAGTCTCCATGGCATGAATTTTCCCCCTCTCAAAAGCCCAAGTACCTTTTAGCCAAAGATAAAACTTTTGCCCGCTTCCGCATCCTTTGGCGAGGCACAGTGTTCCCAACCAGAGAGTTTGGAAGAGTTGTAACCTAGGAGGAAATAATGAAAACAAAAACTTTTACTAAAAAAAACAACACAAAAAAAACCAACCACTAGTTCCAACTCTGCAAAGGCTCCAACTCATTTACCAAGTCATTAGAACATGAGCAGAGTGAAGCACTCATATAAGACCTTGGAAGATTGGAACACCACCTGCTCCAGGATCACTTTCTTCCTACAAAGCAAGTGGAATATACTTTGATTTTTAAGCAACTACTACATTGGTAATGGATGGTAGAGGGAAAAAACCCCTTAGCTATACAGTTCTCACTCAGGAACACTCAACATCAGGCAGATAAGTAACATTCAAAGCTCCAGTACTTCTATGGCAGCCTGTGATGCTGACAAACTAGGGCCTGGTTCATTTTTAAACTGGTGACAAACACCCACAGACATGCAGCAAGGCTTGTACTTGGTTTTAGTAGTTACTAAGTGCCACCTTCTGGAGAAATGTAACAACTGCAAGACCAAGAAAACACCTTACGACTTTCAAAATATTACTAGTTCTCTCTTTGTTTCTGAAAGAGTCGAATCCCAGCAAAGTTTCTCTCACAAAAGAAATCTTTAATCAGTTTGGATGGTCCTTTTTTTTCTTTTTTAAAGTAGAATCTTGGTATTTTAACAAAAATCCATAAAGTACAGCCAACAGCAGTTAGTTTGTAATATTCTATGTCTTACTTGGGAATAAAAGCAAAAAAGCAAGATCTAAAACCCCACACCAAAAACTACCTGAAATTATTTTACCATGTGGAATTCTAAGCACTCTTTACTTATGTGTGTTACATATAAACATCTGCATTAAAGAATATTAAAATTATGAAGTTGCTGGTGACACAAATGATTTCCTTTCTTAAAGGGCTTTTTTGGCCAAGTTCTACATAAAGGCTGATCTGCAATGCAAAAGCAAGGTTCAGGGAGTAATCTCCTTGCTCCACAATGAAACAGAGCTCTAAAACCAGCAGAGTGTCTAATTAAGTCCAAGTATTTGAATTCACCTCAACAAAGTTTACCAGTGTGTGAGGCAGAAGGCTGTAGCAGTTCACAAGAGAAAGTGTTCCTCAACAAGCAGTCACTAACAAAGCAAGGTTACTTACCTGTACCTTATTTTTCTACAGATACTGGTTTTCAGTGCACTGGCAATTTGAGTGCACACCTGGACTCGAGCAGGTTACCCCACAGGGCACAATGAGGACTGTCCTCAGCCACGCGCTGCCTTTGGTCCCAAAAGGGACTAGTACCATTCCTGCCTCACAGCTCCCCTGGGTCGGTGAGCCCACCAGACCCACACCCTGGTTCTGACTCTACAGGACAGAGGGCAGGGAGCAATTACCACAGTCAGAATTAAGCAGCCTTTTTCCTTCACTAACCATTTGTATTTATCATCATTTATTCAACAGATTACTACAAGCAAGCAATAAACATTTGCTACTCTGAAAAGGGGTCAGAGTCCCCATCTGAGTAAGAAGCAGCTTTCCAAGTCAGGCTTTATCAATAGCATCATAAATACTAAAACTGCACAGGGAGGGCCAAGAAGCTGCTACATAGATTTTTGGTATGGGAAGTGTTGAGTAAGGAAGTCACCTGAACCTCCAGGACCTATTGCACAAGCTTGTAACAAAACCAAATGCAAAATCTCTGCGCTGACATAGCCACTCATGACACCTCTGAAAAGATAAGTTCTTTTGACTATAGTGGTGCTGTTAGTCAGAAAAAAAATGAATCTCACATTCTGCATACACAAAGTAGCTTCAAGGGATGCATGTATTTTGAGGAGAAAGACAGGAAGATTAATCTTGTCAGTTAAATGAAATCCAGGCAATCAGTGCTAAACACCTAGCCTACCTACTAAGATTAACCTAATCCATTAAAGGAAATGTCTGCCTCCAGATTTCCTCAAGCCTTCTTGTTGCAATTTCCCAAGAAAAGCCACTTGCTAAGGTGAAAGTAAAAAAGAAACAAACAAAAAAACAAAAAAAAAAATGAAGTAAATATCAAACAGGCAGTCACAGCCTTCAAGGATTTAACCAACTGATGCAGAAAAAGATTCCTGACTGTTGGAAAATTATTGAGGAGACCTTTCAGAATAATAGGACAGGAACAAGGAACAACATCCAGACAAAACCCTGAGGGCACAGGTGGTATTCCTAGTGACAATCCAAGGCAAAGAGGTCAATCTTGGGATAAACCATCCTTGAACAGTCTCTAATGAGACTGTTTGACAAGTCTTATTTGCAACTGAGTATAAGAAAACAAAGGCTCATATGCTGAAGTGCTTAGTGCTCTTCACAGGCAGTTGGCAGAAAGGCAAATTCTATTATCTGCTCTGCAGATAGACTCACATGGGAAAGAAGTTGTCAGCTCTGAATGTAATGGCAGTACTGGAAGTCATTATCTGACAAGGACAATCCTGAATATAGGTACTGAATATCTTGAATATAATCCTAAATATTGAGAAAGACAGATTACTATATATATTTAAACAACCATCAACTTCATAGAGGAGTTACATATTCATTGATTTATTACTACCCACATTGTCTGCAAATATTCTTGAAAGAGGTAAGGTTTGGCCAGAAAGAGAAGCTATTGCTGTTCCATCAGCAGCAATTCAGGCAGAATTCTGGGAGTTCTAAAACATCCCCAAAATTCCAGTGAAATTTTAGAGGTTGAAGGCCCAGGGCCAGGCTAAGCAAGTGAAGTATTGTAGTTTACAACACCTCCTGAACTGGATTTTAATCTTTACTTCCCTCCCACCATGCCAGATGCACTCACTTTTCTCATGATCTTCCGCCCATAAAACATCACTTTGTCTCTCTTGCGAAATCTGTACTGAGGCACATGTGGCTGAAGTTGTTCTGAAACAGAGAAGCATCACATCAGAATCCATCTGCAGCTCTGTGCTAAGGGAAAGAAAACTGAGCACAGGTGGTCAATTTTGCTACCTCCATAACAGCTGTGCCTCCTGTCTACTAAGCAGCAAGCTCTTGTGGCCAGCATTTGGAATTTAAACCAGCACAAGACACCTGATTATCCAACTCCAGTTAGCCAAGCCAGACTAGGGAAGAGCTGGCTTGAGGCTCTACCTAATCACCGGAGGAGATGAAAAGGCTCTCTGAATGGATATAAGGATCAGGTAATTTTAATCTCACAAAGGAAACCTCTAATTCACCCATTTCTCATTACTGGAACAACAAAATCACAGCAGGGTTGAAATTATTTGCAAGCCAACTGATACTAAGGCTATTGTACACTAGAGAAATAAAAACCTCCAGCATCCTGTACATGACAGTTCTGAATCCTATGTTCAGATCTGGGTAAGTGAATCAACACAAGTTCTTCATCCTTTTAAAGCTGTTTTCCTACAAGAACCACTACCTTCACAGCAAGCAATTGTTACAAATCAGCACAGAACCTAGCACATATTATTACAAAAATACTGAAATAGCTGAGAAACCTGTTTTTAAAACATAGTCATTGAGTACTTACTGGATTGTTTCACTCTTCTGTAAACAACAAACACAACAATTGCTATAAGTAGTAATGCAACTGCAGCTCCAATTGCAATTCCAGTCAGCTGTGAGAGGAATTCAGAGGGGAAAGAAGTTAGTCACTTCTAAAGTTGAAAATTATTAAATACGTTTTACAGGGCTGAAAAACACTTAGCTCAGTAAGATGTCTAAAAGTCAAGCACACTCATAAATACTTCTTGCATGTGTAATGTTTTAACTACATCAGTATCTCACTCGTAAGTTCACGTGCAAAATATTCAGCATTTTTCCCCTCAATGGTCTGTGAGCTGATCAATTCAATGTACATGGGATGAAGTAACAGGAATTAATTCCAGTCTCATGCACAGCGACAGCACAGAAACAAACACTCAGACTTTGACTGTGACTTAGTAGAGTTCTTAGGACTTATGAGAAGCTACACGCTATTTACGCACAATCTTTCACTCAGTTAATTAAAGCTATACATTACCATAGTAGTCTGTATTCTGTCTTCTACAAATTGGAGAATTCGTGTTCCGCTTGCTGGTAGCGCAGCCTAGCACCAAAATGAAGGTGAAATTTAGTTTCCCACAACTGGCAAAAACCCTCCATAAGAACATCTCAATGCCTGGTCTGGCACATACAACACAGCTTGATTGTATTTTCCAACATCTTTCTTTCAACTACAGCCCACTTTGCAAACACAAGACATTCAATGTAGAAGGGTCATTAGTGGAGTTTTGCGTTGGTCAGTTCAGTGCATTCCTAAATAGTCACAAAACAGGGTCAAACAGTGAGGTGATAAATTTTTTTTATGATTTTATGTTATTCAGAGCAACAAGAATGAGAACAGAACATAAAGGACTTTATGAGACTGAGAAAATACGTCATAAACCAGCAGATTAAATTAATCCCAAAAAGAAAATTATGCACATTGGGAAAAGCTCTAACCTCAGGTATACTGTCCTGGGACCTGTGGTGAGTATTGTTATTCAGGAAAAAAATCTGGCAATTAAAGCAGTCTCACAAATGCCAGCTCAAAACTTACCAGAACAGGGGGAAAAAAGCAGACTAAATATTAGGAAAAAGGAAGAAACAAACTGAGTAAAAGGACAGATGTGTCCCCCTGTAAGTCTTGAAGATTCAAGTACTTCTAAGGTTAAGTACTGTATGCAGTTCTGGTCCCAGTTTTTGCCCTTGGTTCCAGATCTGGATGACGTCTTAATTTAGCTTTGCCACCAAGAGAAAAATGAAGCGCATGCCAAGAGTCGCCAGACTAGTCTCTCTCATGAAATTCATTCTGGTTCTACAGCACAAATAAAACTCCTGCCTGACTAGTCACCACAGACAGATTGCTGTCTTCAGTTTGTCTCCTTAGGTTGCTTTAGCACAGCATATCAACAATTTATCTTCCCAACATGAGTCAAACTAACTCTATCACTACTATTATCAGACTATTATTAGTGGAATTGTAGTGGAAAGTCAAAAGAATAATAAAATAAAAAAGTTGAAAATTTGTTAGAAATAAATGCAGCACATGCTGGTAAAATACAGTGAATAATTGGTCTAAGGCTATTGTGGTCGCTTCATTTATTTCCCCTTCACAGTGTCAGGGACACATAGAGTTCTGCTACTGTCCAGGCCTGTATGATCTCAAATAACATCAAAAATAGTACTTGCCAACTGACAGTCACATTGCTGCTACACGAGGAGAAGAAACAAATTCATGACCAACACACACACATGCACAGACTGAGCCTTCGTGCCTCAATACAGAAAAACAACGAGGGAAAGGAGGAATTCAGACCTCCAAGAAAAACTGAGAGGTTCTTGCAATGTTTCTCACAAACACCAGTGAAAACATATTCCCCCCACATGCTTGGCGGGGTATCTCTTCAAGCACTGACAATCTTTCCAGAAAAGCTGGGAAGCAAGGAGGTTGCAACCATACAGACACTTGAGACATATAAGCAGTTATTGTTACATGACAGCATCTGAGAGAGGTATGAGGTCACAGTTAAGTCATCAGTTCTACAGAGCCCTCCCATCAGCCCAAGCCTGTAGGACCTCTCTTAGGAGGGTGACAGGCAGCATCAAAATTCAAGGACTTCACATGTGCCTTACATAGCCTCAAACAATTCTCAAACACAAAAGACATGTGCAACAAGCCTGAAAAGACCCTCACTTCATTAGAAAATGGAGCAGTGACACACTCAGAGTCATAAATAGTATTTATCTGCCTCTTCCAATTATGTTGAAACTTCATTAAGAAAATGCAAGTTAAAAGTAATTAACAAAAATAGAAAGCTACATAAATAATGCTCATGCACACCAAGAGTACCAAGCACAGAACAAACAGCTCTGCTGAGAGTTTAACAACTTCACATTGCAATCAAAGGCAAACAGTGAGACATAGTCCATTTAGGGAGGGGCAGAAAAAGCTTCAGTGCCGAAAGCAAGGTCTTAAAATGACAACTGCCCAAAACATCACATTCCCTTGTAGCTCATAAGTACCTAGGTCCTCATGCTTACGTTCTGACTACAGATACTGGATCTTCATGAAACATTTTTTAGCTGTGTACAAGTAGGTTATATATATTTTTTTATTTCTGAGAAGAACTATCTCCTGTCACAGGCTTTGCCTTTCATGACTATGAAAAGCACCACGTGCCTTGTTGGACTACAAGTTTCATATTTACAATTAAGACCAAACGCAAGAAGAGCAAGCTGCCAGCAAATTCTGTAATTCTTCCACCTTTAGGCTAAAAACATACTGTTGAAGCAAAAGGTACTTAAATGTATCATTCTGCTAACAGCTTAGAATATAAAGCAGAGGGAGAATGGTTGACAGTAAAAAAATATTTTAAAAAATCATGAAAACGTATACACACAAGAAAATGGGACCAATATTGAAGGTTTTGGAAGGATAAAAGTCATATCAGGAAAGGTTCTTTCAAAGTAAAAGCACTGCATCTAAAGACATTACCCAAATGTTATCAAATTAGGTATGCTAACTTTCAGTTTCTGGAAGTACTAATAGGGAAGTAAGTATATTCAAAACTATTATTTTTTGATTCATATTGTATCGCATATCATACCTCAAGGCTGGTGTTGTTACCTTCTTCATCCATGTCTGGAGGTACAGCAGGAGCCAAAAAAAAAAAAAAAAAAAAAAAGACGACCGAGTTAAGAGATGACTGCCCTGCACTCTCTAATCCAAAGTCTTTTTAACTCTACAACGCAAAGCATATCATAACTGCTCTTGCAGTTTGGGTGAACAAGACAATTCGAGGGGAACAACATTTGGGGTTTTTTTTTTTACTTCATTGTCCCTTTTGCTCTTTGTTGAGCAACAAAACCCAGCCAGTCTTCAAGGAAAACTAGAGCTACCAGTAACAACAGCTACTTAACTGCTCTAGGAAGCAGCGCGACAGGACTTCGCTCAAACGTCTCTGCTCTCTCTCGAGGAACCACCCCCCCCCAAGGAGACGGAAGGTTTAACGGTGAGAATACCTACGGGAGGGAGGGACACACACACCCCCGGTGCCCACACCCCAGTGGTTACGCGTTCCGTAAGAACAGGAGAACGCCGGGCAGGCACTGACCCGGGTCACTCACCGGCATCTCTTTTCGGGGGCAGAAGCTGTACAGAAACAAGGGGCAGCCGCAGCCCTGTCAGCGGGTCAGGACAGACCCCGGGCCGGCCCCGGGTCACCCCTCCTTTGCCGCCACTCCAACAGGCCGAGCCCTCGGCCCCTGCCCGTCTCTGCTTCCCCCCTCTCGGCAGAGCAGATCACGGAACGCGGATGTTAAAAACCAACCTCCCGCCCGGCCCACAGGGCACCAGCACCTCCCAAGCTGCTACACGAGCCTGCGAGGCCAGGCCCCCCGAGCCCCCGGTACCCCGCGGCGGGACCGGTTGGGCCGGGAACCCTTACCTGCCGCTGCGCTCGGAGCCGCCCAGGCCGGGGTCAAAGGTCAACGCCGCAGGGCGGGGACGAAGGTCGCGAAGGGAAAATGCCGCCACCGCCGCCCGCCGCGAGGTGAACGGCACGCCCCACCCACGCCTCGCGCTCCTCGCTGCTGATTGGCGGGCAAGTCCCCACCCCCGCGCCGAATGGTCCGCGTCCTTCGCAAGTTACGATAGGGATTGGCCGGCGCCTTTCGGCCAATGGGAGCGGGCGGTGTTGGTCTGTGCGTAGGCTGGCGGCGTGGTCTTAGCTCGGCCGAGCCTTCAGAAGGCCGCGGGTGTCCGGCATGGGGCTGCTGACCGCGCTGGCCCGCGGGCTGATGCGGGGCGCCGACCGCATGTCCCCGTTCACCAGCAAGCGCGGCCCCCGGAGCTACAACAAGGGCCGAGGGGCCAAGAAGCTGGGCGTGCTCACCTCCAGCAAGAAGTTCATCCTCATCAAGGAGATGGTGCCCGAGTTCATCGTCCCCGACCTGGAGGGCTTCAAACTCAAGCCCTACGTCTCATACCGCGCCCCCGAGGGCTCTGAGCCACCTATGACGGCCAAGCAGCTCTTCACCGAGGTGGTGGCTCCCCACATCGAGAAGGACGTGAAGGAGGGCACTTTTGACCCCAACAACCTGGAGAAGTACGGCTTCGAGCCGACGCAGGAGGGCAAGCTCTTCCAGCTCTTCCCCAAGAACTACGTGCGGTAGGGAGCAAACAGCGGGGGCTCCTGGGGCCGTGCATTGCCATCATGTGAGACACGGCCCACACCAGCAAATGCAGGACAGTTTGTGTCGCTGGCAATTAAAAGCAAATCCTTCCACTTGTCTTTCTGCAATGTTTGATTTAAATTGCGGTGGAGAAAGTGGCGGTTAATTTCTCACTCATGACTAAGGAAAGCGTTACTTGTATCTTGTACCATGCCTGTAGCCGTGTTGTGTAAGCATGCAGGCGTCCTTCTCTCAAGAGCTGATTGACCAGGCACTGCTAATTATCACAAGACAGTTTCTCTCCAGGTTGCTAAAACATTGTTCCTTCCTTCTGGAAAGGAATTCCTGTCATCTGGGAACAAAGAAGGGCATGTCTTGCCTCCTTGGAGTCTCCCACCTGCAGAGAACAGGCCGCTCTGTTCAGCAAGCTGAACAGTAGCATCCCCTCATCAGAGCGATGCCGCCACTTGTGTGGAGCGGCAGCCACAGCCAAAGAGGGAACATGTCAACAGATTTACCCTTAGTCCCAGTGAAGTGTTCTACTAAACCGGGAGTGAGACCTCCAACAGCCAAAACCAAGTCCGTACCCTAAACTCTCGAAGAACTATAGCTTATATTGAATGCCGCAATTTTTCCACACTTCCCCAAGCCTTAAGACTACTCTTTCTTTTAGAGTGTCAAGATACAGTTAATAGGGACATTTAACATCTGTTCCTTAGTGCAGCTGCTTGAGGTGACAAGCTGTGTAAATGGGACTGTTATTTTTGGACATACAGAAGAGCAGTGTCTTGCTGTTAATCAAATTAAATGGATACAAGTGACACTTCCATACAGTCCCGTGCAACAGTTTAAAGTAGAAACTGCTAAATCTAAATGTTGTAACTCATTGGAAATAAAATGTTTTCTCTGACACATAAGTGCCATAGTCTTTGAGAAAATAATTCTTCTGTGTGACAGTTGCGTCTGCAGAGCGTAACCCTCCGAAGAGGCACTTGAGGGCTCCTGTGAGGTTTTCTAAATACAAAGAACCACAAAGCTTAAGAATTAGCAAATTAAATGGCAACAAAAATGTTCACTTTTGGAGAAAGGAAGCATGTTTACTGTGTTTTCTGTGAGCATCCAGTCAGTAATGAAGACTAAGTGTTGTTAAAAAAAGACATATTTTCAGGGCTGGGTAGGGCTGTGATGGCAGGGAGGGGATGCTGCACTGGCCTCCATTCCTTAGTGCTGGAGCCCCATGTAACTCCATGCAAATGGAGGAGCAGCTGTTAGCACACTGGCACTGAGGGTATGAGAGTCACATCCATAGTGCAGGTGAGGGAAGGTGCAGTTTTTCCAATTAATTAAGCCCAACCAGCATTCTTCACTTATTTTTCAGCTCATTAGAATAATGGTTATACACAAGCAGTTTCCTGCCTTCAGCTCCGGACACTGTTGCTGTCAGGGCAGATGTGGTGCTTCACCCCTTCCTTTCAGAGGTGTCACATTCTTAGCCTCCACCTCAAGCTTGGTTGGAGCAGGGTGGAGGACAGGTGAATGCAAGGCTGGAGAGCAGGAGATCCTGTACCCTTTGATGCCAATACCAGCTTGGTCTTGAACAAGCCCCTTGCCCTACCTTGCAGATTATAATAAGAGACTCTTCATTTCTCAGGGCAAACCAAGGACTAGCATAACACATAAATCGAGTGCCCCAATCTGGTTGTGTTCTCTAACACCACTCCAGCTTCACTAACCTCAGGCTGTTTCCTCTTAATCTCACACGGCAATAAAAAAAGGCATTACAACCTTTTAAGACAGAGTCACAGTCAAAAGCCATGTTGCTACAGGGATACACCCTCGGTGTTCTTACCAAGGCATGAGGGAACCGGATTGTCTACTCTGACTCTCAAAGAACATTCAACACCACGACCAAACGCTCACAAAGAGACAGAGCCATCACAGCATGGGGCAGAAGGTCCTCACAAGGACTAACTGTGAAGGACTTTTTAAAATCAAAACTACTAAGAAAGATAAATCACTTGTATTGATTTTATTTTAGAAACATCCAAAAATAGGGTGGTTTGTTTTTTTTAACAAAAGCTCTGATTCACAATACTAATCTTCATGTAACAGTGCTCAAGAATGTTTTCTAAAATACACATTCACCCTTGAAAAAGGAGTTTCAAAGCAGTAAAATTCTTAGCTGCTGTACCTCAGTTTAGATGCAGCACTGTTACAGACAGATATCTGTTGCTGGTGTTACTTTCCCTGCAGACAACTAATTCTTTAGGACCCTCAAAGAGAAACCATGCAAGCTAGAAGTTTAAGCTGGTTTTTTGTTTCTAGGAAGATAATAGAGAAAGTGTTCCAGAAACGGTCTTTTACTGATATTTCACAGTGAAAAAAGAAAGCTAATGGAGCAACCATGAGAAATTCTGCAGCCATTCCTGGAGGTAGTTAGGGCAATGTTGTTAAGATTTTGGTTTCTGTACTTAGTTATTCTGAACTTAGAAGATGTCAGGAAACACTGCGTATACTTTTTGGAGGTTTTGATCTTAAAGCTGTCCACCTTTACAAATCTGAAAGATCTTGACTTTGGACCTAAATGTACATCTCGCTATGGAAAGCGGAAAACATGAGTCTGATACCAAGAGGCTATGGGGGGTGGTTAAGTGTGGCACTAAAACAGAGTGGGGCTTGCTACACAATTTATGCTAAACCAGGTTATGCTTAGCTTCGAGAGTCATAAAGGGAGACTGCAACCAGGCGATGAGTCTGATATCACACTAGGCTGTGCAGGTACACAATAATCCTTCCAAGAAAGGCCCTGCTCAGAACAAAGCTTCCTGTCGCTGACCTGCTGTCATACCAGCCAGTCTTCATTTCCTTCTAATAAAGAATTTCTCCCTACTAAAGACCACTATAAACACATTGCACTGTCAGTATCTGCACTGTCTTTGAGCATCTTCTCAAGGTACTTACTAGTTTACAGCTCACACAGCAAGCTACACACACAGCTAAGCCTCTGCTCATGGGCTTTTCTGAGACATTCGGGGAAACCTCTGACCACACACTGTGTTTGTCTACACACAGCAGCACAGGCAAGTTTGGTTTGTGATGGAAGGAGGAGAGCGGGCTTAAAAGATCAATTGTACAAATGCAAACCAGCCTTGAAAGGATTCAAATATAAGGTACAAACAAGCAGCCTTTGAGAGGAAGGCTGTCCTACTTTGAACGAGTACATTAAGGGAAAACTAAATAAATGTGTCTGTGTTTGACCACACGCCTCAAAGCAAAGGCTTTCCTCAGTGCTGAAATTAAAATACCAGTAATCCCATCAGTATTGGCCTTAAAAGACTCAGAAGCTCAACAATAAAACTGGAAAAGCCCAACAGAAATTAGACAGGGCATAAGCTCAGATGTCGCTCTCAGTCCAGGAGTTTTCCTACCCCTCTCCCTTGGGACTGGGTCAATGCAAACTTTCAACTGTTCTTTCAGATGGAGATCTAGTACTTGGTGTCTCCAAAGGGGTCACCAGGCTCATCTCCCACTTCCAGACATGGAGGATATTGTCATAGAAAGAACAAGTTGCTACAATGCTCATTTCTTTTGGGCTGTCTAGAGACCTGGTTGAATCACAACTTCTGTCCAGGCCCATTCCGTTGGGTCTCTTAGCTCCTGAGCCAGAACCACTGTCTGACTCAGGATCTCCCCCTCGGTCAGGATCCCCAGCCAAATCTGAACTCCTCTTTAAATCAGGGCTCCTAACCAGGTCAGGATCCCCAGACAGCTCAGGACCCCGCTCTGCTTTGAGTGGCAAGGCAGGGCCTTCACTCTCCTCATCCAGTATTACATCAAAAGTAGCTGTAGGAGACTCATAAATTATCTTCAGGTTTTGGACCTGCAAATTCAGTCTCTCATCTCCTTCCTCTGACCTTCCCACAAACTCCTCCGAAGACCGGCATGCAGCAGCAGAGTCCTGTGTTGTAGTCAAGGAATCCCTTGGACAGAGCCTTGACCAGTCAGCCCCATAGGCCAAAGAATTGTGCAAGACATAGGATGACAGGATGATACATTCCTCCATGTTTTCCGCTTTAAAAAAAGAAAAAAAAAAAAAGAAAAAAAAGAGCAGAATCAAGTTGTGAAATTGTTTGCTGCAGACTACTCAGAAGCCATTCTGGCATTGGCTATGTCCTACAGGAAGAGTTCCCTGGTTATTGCCACCTTCACAACAGGGTTAAGCATTCTAGGAGAAATGAGGTACTGCCTCTCCTGACAATTTTTCAGCTGCCTCTCATTAGCTTTGATTCTCCAAGGTTCAGTAAGCAGACAGGAGAAGAGGGTTAAATGGGCATGAGGTTTAAGAGCCTCATTATTCAAAATACCTAAAAAGGCTCAAGAAAGACAAGATAGATCACAGTGATCCCCACTGAGCCATAAATACAGCTGGTGACATTGCCAGACCAGGTTCTGGTTATAAATAAATTACAGATGTGTTCTTCCCATGAGCTTTCAGAGTAAAATGCTTACTCTGATAATAAATGGACATCAAGTTCCTCCCTTCCCTATGCAGGAGAAATGTTATCCTCATTTCACAAGCTGTGGGTCTGCCCAAGGCCTGGAGAAACCCAGGAAAGCAACAATTTTATGCAAGATTGTATTTGTAATGTAAATGCAAACAGCTTTTAATCATGTAAGTACCTTCTGATTCACATGGGGAGCTTGTTCATGTTACTCTAGATTAACCAGACTGCACAGCGCTTCCCTTCTGAGGCAATAACCAATTCATCAGCAGGTCAGTAATTTCTGCTGACAGTAAAGCACCACCTGACATTCAGAAGAACCTCTTTGAACCACCAGGATGAATACAAACCAGAATGGTCGTGTCAACAGCTAATGCCTTCACACCAAAACAAACAGGTTTTCTTCTCATGAAGACAAGTTACAAGAGATTTACACATGAATAATGACAGTGCCTTTGCACAAGTGATTAGGCCAAGAGTGAGGATAGGCCTGGGAAAGCTGGCAGAGTTACCTCAAGTTGGAATAAAAGTCTATGGCTATTAACAACATTAAGATCTTTCTAGCCAGCTCAGAGCTGGAACTCTCCCGTTAACCTGGAGGTAGGAAAGGAGAGCAGCAGAGCAGCATAAGAACATTTCTGTTCCTCTGAACACTCACCCATGCTTCCACGGCAGTCAAGGATTTTGAATCCACTCTGCATGCAGGCTGCTAACAGCACAAAATCACAGGTTGGGTGCCACTTCAACCTCCAAACTCCACCTTCAACATGGGTGTCTGCCAGCGGCTGCTTTACGTTCCTGGTGTCCCACAACAGCACGTGCTCGTCATAGCTGGAGACATATCACAAAAAAATATGCAGACAAGCAGCAAAGCTGATTCAGTGGAACAAGGACAGAAGAAAATTTGGAAAGATCACATGCTCTTCACCACACTGAATGTCTGAAGAGACTGCACCTTGAGCAGCAGCAGCACGTTCAAAGTAACAGAAGAGGCTGGTCATACTAGTGAAGAGCAGCTACAAGAGATTTACCTTCCAGTAGCCAGAAGATTCTCACGGTGGGGACTGCACTGAATGCTGCACACACCCATTGAGTGTCTGCAAAAGAGGAACATACACCAGAGGGAAGAGACAGCAATTTATGATTTGAGAAGGGATTCCTCCTTGAATTTCAAGGATTTGGGGTCCACATCACTGCATCAAGGTGTCTCAGGAAAGGAGAGTAAGGTAAAATAAAATTTTAGTCCAGTAAAACACACAGAGTTCCATTTACACAGTCCAACAGACTTTCCAGGGCAAAACTTCTACTCACAGTCTCTTAGCACAAATACTTTCTAGCACTATTTGCACCATAAACTGCTGTTCAGAGCCTGTAAGAATTTCAGCAAAACAACTCCATTCCCAGGAGACTTTACTCCCAAACATTAATATTTCCATAGCAATAATCCCCAGTGTATTTTAAGGTTACATATAAAATTTCACTGAAGAGCTGTGTATATTGTTTTCATCATATTCTAAAACATAGGTTATGCCATCAGAAAAAAAGAGATTACTTCAAATGAGTGAACAGCGGAGAACAAAGTATTTCCTAAAAAACGTTCCATAATAAGATATCCAAATTTCACATACACAAAAATTCCCAAAATAGAAGTGTAAATCAGGATCTTTCTTTCAGAAAGAAGCTACCACCATCTTCACGGTGGAATTGAGCAGTTAGTTTATTATGTTGAAGGACGTGAAGAAGAAAGTTTCAACCTGAAGTTGTTCTGATGAAAAAAACTAAGAGATGTCTCCATTACCCAAGGGAGGTAGAAACAGGACTCCACCATCACTGCACATCTCTGAATTCCATGGCTTGGGAAGGGACACGGTAGCACCATATGTTCATATACGACAGCTGTAGGGTCTAGCTGCAGACACAGCTTGCTTACCTCCTGCTGGTGAAGACAGGAGTCTCTGGACTACACCTGGTGTCCCAGCCCTTCAGCAGGCTGTCGTCTCCTCCTGCGCAAAGACAAAACATTGTTACCCTAAGCACTATCCAAATGACCAGCACAGGGCACTGAGGCAACACAGTTAACACCAAGCTGATGCTTTTCAGCCCTAGGATCTCATAGCATTTAACGGACATGCCAAACATTTGAGGCTCACAGTACTCGTCACCACAGAAGAGACATGGACTAACAATACCCTCACTTTACCAAGCAAAAAAAAAAATTACAAGACAAAAAGACTGGACTCTAGAAGCTCTCTGGCTCTCTTCTGCACATCACAAGAGATTATCATCTTTTTTGCCAATAGCCAGCTGAACTACAGTTTAAAAGGCACAGCTTCTCCTAATTAACTCAAACCACTTCCCACAATCAAGAAGACTTTTACCCCTAGCAGAGGCCCCAACTCTTTCAAGAGGTGTGATGCAAGCAGCATACCCAACCCTGAAAAGTAAAATCCCAAGGAACACACATCCCTAACAAGGTGCCCCCTCCCCAACACCCCCAAATGAGATTCCCAGGCCTTACAGACCTGAATATACAATATTGGTATCCCAGTAATTAAAAGCAGCAATCCAGGCCTCAAATTTGTGAGCTTCCCACTGGTTCAGGACATGCACAGAAGGAGCAGATTCATCTATGGAGAAAAGATTCAGCTTCCCCTCTGAATCGCTGCTGATTACTCTCAAAGGACATCCACTATGGTGGAATACAGAGAAAACATTAGAAATTACTGAAACTTGCGTCCTAAGAAGCTGTTAGAGTAAAAGAATAGCAGCCAAAGTATAGACAGGCAATGTAACATAATACTATAAAAGTTTGATTCAACTAAACATTGATAGAAACTGGTAGTACAGTGGAAGGAATGCACACATTTATACAGTTCTTTTCAGCTTCAGCCCATCCCATCTTAACATCATCTACACCAATGATCCCCATTCCCTTATCTCACAGGGGGATCAAACCACTCACATTCATGGGAGGGAAAGAAAACCAGCCTTGGGTCTTTCTTTCTCCTACATGCAGAACATGACTTCTCATATGCTTGGTATTACATCAATAAACAAATTCCATGTGAAGAGAGATTTTTTTCTACTCTAAGTCAGACTGACAAGGACCTCTCAGAGTATCTTCCCTCTTCCGGAGTATGAAGAAATGTTTTATTTCCCTGCTATCACAGACATCTGAAGTGCTGGCTGATCCTGACCTCTCCTGCTCTCTTCCTGTGGCACAGTACAGTTGCAGTTCCTGAACACAATGTACTTGGAGCACTGGCAAAAGCTCTGCAGCTCACAGTGCACAGATTTTCTGACATTCCCTGACATGAACCAGGTACCTTCTGTTTGGTTATCTGCAATTGTAGGTACTGATTTGGTGGCTCAGGGCTTCTTTCCATTTCCACACTGTATGTTAGTTACTAAACCATACTAAATCTCCCAATTTTCCACAGAAGAGATATGGTATCACCCCCTTCCTACAGAGATATCAAGGCTTCACATTCGGCTTCTAGAAGATGTTATTTGTCTCTCAAGTGACAACAGTGACAGGCTTTAAAGGGACTTTACATCATGGCAATGATCATTTATCTTGAAGGGCAGAGACAAGTGGAAGAAGGAATGTAAGGAAGAAGAAAGTAGAACAAGGAATTCTACTTATTCATTAAACAGCATGCACAGAAACAGCTTTAATTAGCAAAAGCTACTAAATATTTGCCCCACAGGATTAAGCACACAACTGTCTGATGCCCTCAGTTTCCACCCTCACACCAAAGACACCACTTTCTGTTTTGCACTTAACTTGCAGGAAATATATACCCTACCTCTTTCAAGGTACAGCTTATTCATGTTATTTCATGCAGTAATGCCATTTGTGAAATCAAATGTACGAGCATTTGAGAGAGGAAGGAGCCACTTCTAAATGAATTCTCTCCTGTTTCTCACTAACCCATGTTTAAACTTCCTACTTGTGCTATTATTAGCAGTTCTTAAGCAGAACTTCAAACTCAAATTTCAGCCATTGTAAGAGCAGAGCTGGAACCAGCGGATCCATCTGCATCCCATTCTGGTCTTTCCTTTTAGCAAGGGCAACAGAAAACACATCCCTGGCCCACCTGCCACCATTCACCATAGCACAACCTCACATTTGTTGTTGGTTAGTCTCTGTTACAGTGACCACAGTATGTCTTCTTGTTCCTTTGTCACCCTTGCTCTGGAAATAGTAACCTCTAGAGAAGGTGCGGGGAGACAGCTGGAACCAAGAAAGTCTTAAACAACTTCACAAAAAGCCACCAAATGTCCATTCATCAAAGTCTTCAACTTATGCCTGGAAGCTGCCACACACACAACAACCTCCAATACCAGCCTTTAACTCTCCATCCTCACCATTGCTCTCGTCCTGTGGACCAGTCTAAAGACAAGGCCAGACGCTGTGCACCGAGATCGACCCTGAAGCATGGCTCCAACATGCAGCTGTTCTTCTACTGGAAAGAAAAGGAGTGGGTTAAGACTGGGGAGACAGCAGGTATACAACAACACTTTTACCACTTACTCCTACAGCAGGTGTTTCCCAGAGACTGATGAGCATATTAGGGTCCCACGCTACAGAAGAGATGAAACATCCGACAGCAACATACAATTGCTTACTACTAACTGAAGGACAAACATATGCACACACAGGATCCTCACCCTTCTGCTACCTATCTCCCACCAAATCCCCCTTAAACTTTGCTTCCTCTCAGCAGGTGATGAAATGCAGAAAAAGTGACAACCTAATTGTTGAATTCCCTTACAGACTGGCTTCTGCTTTCTTTGCTCTGTAGGAATGGTTCTGTTGAATACACCCTTCTCTCACCAAAGGAAAGAAACCTCTCTCCAAAAGTCTTCCCTGTTTTTAACAACTTTGCATCTTCTGCTGTGTTTACCAGTTAGTCCATATTTATTCTCAAGTGACAGTTTCCAGGGTTTGCTTCTGCTTCCCTCATGCCTCTCATCTCCCACACTCTGCAGGTGAGTGAAGCCCAGCCAGTCTCTCTGGTGCCATGAACAAATTTGTGGGATTTATGAGAAACATTATCAGAAGACAAAAGAAGAAGTGTTAAAAAAGCTAGGCATACTGAGGAAGCCTTGAAAACCATACAGCTTTCCTACATGTTCCTGAACACTGCTAATAATCCAGAGATGTGTTAAATCTGGGTTAAACACAGCTTCAACAGCAGCGGGTGTTACAGCCACCTACCTCACTGCCGTTCAGGTGGCAAAACTCCACGGCGCCTGTCGAGTTTGCAATACCAACCATGGGGTGTTCTGCAACGGGAATGTGGCACCTAAAAGATCAAGTTAAACAAGTCTCGAATGCCTGTCTTTCTTGTATTTAAGGAGGAGAGCAAAGTCTTAACTTTTATTCCAGGATGCACAAGGAGATGGTACTTGACCAAAATAATCTTATGAAGAAAATCTAAGGCTCCTAAAGTTGCCACAAACCTGCCTGGAGAGAATTATATATAGGGGAAATCTACTATGTATTATTAAATAAACAAAAGATGTCCACAGTTACTGACAAATATACACAAATAACCAGAAGAGCATAACAGAAATGAGCAAAGCCTTTGCTCACTGGAACAAACTGGAGAATACTTCCCTCCAAGAAACCAAGGGCAGTTTCGTTTGGAAATATACTATTGCTGCCGTATCAACAGCTAAAACAGGACCCCAGAGAGGGAGACCACACTACTGTGAGCTCCAAGCCTCGATAGGCCAGCATTACCATTTGATGTCCAGGATGGCAGCAGTGTCAATTCTCTGGATTTCTGTCAGCGGGATGTAGGGCTGTTCCTCGTTGTAGTGATACAGGTAGAGGCGCCCAGTCCGGTCACATGCCCCATTGCTTCCTCGAGAGTCAGTCTACACCAAAAATTGAAAAGAAAAGAGTAGACTTAGCAGCAATGCTACCTCCCCCAGACCTCTGCCCACGTGAGAAATTGCCAGGAGCCAGGCTGACAACTCCCACTTCTCGAGGCCCTTCCTTGAGGGATTCAAGCTGCCACAGCTCCCTCAGAGCCAGCCATGCTCACCGGTGGGGCCCACTCAGCCCCACATGTCGCAGCTCGGTTGGCTTGAGGTGGCCGCAGCAAGGCACGGCCCCACAGCGTGGGGACTGCCAGGACGGGGGCCGGGCGCGGGGCTGAGGCGACCGGCGGCAACTGAGCTGGCCCGCGAAAGGCGGGAAACCACCCCCGGGTCCGACTGAGGCGGCCGAGGAGACCACCGGGCCCGGGCGAGGTGGCCCGCGAAGGGCGGGAAAGACCCGCCGGGCCCAGCCGCGGTGGCTGAGGCGGCCGGGGGGTGTGTGGAAACGAGCCCCTCTGCGGCGCCGGGCGGTGGGGCTCACCGCGGCAGGCGGCCGGAGGTGGTAGGTGCCGCAGGCCAGGATGCTGTGCCAGCCCTCCACCGGGCACCACTCCACCGCATCCGCGCTGAACTCCGTGTCCACCACCTGCAGCGTCCGCGTCCGGCACGGCGCCGCCATCTCAGGACGGGCTCATCCCGCGCGGGGCGGCGGGACGTCTCCGGGGACGCCGCGCTGCCGCGCAGCGGAACCGCCGCCCCTCTGCTTCCCGATCAGGGGCGGGGCGGGCCCGGCTCGCCTCGGCTCGGCTCGCCCCGGCCCGCCGGGGGCTCCACCGGCGGTGCTGCCCCCATCTGGCCCCGCCGAGCCCGGCCGCTCCCCGGGCTGCGCCGCTGCCCAGTCTGGAAGAGCAGCCCGGCGGACCCAGCCGGGCTTGCTGGCACAAGCAGCTCGGGCAGGCGCCGAGCTTCGTCCTTAACCGCCCTGGGATGAGGGTTTTTCCATTAACTTGTCCAAGCTCCAAACAGTCTTCTAGAATCCACGACATCCCGAGGAAAGGGCTCTGTGGCTCAAACGCGTGCCAGGTGAAGGACTGCTGCTCAGTTTTAACCAGTGGCTGCTCATTAGAGAGAAAATCAGCATCAGTGTTCCCTTGGCATCTTCCCTCTACCACTCTTTAAGACCTTCCTCATATCCTTGTTGCTCACCTCTCCTCCAGAACAGACGTGGTCGATGCAGCTGTGCTTTCGCAGCTGTTGTGGACCACGGAGGGACCCCATTCCCTCCCCTGAGCCTTTCCCCTTTCCTTCCAGTCCTTTCCAAGAAGGAGGGTGAGAACTGCACACTCGGGACACAGCCCACAGCCCATTTATGCCTTGATGCTGGTCTCTGCTCTCCCCTCCTTTCCTGGAGCCTGGTTTGCTGCTGTTCCCCAAGCAGAAATTTCTGCAGGACTGTGTTTCACAACCAAAAGATCTCATTGCTGAGTGAAACTAGTCAGCTAAGGGCTCATTTGACATTTTCCCCATAAGCAACACTATGTTTATTGACACCAAATTTCATCCACCAATCTGTCTCATAAAATACTCCTGCAATTCTTCACGCAGCCTTTATATTATTATTATTACACTGAATAACCTCACCAGTGGATGTTGTCACCTTCCTGATTCATTACTTCTTCCCAATTATTTCACATATTGGATAGCCAACTGTTGACTTCCCTGCACCAAAAAAAACCCTCCCTCTAACTCTTCCCTTTTTTGTCTTTTTTAAACTGTTGTTTGTCCATGTGTTGACATTCCCCCTTTTCCCATAGCAGCTTTTCTTCTTTAAGTGCCTTGAGCAAAGTCATGATCAAGTACATTTTGGAAGTTCAGGTAGACTACCAACCAAATCCCCTTGATCCCCTGCTTGTTGATGCCATTAGAACAATTCCTAGAGTTTTGAAGCATGACTTCCCTGTACAAAAACTGCATTGACTCTTCCCCAATATTTACCCATTGATGCTGCAACATAGCATCTATGAATTTGCTAAGTGCAAGTGCTGCATTCACCTGGCTGTAGTTTGCCACATCTGCCCTGAAACTCATTTCAGAAGCTGTTGTCACATTTGCCACGGGTACCAAGGGAGAGGTGACTATCCCAGCTCGTAGCTTGGTTTATTCATCCTTGAGCTCCCTTAAAGGCCATAGGTGGCACCATCTGGTCCTGGCAACTTGTTACTGCTTGTTTCATCTGAACTTTAATCTCTCCTAAAAGCACTTCAGTTCTAAATAGATTCTCTGTTGAGCTCTCCATGTGGAAGTATTCCTGTATGACACACCCCCCCCTCGCCCCCCAGCTATTTCACAGCAAACACATATGCAAACAACTCACTTTTTTTTTTTCTTCTGCTGGGTCTTCATCCTCAGGTCAGACCTTCCCTTTACTGTGCATCACATCTACTGACTCTGGCAGTCTCCCTGATTTTTTCAAAATTATTTGTGCAAGTTTTATGACTTGAATGTTCTTCATATTCCATTTTCCTTTGTATTATTTTGGGATTTGTTTTCTGTTTGCTTTTTTTCACATTTCACCTGCCAAATCTTATTCTTTCCATCTTCTACATTTGGACACAAGTTCAATTTATAAAGGATTTTTTCTTACTCTACAAGCAAACCAGAGTGCTGTTTAATCACACCAACCTCTTTTTATCCTCTCAAATCTTACACTGTCTCCATGCCACCTGCAAGCATTTAAGTCTTTTAGCTGTCCCTTCTACCTTCACCAGTTTCATTTAAAATTAAATTGCCACCACAGAGGAAAACTTGAAAGTATAATCTTGTGGGTACATTAAAGGCTCAAGTATCAATAAGCCTTGTTTTGGTCCACAGGTGAATCAGGGATGTGTACAGAGTGTAGTCCATGCTTCAGAGAACCAAGGAATAAATGATACAGATGCAGTTCTTTTTAGCTAGAGGAAGCATCTTAGGTGAAGAGTATCTCCATCAGGGTAAGTCCTTGAAATGTCAGTTCATTTACCAGTACTACACAGGCCTGCTCCAAGGTAAGTGACCATGTACTTTAATCCTGTGCTTTTTAAATACTTGCCCATATGAGGATATACATGTTGGCCTGGTTTCTTGAAGAGGGGAAAGGAGGTCCTTTATGAGCTTCATCCTCAGAAAAACCAGACTGGCTATATGAAGCAGAGCTGCCATGTTCAAGTCTAACTGGTTCCTTTGTGACACACCTTACAAAAAGGGAAGACCTCTGTAAATTACAAAGATCTTCTGCCATAATTGTTGATCATGCAACTTCCCACACCAATCAGGAAAAACTGTTGTGCAGGCAGTGACATGCATACTGCAGTCACCAAAATCCCTGTAGCCACTTCCCACCTCTGGCACAAGGATACACAGCGAAGTCAGAACCTGAGTTATTTCATCAAGCCCTTTCAGGATATCCAGGCAACTTGCTACTTTTTATTCCACGGATGGTCTGACAGATATCTGACTTAGCGGGCATCTTCCCTCCCCACCTGCTTCACCCCATACCCTTCCCTCCCACATTCACTGGAATCAGGATTGCCCTAAGCACCCACCACCCTAGTTTTCCAGTCTTTAGCTTGAGTCTCACCCCTCCTTCATTCCCTTAATCTGCTGCTCAGGAGGAATCTACCTGTTGCCCCATCAGGACTTCATCTGCAGTCTATCTTTGTCCTCATTTCTTATTGCAGCAACATTACAAACATTAGGACTAACCATTTTCCTTGCTCAGTGCTGCAGAAGTGTTTAAACACTCTAAGACTGCACTTCAGTTTGCTAAACATAACTGATAATACAATGGAAAACTGGCATGTCAGATAGCAGCCTTTTTAAAAGGCAAGAAACAAAGCCAGTCAATACTTCTACCCTTCTCAATGGATTACCTCAAATACAAAAAATACTCCTTATGTCCCATTTTACATTCATCAAAAACTGTACCGTTCATTTAAAGCAAATAATTGAACATCTCCTTAAAAAAACCCCACCCTTACAGGAAAATTTGATCAGGTCCTGCTTAACTTCTTCACACTTAAGGGCATTTTAGGCTGCCTAGACAGAAAGTTACAGTATATCCATGAATTAAGAGTTCAACTTGACAATGTGCCTACCAAGTGAACTTTCAGCAGGAAGCTTCAGAAGTTTTTTGTTATTTCCTAAGATGCTTCAAGCCAAAGTATGAAAACCCACCCAAATACTAATAATTAAGAACTTCCTGTGCAGATATTTGTAATGTAATATAATATTGGAAGTCCACAGCAGTTCAATTTTCTAACAAATTGAATACAAGCAAGACCAACATTGCAACATTAAGTGGCAAAGTGAATCCTGATTGAAAAACTAAAATTCTTCACAGCTTTTACCAAAAAAATTTAAATACCTATTTCACTAAGCAGTTTGAGAAAGGCTCTGCATTAAGCAATCAGCAGCTCACATTCTTCTACTGTGAAGCAAGGCTAACACCTGGCACTAAATTATCCCTTAGTTCTTCAGGAAACTCAGTTGATATTCGTTGTATTTCTAAGGCAAAAATGAAAAAGAAAAAAACTTTCAGATTATGTATGACAAAACGTCTGAAAAGAAAAACAGGCATGTCCTCTGCAAGTCAAATCCTCCTCCCATATTATTTTTACTCATTACTACATTAAAAAAAATTAAAAAGTGATTCTTGGATTGATGGCATCTCTTTAAAAAAATTAATAAATAACTCAAATTACCAAATATTAGATTATTCAAACATATCTGCACATCACTATAGCATTTGCTATGCTTACAGGGAAGCCACAAGGGCAACCACATCCACACACAGCTGACTACCTGAGCTTCCCTACAACTACTTTATATACAAAGGTTTAATAACAAGAAAGCTAATTCAGCCTTCTAAAAATACTGGTTGCTTAAAGCATGATCTCCAGCAGCCCTTCTCTGAAGGCAGTGACACACTATAGCTTGCCTGTATCCACAGATCCCAGATGGTCCCCTACACCCCACTCCAGTTTCTAGTGCACTGGTTCCTACTGAGTAGGTATTTCCAACATCCAAGAGTGACTGTGCTCTGAAAGCAGCTGGAAGGGAACGGGAGAAAGCTAGAGAGTAGACAATGATTCATTTCAACCTTTACTTTGTTTGCACACACCAACCCCACCCCCCCTTTTTTTTTTTAAATATAACCTCCATGCAGAGTTCTCCAGAGTACCTGCTGATGTTGGAGCCTGCCTTCCGGCCTTGGCACTGCCACAGATACTTCTAGCCACATGGGAGGAAAAGCTTTTGCTACATGACTTTTTTTTTTTTTTAAACTTTTAGGCCAACAACATGTTCTCATCTGAAAATTACAGTTAATGAGTCCTATCAAGAATTTCTAACAAAAACTGTACATGAGTTTACAAATGTATTAACATATAAATAACGAGAAGCTTCCTGCCTGGAGCCTCCACAGTAGTCTTTTTGCTTGAGAATATAATACTGGAAGGGTAGACCCAATCCCTTTCCACAGCACCAGTCAGAGCTGGCTTAGTCCAGTCAGCCGTTCTGCTCAAGCATCACAGGGTTTTTCTTCTTCAGTGCCTCTGGCTTCAATAAGCAGTCTGTCATTACTGTGCAAAAGCAAGAGTCGAATGCCTTTGAGAAGGAATCCTGCTGCTAAGAGGCCTGTGCCACTCGGTCATCGTTCTGGTCCGAGCTCTTGCTGGAAGGTCCGTTTCTTCTCCCGACAGTGTTTCTTGTGAGCAGGCCAGTCTTTTTGCTGGCACTGTGACCCACAGTACCTCGCTACCTGGCATCGGCCACAAATATTGAATTCACGTAACTAGGAAGAACACAAGACAGCGTTAGTGAGCCTGTTCAGTACCCAGGTGCACCCCTACATCATTTCCCAAGTAGGTTTATGAGCAGGTCTTTTGCATCCATCACAAACATGAACATCCCACTATGAGCATCAGAGTAGCAAAAGATTTTTGAAGCAATTGCATTTGTTTGATTTTGCAGTTGGTCTTGCAGAGTGGGCTTAAGAGACAAAGTATTGGAGTGCTTCACATTTGTTCTCACAGTGCTGCTGTTTTGTCCACTTAAGTTCAGTTTTCAACTATAAACATCTAAAATTAAGAAATTATTAGGAGGGCTGCACAAGCTCAGCCACTGCCAAACCTACAGTTATCCAGGAAGCTTTCATATGCAGACCCAAATAAAAGGCAAAGCTCACTCTTTTTCAAATAGAGGGCATTTAAGACCATTTTTGCAAACATTCCCTTTCCCAAAGAAAAAAGTGAAACACAAAGATTTTAGCCTACTCAGTATTTGTTATCACAAGAAAAGCCCTTCTTACTCATAGATAAGGACATCTGCCTGACAAAGAGGCACAACACTTGGACATCTAATTCTGTGCCATTCTCTCACTATATATATTGCTTCGTTTCATGTACCTACAAGCGAAGGACTAGAACTAGCTTTCCTCCCAGTTCTCCCCTGAATAAAGGCCACTCACATTCACCCTCTTCTCATGAAAGGTTAAGCTTGTTATTTTTTTATTCCACTGCCTCCCAAAACCTCTTACAATGCTTTCTCCTGTCTTATACAGCTGCTTGCTCATTCCAGCTCTGGGTCCCTAGGGGAATGTGTCTACCTATCTTTTCATATACTCTGCAGAAATCACACTCCTCCCAGTAAACCACTAGGTCATTTAAGATGCCAATTCAAAACTACATTCTCTCAAACAGAAAATTATCATAGGGTCTGAAAATTCATGCCAAATAAAACCTGAGTTAAAAAGAATTACTGCTTTTAGCAACTGAATGGCACACACAAAGCTTTACATTTTAAGAAACAAATCCCTGGATGCACACAGTAGCCTGAGTCATTACATGCTTACTTTCAACTCTTTTGAACACACCTGTTTTTCAATCATTGTGCATGGGGGGTAGTGACATTCATAATATGTGCATGAGTTCTCTTCCTCCTCCACAACATCCCCGTTAGCGTTATAATATCGTGTTACATTCAGTACAGGAAACTGCTCTTCTATAGGATCTGTAGGAAGCTGCTGGATTGCCAACCAATACAGACTTTGTTCCCTGTAAAAAACAGGTACAAATTTGGTCCATAAATTCTTAATAAGCATTCAGGCAAATTGATTCCAAATTAATTAAAAAAGTAGGGTTAACGTTGTATTTAGCCTATTAAGCCTCAGACTACACATACTCCTCACCTATTGGATATTTTTAGCCTAAATTCAAGAAACATAAAAAAGTAGCTATAAAAAAACATTTATATCAAGCAAAATTATTTCTGCTTAAATGGCTTGAAGTCTGTTTCTTGTTCCTGAAGTCCCCAAATCACTGGAAGCATCATTGTAGCATCATTGCCATTCATTACATTTTCTCAAAATCAGTTTAATAAGCTCGGAACATCCCTATCTTACGGGTGCTTCAAGTGTTTCAAGAGAAGAGTCCAGTGTGATGTTAAGTCTACAGGTCTCCCACCAAAAATGAACATGCCTTTGTTACATCATAGATTAACCAAATCCATCCTGGCATTAAGTTTGATGTGCTTTGAGTAACTTTAGTGCAACATGACATGTAGGAAGTTCCCACAACCTACTAGTGAAAAGGGGATGGAAGCTGATCCCAGGAACTCATTTGGTTTCAACCCAAATACACCATTACAAGTGTAAGCATTTTGCAGCTGCTGGCTTCTACAGATTGTGTTAAAATTTTGGTGCCTGAGGACGAGAACCACAAGTCAGTAAAATCTGCAGACTTAATTCGGCGTGCTCAGATGCCATCACTCAAATGGAAGGGAATGCAGGCTTCCTGTTTCACTGTGGTGACATCTGGCACAACAGGACCACTACATAAGAATACCATGGAGCTAGATGGTCCCTTCACAGCTACCATGTACAGTAAGCATTAACTCTGTTCCCGAGGTGAGGAAGCTTAAGACTCATAGTGATGTGTCAGTAGCCCAAAGTCAAATAAAAAAGGCTCTGCCGAGAAGAAAGTCACTAAAGGAAGGAGACAACAATATGAGATATTTTCCTTTTTTTTTTTATGGCAACCCCCTGCCAAATATTGACGTACCTTTGTTTACTAGAGATTTCTTCAGCTTTGGGTTTCCACCCCCAATGAACCAGGCGCAGATTGTCTAGGCGGTTGTCCACTGTCACTGAATTCAGATGTACCACCTGAAATCCAGGAGCAATCCCTCCCCGGTGTCTCTCCCTGGAGGAGACAAAAGCAGCTTGTAGGTCAGTGGTGAACAAGACTCCATAGCTAAAAATCAACGAATCACACTAATTCCAGAAGATACACTGCATTCTAACCTGCTGTCTGATGTCACTGAAACAGTTGCAGTAAAACTTGAGCTGCCAACAGACTACAGTGACTACTTAAGATATATCAACTCCAAGAAGAAAGAGACTTTTTCCAGGAGGTTATTTTCATTATAAATGAGTTGAATCAAAAGACAATCACTGTATATTATAATTGTAAGCATATTGCAAAGAAAGTTCCAGAGACAACTACTGCATTTACTGCAAGAGCATCTATATAATTACTGTGTTCACAGAGCAGACTTGAAAGGTGCCAATACTGCTTTACTTTTTTAATGGAAAATTCTATCCAGCACAATTATGCAAGTTTGGTGCAGGTGTGAAGTCACAGAGTTTGTTAGGTATACAGAAATGTCTCTTAAGAAGCAACAGGATAGAGGTTTCACCAAGTATGCAAATGCTTTTTAGACTCTAATTGTGAATAACACAAAGTCTGCAATGACTCCACAATTGACCAAAAGACATCTGAAAGTTGCTCAAAACCAGAGCAGGACTATTAGCAAGGATGGCTGCACATTAAGTCCTGTTGCGATTCTTCCCTGTTGCCTTCTAACAGTTTTCATTTCCCGTTCCACCCTCTTTTTATCTCTCCCTTCTCTGTTTCAAGAAGTATCAAGTTTGCTGTCAAGCACCCTTATGCCTGGACAAGTTTCCGTATCACTTCTTGCAGGAATCCCCTTCCCACCTGAAAGGTCAAGGCTTGGACAGAAAATGTGTCTCTGTATGTTCACTATGCCATGATTAATTTCACAGCAGGGAGAGAACATACTGGCAGCAACTAAGGACAATGTAAAACTGACAATGCTGTCTGAGAGTTACCCAGCATCTCCTTCTAGGCGACCATTCCAACAGCCACTTACAACTTTACCGAAGCCTAGTTTGGATGCTGCTTCCTGCTCAATGTTTACTGAATATTTCAGTTCAAATGGCTCATCCAATTTTGAAGAGATATCATTTGCCCAAGCTAAAAAATTCCCACTTCCCCCCCCCCTTTACAAAGCTCTAGCATCATCCAGCAAAACAGAGAAATTAATTTTTATAGGACTGACAATGAAAAATGTAGTCATTTGTTTTGTCAAAATCCATCCAGATACATTATATACCTTGGAGGAAAGAAAAACACTTGCAATTCACCTATGCCCCAAAACTTCCTAGATTTTAATGAGTAAAATTCCCTTGGAAAGGCTACATGCAGCACTTGCATACAGTCCATGGGCTATTTCGTAGGCAAAGAAATTCTACCTGTAATGGCAGCCCCACATGAGAACAGAGCTAGGGAGTCTTTTGGGCCTCCACAGAACAGGGAGAAGCTCTCCCCTTTGAAGGTAAAAATAATAAAAATCCTTCTTTTGGGAAAATAGGGGAAAAAAAAACCCAACCCGCACACAAAAGCAAACGAACTATGGAAAAGAGTCTGCTGAAAGGCCCTAAAGGATGAAAAACTACTTTTGAGTTGTTGAAGGCTACCAGAGGGTCTGGCAAAGGAAATCAGGAACCATGAGGGCTACAAGTGGGAACCCAGGATGTACACGGATGCAAACGGATGAAGGTGAACATCAGACAGACAGAGAGACAGGGAAGGAGTTAAGGTTCTTAGACTGAGACTAGGACAAAGTGCCAACAGGAGAGATGGGATAGATATGAAGGAAGAATCTGGGAGGAGACAAGTTCAGAGCAAGAGCAAACTGTGCAGGAGGGGAAAGGGAGGAGGAGAGTCTAAGACCAAATTAAGAAATATTTTTGAAATGGATTAAATAATGAGAGTTTAAGAAAGGCTGGAGTTGGGGAAGAGAGAATTACGAGAGATTGTTCATAGCACCAGGAAGTCACAGCAGAGTAGCACATGCCTACCCCTGCTCCTACAAAGTCTAGCTCTGCACCCACAACCCACATAACCAAATATTGGTAAAATTTACCAGCACAGCAAACCCATCTTTCTCACTTTGTAAAAACACACATTCATCTACATTGCTGTCAGTTCTTCTATTACCTCAAGTGACAGAGGTCTTAAAGTAAGCATGGAAATTGGGCCTGGCTAATAACCAGGGAAAGCATTAACACAGTACCACTCGACTGAGATGCCAGAATTAGTATTGGCAAATTCAGGACGGTCCCTTTTCTCCATACATAATCAAGCAACCTTTGAATGCACAAGCACGCACTACTCCTCTCCCTAGACCTGTGCTTCAAAAGTGTACAGCATGGACCATCTCCAGAAGTTAATCAGAAATGTGCAGTGAAGGACAGGTTTCATGGAAGACACAACCTTGCTAATGCAGCCAGCTCTGCTGCAAAGCTGTACCTTCTATCTCCCCCACCACACCTGAGCTCATGCAAGATGTCAGGCAAAACACTGAAACCAAAACTTTTCAGAGAATTAACTGGATACTGTTATTTTTTTATTTCAGCAGTTAACTTGAGAAGGGAGGCCCATAATAAAAAGTACCAAGCACAGACAACAGCAATTCAACTGAACAGGAATAGGTTATAGGCAGTATGATAAGTGCTCAAAAAAAAAAAAAAAAAGGGTCTTGGATATCTTTTTGAACACGCAGTTAGTGATACTTACGACTAATCTGATGCTGCTATTCCCCAGGGAACATCACTAAACCCAGCCAAAATACAGCAAGCTGGGGTTTCTATACAGGGAACAGGGTGAGAAAACAACAGACTTATTCTGCAGGTCCCTAGCCAGAGACATTCAAATCTTGCTTTGGAGGAGCTAAGAGTCCATCCTTGAAAACACAGCAATCACAAGAGAGGCTGCAAGAAGTTCTTACAGAGAGCATATTTGCAGCAGATGTGGGTATTTTTCAGATCTTGGTTCCCATTTAGTACTGCAGTTCTCTCCCTGCAGAGGTCAGAAAGAGGGCTTTGTGGGAAGAGCGGGAGAAGGTCCCTGACATTGCCGCAGCTTTGGTAGCTACCAGCTTCCTATTTTGAGGGCCATACTACAGGAACAATGATACCTGCTTAACAAAATTAAAAAAAAAAAAGTTAAAAAAATTTTAAATCTGCTTTACTGGAAACATTATCCAACACATGCCTACTCACTTCATCATAAACCAGAAGCACACAGTCAGGTTACTTTTTTTGGAATGTGCTGATTTTTTTTGGAGTATGTTTGAGGGAGAACACTTAAGCGACACTCCTGCACCTGTAGTAATTCAAGTTCTTTGCTTTTAATTTACCCAAGAAGTAAGGCTGGCACTGGATAGAGTAATGACTGCTACTGTCCATCTCCTGTCTTTCAAAGGCTCCAAAACCTTCAGGACCTGCCACTAAAATACATTTCTATTTTGTTTTCAAAGCAGTGCCCAGTGCAGGTAAGTAAAACTGAACAATGTGCCTATTCTGCTTAGGAGGAGCAGTAACTACATAGCACCTGTAGCCAAGAGACTTTCGAAAGATATTAGGAAACTCAGTCACAAAGGTATACTAACCTGCATTGTGTTAGCTTGTAATTAAAGATCACAGCAAAATTTACACCCTCAAAGGGATCAAACTGATTTTACAGAAACAGCTGATATTTTCTAGTCGAAGAATTTGACTTTACAATTTCAGAACTGCAGCTCTGCTTGCCTGACAGTTTACACCCTGCTTTTGTGACTTTCAAAAATCCCTACTACACACACAATCTCAGATTTTTTAACACCAGTGCATGCTAGAGTGACACAATTTGAATTACCTAACTGGATATGTTAGAATTATTTCCTAATTTAAGTAAAACAAACCAGAAGAGGCAAGGACTGGGCTGCGTAATAAGCAAACAGCTGGACTGTCATCATCTACACAGCCTTCAACTGTCAGCTGGAATCATTTTAAGGTGCTATTTAGTGCTACTTACAGATGACAATTATTACTGTATGAGGTTCACAGTTAGCAGTAGCTCACAGTGATTTACCCCACATACTGTAGCCACTTTGTAATAATTTTCAAAGTTATATGTGCAACAAGATTAACCATTAACAGATGCAGGTTAAAATCCATATTTAATGAGCAGATTGTAAATAATAAATAACAGTATCTGATATTCTTCCTGTCTCCCTCCTCATGTACAGAGACTAAGTTTGGGGAATAAGTAGTAACCTGGAACAATAAAGAAAGCAGAGCTTTATCTTGGGCACTATGACTTTTAAGTATAGTTTATGGAACTGAGGGGAAAACATGCTTAATTTCTCAAAAAAAGGCTTTTAAAAGATATAACAGTTCTCTTCAGCATACCCCATCTTTCCTACAAACCCATGAAGATATCTAGAGAGAGCAATGTATTAGTTCACCAGATGAACTAATCTCTCAGAAACAGTTAAGTTGGCCTCTGAATCTAAACTGGCAGCTACAAAGGATATCAAGCAACAATTCTTAGAATGTGGAAAATAAGACATAGCAGCTGATATGAAGCATCATCAGCATCACTTCAGGCAGCTTTCCAGAAGGCCAAACAAAACCCTCCCAAAGTTTAAAGTTATCAGAGGTTCTATATCTCTCCAGTGCTCTGCCAGTTGTCACTGGTGCCAATAACACGTATCTGATTATCATGGGACAAAAAAAAAAAAAAAAAAAAAAAAAAAAATCAAAAGATTAGTCTTCACCTATTAAATGGAGCTAGTCCCTGGCTCCCCCACCCCTGAACTGAATGGAGTTTTAGTAGCATTTCTCAGATTTAAACAGTCTCTACTAGAATACTCCTCATGTATCACTGTTTTCCCTGGGAATAACATTTTTACAGAGACACAGCTGTTTGAAGGCTCAGTGTAAAACCAAACCACAGTAAAATCTATGGGCACCCCCTGTGCTGGGTTTCCAACCAAGTGTAGCTGCAAGCCTCCTGAGAAGACTTAAAATACTACAGGCAGAGCAATGAACAACATACAAGTTGCTGGCAGCAAACTCCACCTTTAAACAAACCCTTAAAGTTTTAGCTCTCCTTACAATACCTACCAAAGCAGCTCATGCAGCAGACGGCCAGATCCCCTTCCACGATTTTTGTCAAAAGCATAAGCAAATATTTTAGCACCATTTCCATCAGCATCTACCTCCATCCGAGCCTAGAGAAAAAGGGAAAGGCTGTGAGAACATCCAACACCAAGTAGCAGAGCACATGTTCCACTGGGATACAGGAAGGACCCAACACTTAACACTTGTCTCCTAGAGGTCACTTGACCTTAATGGAATTTGAGTTGTTTCAAGCCTCCAAGGGGAACCAACCAGCTCTGCTATTGTCGTTTAGGAAGATGGAAAAGGGAAGAAAGGAGGCTGCGCACAGCAGGAGTCCCACTTGTACAAAGAACAGCAACAATCCAGTTGTGAGCCCGTAGGGCCAGGATCCATTCTCCACTCTGGCACAGATTTTCTGTAGAGCCATCAGCAAGCCACCAAGGCTTTGTTCTCAGTGTTGCTTTACACCAATCTAATTAGGGGTTGCTAGTGAAAGAAGTGGTCCTGCCCTCTTTTCTATACTCCTTAACTTTGTGCTGCTCACTGTACTAAGGAGGATACAGATTTAGGATACTAGAAGTGTACTACCACTACTCAGTGACAGCACACACTTAACAGTGAGCTACCACACCGGAGGAATGGGCAAACACCATGTTTTCTGGTAGAAGCATTGCCACAACACTTAAAACTCCTAAGAGCAGCTCCAAAGTACCCGCTGTGCTACAGGCACCAAGCAAAAGATGGTCCCTCCTCCAAAAAAGCCTTAGTTTTAGATTTTGTAATCAGGAAGGAACTCTCTCCCTTGCAAAGCTGTGGTAGTAATACCCTCTTTCAGTGGATGTTAAGAGAAAACATTTTTCCTGGTCCCATAGTAAGTTACAATAAAAGAAGTTTTTCTCATCTGAGAGAGAGTGCAGAGTGAAAATTTTTAAAGTTTCTGAGACCAAATAAGGGAAGACAAATTGTTAGTTCTCAAAAACTATACAAATAGAAAGCTGAAAGGAAAAACCTGTATTATAAATTAGCTTGTTTTAAAGTAATGCTCATCTAAACCGAAAAATAACTTTTCCTGCTGGAAAGCATTCACACTGGCATTTCCATAATTTCAAGCTCCCCCCCTCCACCGAAGCAAGAAAATCAGGGGGCAAAGCGCTTCCATAAGTGGTTCTATTTAAGCATGTCGCACAGAAAGCAAAAAAAAAAAACAACCCAAACCCCAACCAAAACCCCTTTCAGCAAAAGATCGCCAGTACCTCCCCCCGGGGAGCCTTGCAAACCGGCCCCCGGCGAAGCCCTCGCGGGCTCCGCTGGCCACAGAGACGACGGTAAAGGGGCCCGCAGACGGCGGCGGCGGGGG
>JANZLQ010000055.1:9303671-9321566 GCA_026212715.1 Elanus axillaris | reverse complement strand
CTGGCCGGGCGGCCGCGCGCGGGCGCGGGCTCGGGAGCGGGCTCCAGGCGAGAGAGGGAGGCGCGGGAGGTGACGTCACGTTCGCGGGAAGCTTTGTGCCGCCAACACTGGAGAGCGCGAGCGTTGGGGGCAGGGCTTAAAGGCGCCGCTCGTGTCCGCCGCCCGCCTCCCTCCCGCATGGCCGCCGAGGGGCCGCCCCGGCCCCGCCGCGGTGCCCGGCCCGAGCGGCACCCCCGGGCCGCGGCCGGCCCAGGCTTCCCCTCAGCGGCCGTCTCCCGGCAGGCAAGCGCTGCTCGGTGCCCGCCGAGGTGGCGATCCGCAGCCGTTCAGGCTGTGGGACGCTGGGGCAGAGAGCGCGAAAACGGCCGGGAGGGGAAACGCCGACGCCGGGGCAAAGCGTGCCCGCATGGGTGTCCCTCGGGGACACGACGTGAAGGAGCGCGTGTCCGTCCGTTCTTGCCAAGCACGATAAGCACCGGAGATGCCTCTCTGGGCACCCCAGCCTTGGCTGCGCCCGCTGGGACGGGCCTCCCTGCCAAAACCCACGCGGGGCGCGGGGAAGGAAGGGGCCCAGAGCAAGAGCCGGGCTCGACCCGTCGCTGCAGCAAGGGGGCTCCGAGGACGTTCTGTGCTTGGGGAGTTCGGTTCGCCTGTGGTTGTCACGTGAGCAGGATGACCAATTTCCATGATCTAATTGCAACCAACATCTAAACGACAATAAAAATCTCCAGCACCAAGAAGTTAATCCTTACTTCACAGAACTCAGGGAAAGGGATTTGCAGAGCTTTCCCTCCCAGAGACTCTGCGGCCGGAGCTGAGCGCATCAAGGCAGATGTGGTGAGGATGGCCATGTTTTCCTGATGGATGTTGGCTTCCACAGCGCAAGAATGCTCAAAAGATGTAACAGAGGGAACTTAACGTGCGAATACATGGATGAAGCAAGCAAGGAGGGCTGATAAAGAAGCTTTCTCTCTATAAAGTTACAAACCTCTGGGGCAGGTTAGGAGAACTCTATCTTGAAGAACATGAACACCAGGGAAGGTGGGCTTAAGCCAGTGACAGGAGCATCTAAACAAGACAAACAAATCTGAAGATGAATCTTGGAAAAGTTTTCTGAGTCTCATCCCTGTGGTGGAGCAGTCCCACACAGAAGAGAGTTAACACCTTAAGGCTATAATGGTGGACCAGGGAAATTAAACACACAAAAGTATTTAGAGCAGCCCGTCTTTAGCACGTTGACCCACAAGATCTAGGGGGTATATAATTCTGCAAGTGCTGCTCCCCACAGTTTGGGCACCAACCTGACCTCTTTCATCATGACAGCAAACCAGACAGGTGAACCTTTGCAACATGATAGGCAAAAATCATTGTATTTAAAGAAAAAGCCAATCAAGCGTTGAATTTGAAACAAAAAATACCTGCATGGTAAAAAGAATGATTTGCATTTTAAGGAATTTGTACGGGGAAAAATATATAAGAACTCTAATAAAGTAAATTGTTAAGTGGAAAGGAACACACAGTGAATTAATGAATGTACACATTGGTTTATCAGGGGGATCATTTCTGATGGTTGTGGGTTTTGATGATTGTGGTCATACATCTGAAGGAGAAAAAACCCAACTATGTTGCCAATAGTTGGGTGTTTGGTGTTCAGCACACAAGGCCTTCACTTGGGGTGGAAAGAACTCTGATTCCCCACAGCACTGCTTTTTCATGTGGGTTGGAGGCACACTGAGCAGAAATTGGGGGTTTCTTATTCTGTGGATGGGGAGAAGAGATTGTCCGGTTCAGGGAAAAAATCAGAGTGGTGCTGCTGATGCTGATGTGCTTTGAGGTTTGCCTGGTGGTGGTTAATGGGACCCCAGGCATGGGTCATGGTGCCCAAACTCGCTGCGCCCTGGCTGGGGAAGGCAACCAGCCCTATCTGTGGTGGGAGACCTGGAAGAACACAGCCCTCACAAAATGCTGCTGTGATGTCACCCCACAGTGAAGGGCTCCCCATGGGAGCAGTTTACTGTCAGCCCTTCCCGCACTGGGGGTTATTTCGAGCAGTGCATGAGCATGCGAGGGCATCGCAGCAATTTGGGTTGATGATTTCATCCCAGGGGATTCTCTGCATCTTCCTTTCCCCCAAAAAAACCCACAAGGTTTGTGGGATTACCTTAATTTTGGAAGTTTGCTGTTGGTACGGCTTGCATTTAGACCCTGTGGGGACACCAGCCTGCCTGACTCCTAGGAAAGTGATGAAGCACTGAGTGCTGCTCTGCTCAGATCCCCACAGTGGTGAGCCATGGGCATGTGCTGCCCAAGCCTGATTTCTAGCCAGGGCTTCTGCCTGCAGCTCCTCCAGAAAGCAAGCTCCTCCCTGCATTTACGGGAAAGCTTCCTTTCCCATTTGGGCTTTTTTCCCCTCCTTTTGACACCATTTGTACTTCTCATGCCACCCACTCAGTGTGGATCCCTGCCATTGGGGATGCTCGGAAGGGTACGGTACTCCCAAGGCCACTGTTTGTGACAGGAGGCAACGGATGGAGACCACCTCCCCTCCCTTGGCAAAGAGCAGGGTATCTCCCCAGCACTGTGGTCCTCTGCTAGAGGTGGGGCCACAGAGTCAAATTCCTGCTTGTGGGGACAGATGGGCTCAGCAGCTGGCCAAACACCATGGCATCAGGCTGGGTGGTAGCAAGAGCTGGGGGTACAGCCCTGATGACACAGCCACACTCCACCTGCCTGCTGCCACACCGGGCAATCCAGCCAGGTTTGGACACAGCAGAGGCACCCCATTAGTGAGCGGTTCACACCCCACTGTGCTGCTCGTGAGCTCTGATGGGACCCGCACCCCCATGAGCACCCACCAATGGCTCCCACCCACTGGGCGATGCTGGATTCAGCTCTCCCTTTCCCACTGTGCCAACAGTAAACAGCGCTTCACTTTACTGCATCTACCATTACAGCACACGTTGTAGGCAGGTGCGGGGAAGCTGGCCCCGTGGGCCTTCAATACCCTACACCAAACCATAACAAAATTCAGATGTTCTATCCTAATGTTTGGTAATGCAGGATGACATGAATCCCAAAGATTTGTCTTTTTGAGGCCTGTTTTGTCTCAGAGAAATGAGAAAGTTCAGTCTCCTTAAAGTGCATGAATCCCTTATGCCACCAGAGCGAAGTTCTCCTGGGAAGGGCTCAGTGCTTCTCAATGCCCCTTTTCCTCCTTTCTCCTGAAGGTGCAGGTCACCAGTGGGAAGAAATCACAGTAGGCTTCGGAGCACAAACCCAATTAGGAAGAAGATGGATTTTAAATGTGAAGTTAATGTAGGTTGTTACTATCTTTATCAAGCCCTTTGCCTCCTTTCTAAGAAGCCTAGTTTGGAAAAAAAGAATTATTGGCAGGGTAGTACCCTTCTTCCAAGCACTATGTCGCTTCAACCAAAGCACATGCCCTAAGGTAGCATGGGAAAAGTTATGTATCCTGCGCCAAGAGAATTTCCCTTAAGCAAAATAAATCCTTTTTCCAATTATTTCTAGCACTGCCAAGTGGGGGAAAACCCACAGAGAGAGATTGAGTGAGAGTGTGTGTGTACTGGACAGCCCCAGGCACTCACGAGGCTGACAGTTCCTGAGACTCTCAGGGTTCACACTGAAATGAGGGTTCTTCTAACACCAGGTACAACAAACACTTTAAACTAAAATTGCTGCTGAAAGGGGTGCTGCAGTCCTCTGTCAGGCTGTCCTACCTCAGGCAGCATAAACATTTGTGCAGCTTTGTCATGGAATTGCTGTGCAACTTCAGTTGGAAGGCACCAAGCCATCTGCCCGACATGTGGCCAGCATCACAGCCAGGCCACCTTGCCCAGGTCAGCATCAGGCTGAGCTTTCTGCATCTCTGAGGATGGAGATCCCACCACCCCACTGCATCCCTCTTGCAGCCTGTGATCGCTCGTCACAGAAGATTTTTTTTCCCCCCTGTACCTTATCAGAATTTGGTGCAACCAGTGCCCTTTAAGAGGTGGGGAAGGTGGGAGGTTACAGAGCACAAGAAACCACACCTGACCCTGGTTCAGAGAGCATCCAAGCAGTGTTCCTGGCTTGAAACATGGTCAACTTCAGGCCAAGGAACTAAAGATGGCAAGTGTCAGGGATTTCAGCCATGTTTCTGTTTTTTTATTCCCTGGCTGCCTCAGAAAAAGGCCCCTCGAACAGTGGGAGAAAAAAAAGCAAATGAAAGAGCAAAGCCACAAACTCCCCTGCTTTCTGCTTATATCAGCTGAAGAGGCTACACAAAATCCCGTGCTGCCTGTGCACAGAGCTCAGGGCTGGCAGGGAGCTGAGACAGGCCAGCAAGAGCCCCAACCACGGGCAGAGCTGCCCAAGATACAGCCCATGCTATAAAGAAACAGACAGACCCATAACAGCTTGTGGGCAAAACCTCGTGGGTTCTGCAGGGAACTGCAATTTCTGGGGACACCTGGGTCAGGCTTTGGTCACTTGCTTTAGGAATGAAGAGGGTCCAGCTCCTCCCTCCACACTAGAGTCCACTCATGTTGGGGCATACTGTAAAACTAGTGTCTGCCATGGCTGTTCAATTTGAGAAAAACTAATTAATTTTTTTGTTATGCCTTTTCCTACTTTACTACAGCCATTCTCCAATGTCCATGGCTCTCAAGTCACTGGGGCAATGTACCCACATTTCATCAGGGAACAAAGGACAAAAGTGGATCTTCTCAGAAATCGTAAATGCACCAGTCAGCCCAAAGTCCTCCACCCACACACCCCCCTCCAGCAGTCACTCACCCTCTGCTAAACTGCCAGCCCTGCCATTCTCCGAAGATCCTGGCAACTCCCTTCTGCCCATGAGCTCAATGCAAAATTATAGAGTTGTTGCTTCATGAAACATTTCAGGCAGCAGGACCACGGTGGAAAACAGACGTGATTTGCCATTTCTTTTGGCTGGCCTTGATGCTGACCTGGCTTTTTGGATCTTGCAAGGACAGGCTAGGAGAATTCTCCTTTCCCAGGGTCCACCTGGGAAAACTTCATAAAGTTTTACCTGTTTCACTAGTAGGTACTTTAACAGAAGCAGAGCAGATAGGAAATTGAAGTCTTGTCAAGCGGCAGTTCATTGTTAACTATGTGCACATACAGGTGATTTCTGAAGCTCCCACTGCTGACACAACATAGATTTTATGCTTCACAAGCAGTATGAGATACATTCCTAGGGCACGACTCTGCTGTGTGCTGAGAGGCAGCACTGAAGACAGCCCAAGCCACACTCCTGGCTTAAGCTAGAGCAAACACAAAGGTTTAATTTCACCAACCAGCTCAGCCTTCAAGTGCAGCTGCTTTAGGAATTCCAGTGCCTTGCATACTGGAAAACAACACATTACTTGCATATACTTTAGAAATAAACATTACTACAGGTACACACATCCTCCCATTCAGTTTGGGATAGAATTTATTTGAAGGCTCGAGTTTTCCTTTTTACGGAGGCTCTAGCTCAGTCAGCACCTGGCACGTCTGAACAGCAGCAAATTCCCCACTGCAGCCAACCCTCCTGCTTCACTGGCTCCTTCCAACAAATGACTCAGGCAGGTCCTGGTAAATAATCCAGGCCCCATTCAACAAATTTTAGCAAGCCAGCTAGTGCATATACCACACACTCTCCTACACACCCTTAGAAGTAGTAGCAGAACTATTTTTTTCCTGCAATGCACACTTTAGAGTCCTGCTTGCCATAGCAGAGCTGCAGCCAGGAAGTTTTCCTCCAGCGCTGCAAGTACCCTGTAAGAATAACTTTGGGAGTTTGCAAAACTGAAGAGACACTGGCAAGAACAAAAGTTAATGGAGTACTGTCACCACCTTGCAGAGGAAAACCTATATTGCAGAACATTTCTTTGAGGCCAAGGCTCATACAGCTCAGCATCTTGGGAAGAATTTTTTCCCCTTTCCCTTTGGAAAAAGGGACCTAAATTAACATTCATGACTTTTTTTTTCCAGGATGCTCTGTTCGGGCTGAAGTAAACTGCAATCATAATGCTGCTGTTAATAGGGCTTTTAGTAATACGAGAGAGTCAGCTAAAGCATTCTTTTATCAGGGTAATTTCACTTCACTTCTAGTAGAGCTTTCTGCAGCCTGAAAGACTAGACATCAACCCTTGTGCTGTGCTACCCCAAGGGAAAAATCCAGCCTTTGCTGGAAATAGAACAGTGTCCCCAGTATGTCTGGAGATCTTTGGTTCTATCCACACTCCCCAGCTGTACTACCGTGGTACAAACTCCTTTTGTTGAAGGGCAGGAGCTCTTCATCAGCAGGTTAAGTTGGCACTCCTGCAGGCTGCAGTTACTAGCAGAAACAGCCACAATATTCACTGCTAAGCACAAGTTTTGTGGCTCAGCCAGGTTTTACAATCTTTTCCTCAACAAGCAGTAGCACTGGATTTACAGAATGCCCATGGAAAGCGAAATACCAACATGTAAACTGCTTTTTCTTTCAGAGAATACACCAGGACCTGGAACATACAATATGGAGAGGGGCTACAGGACTTGCTTACCCAGCTCCCTCAGCATCACCATTCAAGAAATTGGAGACTGGGCCCTTTACAACTCTGAAGCAGAGAGGACAAATTTGCTCCTCTTCAGGGATGAAATAAAGCACAAAAGAAATTCAGCTCAGTAACTAGAATGTATGTGCTTGTCCTGATCAGAAGAAAATCCACAATGGCGTCTGTTACAAGGCAAGAGAAAAAGCTGAGCAGCAAAGAACCCAATTTGTTCTACAGCTGAAAACCCACAATGCCACCTAGGCCAGAGGTTCCTCCTGGCAATGGGTTAGAAGCAAGGCCAAGCTACATACTGCCAGGCACACAAAGCCATTCTCGCCTGGCTCCTGTGGTCCCCGGGGAATGCTGACTTAACAGCCACACCTTGGATTTCATTTCAAACAGGGACTAGTCAGAGCTCTTCCATCCCACAGGCACATGCAGCTACTCTAGCACAGGGGTAAAAGCCAGGCAGCCTTCAAAGTTATTTTCAAGCCTCAGTATGTGTTTGTGTCCTGGCTGTAGTGGCTCAGGGGAAGCCAGACCTGTTACACCAGCACTTGCTCTAATGAAGGACAACACCTGCAGCTGAGCTGCACAGGTGACACTAGCAAGAACAGACACCCCAAGTTAGCAATGTTTGCTCTTTATCAGAGTGCTGGTTTGAGGCATCTCCACTTCTCTGAACTCAGTGTTGCTGCAAGAAAATTTCAGGGCAGCAAATGGGAAACGAGCATCTTCCAACTTAAAAGTTTGTGTACGAACCATCCCTTTGGTTGACACAGAGGGCAGGTGATCCCCAGGCAAAACCCACTATTCATGCAGCACAGGACAAGTACAAATTAAGCCAGCAACACTGCTTGCAGACAACTGGGTCTTTATTAAGTATTTCAGGTGCTACAAAAAAAACTTAAGGAGCCTTCATATGGCAACTTCTTTCCTGCAGTCTTAGCTCTGTTGAAAGAAGTACATACAGCTCATTAGTGAAGAGTCTTTCAGTAAAGAGTCTAATACAGCAAGTTCAGCCAGAGATGGATACTTACAGCTGGGCACTCAATTGCACCATTATTAATGTCATCAATGATATCATGTGGGTGTCTGCCATCAATGCTGCAGCCCACAGACTGGGCAGTCCCAAGAATCTCCTTAATTGTCCCTGCAGTGGGAAGATAAAGCTTGTCAGTGCTTTACCACAGGAAAACTTTGAAGAACACTAAGAACTCAACTCTCCACACCCCTCAGCTGTCTACCCATCCGTCTCTTCCTCCAGGATTTGCAGGCTGTAGCTGCAGGGTTCACCAGAGGACAGCAAGCCACTTAAGCCAGGTCTAGCATACTGGTTTCCAGGGAATGCACCACATACCTTTCACCATCCTGTACTACCTTCACCAGAAAGCATGAGGCTGGCTGTGACAGCCAGCACAAGGTTGTTCCTGTGGTGCTCAGTGCCTGAGCAACCAAGCCACACAAGAAGCTCCACCACCACCTCACAGCTATGGGGCCCTCCCAGGAATCAGAGCAGAACCTGGTTCAGGCACTCAGCACAAGCAGAGGGAGGACTCTGTGTAACCCCAACACCAGTACTTACCTGAGAGCTCTCGAGCCAGGGATCTGTGCCGCATCTGCCGTGCGATGTTCACTATCTCATCAAAGCTGACGCTGCCACTGTGCTTAACTGTGAAGGAAAGCAACAGCACCATTAAGTTCATGTAAACACAGGCACTCCCAGTTCCCCATGTTTCATTAGAGAAGCACCATTCCCAGCACTCAGACCACATGGAAACCAGAGTTTACAACTACAGTGGGGCTGCCATCAGCACACCTGTTTCCAGACTTCAGCACTAAGTTACCCACAAGAATAACGCTGTTTCCTATGTTGGCATTTCCTGTCAGCTCACCTCTGGACTATCCTAGTCACTGCATTACAAGACAGGTACAGTGGCAGGTGGCTGTTCTACACCATCTTCCAAGAAGCTGAACTCTGCTAGCATATGAACTGTTTTATGTACTCTGGCACTTAAGGACTGCCGGCTGCCCAAGATACAGACCCATGGCACTTGTTTGCCAATTTATGCTGAATAATCCAAGAGGCAGGTACCTATTCCTCTCTTAGCCCCAAAACACATTCAGAACTTAAGTCAGATGAAACTTACTGTTTTTCTGCTTCTTCCTGTCACGAGGAGGCTCCTTCAGAGCTTTGATAATCAGAGCAGAGGCAGAAGGAACAACCTCTATCTAAATGATAAGAGAGTTAATTTCCCCCCCCCCCCAAGCAGAATTAGGCAGCTAATGAAGATACTCAATGGCAGTCAGTGCCTGGAAAGCTAATTACCACAGCACTGCGTTTTCAGTTAGTTCATGAGGCTTTTTTGTCATGCAGAAACTTGTTCCCAGCCTTTCGGCACAGGCCTCCCCACAACCAGAAGAGGACTGCTTCCTGGACTGGGGCTTCCTCTCAGCTCACCACTGGAATATACCAGCCACAGAATTCAGGACAGGTATAGTGGCAGGTGGCTACAGGATTAGTTAAGGAGTTTTTCTGCAATTTCTCTATTGCTTAAAATAGTTTTTTCCTGGTCAGATGTTCTGTAGAAGGAACACTTTATCTGCAATAGGATTAATAAAAAATCAAATTTTGCACACAAGCAGATCTCTTCCCATCACTCATAGGCTGGGAACCTTCAGCATGGCAAGCCCCAGGCTTTGTACACAGACACAACCACTGCTGGATTCAAGCCAGAGACACTCAGAAGGCACATGCAAGTGTTTTAAGGTCTTTCTTTCCCAGAAGACCCCCACACATTTGCTGTGTGGAACTCATTTTATCCACCTCGGAAGGATGAAGGGCTGAGTGGACCCTGCCAGGACTTAAGCTTGTGGTTCGAGCAAGCAGAGGTCATTCGTGCTTGAGGCTTGCACCACGAAGCCATCCCATCTGGCATTTAGTACCTGAGCTTGCCTGTTCTGGATGGTGAGCTTCACCGTGATCCTCAGCCCCTTCCAGTCACCTGTGGCCTTGGCAATGTCATCACCAACCTTCTTCGGGGACTAAGAAGACAAAACACATTCTTGTCACAAAAAACATCACTTGGATGAAAGCAGAGCCTCCCCATACCCCACACAAGGCAATTTTGTTTACTGCGTTGTAATGTGGCTGAAAAACTTCTTTTTTCTCCCCATCCGAACAGCAGGACATAAAGACACACGGGGACACGCTTCTCCCGGCATCGCCGCCCTCACCTCCCTGCCTCCTCCTTCCGCCCCGGGCCGCCCCCCCGCCCGGTGCCGCAGCACGTACCAGACCGAGAGGACCGATCTTGGGGGCCAAAGCGGAGGTGGCGCCGACCTCCCCGCCGGTGCAGCGCAGGTACACTGCGGGCACAGCAACACGCGTCAGACCCGCTCCGCCGGGCCCAGGCCCGGTTCCCTCCCGCCCCGGCACGTACCGACTTTGATCTCGTTGGGGTCGAACTTGGGCGGCATGGCGGCGGCGCCGGATGACGGCGGATGACTGCAGGAGAGAACTATAGCCCCGCGACAGGCAGGCAAGCGGAAAGGCAGCACGCGGCGCGCGGGCACCGGATATAGCGGCTGAGATCTCGCGAGAGGGAGGAGCCGCGCGCGCCCCGCCTCCTTCGCCGCGTGTCACCGGGGCCGGCAGCCTTCCCGCCTGGGGGCGCACGAGGGCTGGTGGACGCTGCGCAGAACTCTATGGTTGGGCGAGGCGCTCTGGCCTCTTTTCTCCATTGTCCCCGTGGCCAGGAGGACACGTGACCCGTGGCGGGGGCGGAAGGGGAGGTGCTGCATCATGGCGGCGGGCAGCGGTGAGCCAGGCTGGGCCGGAGGCGGGGGGGCGGCGGGTGGATCGGCCCCCGGGGCCTCGGTAGCGTGTGCGGGGCTCTTCTCCCCTCAGCGCGGAGACGTAGGGCCTGGCGGGGCCGGGTTTCGCGGCGGATCGGAGGCGACCTCTGCCCCTCCCGAGGGTCCGAGGTTCCGTGTGGGTGTGAGATCCCTCAGGCTGCGCCCGGGCTCCTCAGAGGGGCGAGGGCGGGCGCAGGGCACCGTGCAGACGCTTCTGCTGCCTCTGCAGAAGGGAGCAGGTGGTGCCCGAAGCTGCAGGTGTGTTGGTTGCGGCGGGAGACGCTGCCCGCGCTCATTGTTGCTGCTTTCACCAGGTGTCGGGGCCGGTGCTGGCAGCGCTCAGGCCTTCAGGCACAGAACGGCTCCATTCTGGCTGATAAAAGAGTAAAGAAGAGGAGGACCGATAAAGATAGCCTTTGGAAGCTGTGTGAAACCTGGGAGGGGAGCATTGCAGGGAATCCCTAAAGAGAAAAAGAAGAAGAAGAGAATAGTGACAATAAGGGGGAGAGAGAGAGGACTGAGAGGCAGAACTGGAGCTGGTGAAGAAAAGAGATTTGTTTCAGGCATTGCAAGGGAAGGTCCTTGACAGGATCAAGCAGAGCCTTGCTATTAACAGGGAGTGGTACAATGGTCATGGCAGCTCTCCAGCACAGAGTTCAAACATGCTGTGGGAGAGCAAGGTACAAAGCTGTAGTTTGCCTTCTGTCTCCTTCCTGAATCTTGTTCCAGTGCATGTTGGGCAGCAGGGCTTGCTGCTAGTCGCCTGATAACCTTCCTCTCAGTGAGCAAGACCTGCTGCCTGAGAGATGTCTGGTGACAGCTCTGTCCTTCATGACTAGGCAGCATCTCTGCAGGGGCCCTGCTCAGATCCAGATGCTGGCTCACTGCTGCATTGCTGTGCTCCTGAGCACATTTTCCCAGAGAAAATAAAATTTCTTTTCTTTCCATACCCCCATCTTGTTTGCTACACTGCCATGCCATATTTATAATGTCCAGAATGTTTCAAAAACTGGGGTTTGGGTCTTTTTATATAGCCATGTTGCTGTTTTGCTTTGATTATGTTTGTTTGTAAAATTAGGGGTTTGTTTTATTTTGCTCTCAGCATTCAAAGAGTTGCAGACTGTAAAACAGAGTGGATGTTCCCTTTCGTGCCCTGTGTGTATGTTGCTGCTGTTTAGGCAGGCAGAGTGGGTTCCTGCAAAGACGAACAGCTGGCATCCATGGGGACATGGGATTCGCAATTCATCGATGCTCACTCAGTGCAGGGTGGGTACTGTCCCAGGCACTTACAGATAGTTCTTTCAATAACTTAATAAATAAAAATTATGTCATATAAAATATGTACATGCCAAAGGCCTTTCTTGTTATTGACTGCTGTGTGCTAGTCTCACTTAAAATTGGTGCTGGTCAGCAGAGCACACAAAGGCAATGTCACAGAGAGAGGCACTACTTTGCTCTTTGCGGGTTTGACATGCCTTTTCACTAAGGCAAGTTTTGACATTTAAAGGCTGTTCAATCCATTTAACAAGTCTCTGATCCTCCATCTTTTGACCCCTGATACGATTCTTTTCCTGTTCAACTGTCTGTCCTTCAGCCTTCATGTCTATGTGTTTTCTTGGGTGAAAATTAAATAATGATTTTCCACTCTCCACATGACTAATAATATCTAGCCATAATACAGAAAGATGAGACAGGACAAGGGGATGCATAAGTCCTTAGCAAAGAGTTTAACATGTTCAGCAAAGTTACAGATATGTTGCTGCAGGCACTCTTGTCCTTCTGGTTTCTTGTCTTTAAATTTCCTTCTTTTGTTTCACTTTGTGATGTCTGACCCTTGCTTATGGTTCTTGATTGCTTTCCTGCATTTCCAAACTGTAGCTTCTGACAGTGAACCTCCCTTCTTGCTTAACCTTCTGAATTTTTGCTCTTGCCTCCCCTCCTGGGGGTAGGTACGTCTGGGGGGCATTTCAGTAGTCTGAACTTGTTAAAAAGACAGCAAAGTGGGATGGCAGGGAAAGAGCCATGGAACTGTTAAGAGTTTGATTCTAATGCATAGAATGAGTTTATTTGTAGCCACAAATTTTGTATCCTTCTGCTTCAAAATTTGTAGCCTTCTGCTGTCTCATAGCTTGTTCTAGTAGACTGGTATGACAGCAGTACAGTGAAAATGGACATCCTTGCCTCCTTGTTTCTGGGGTGAAATGAAGGGTAGTTGCTTGGATGCATTTAGACTGAAGTTACGTTTTGTTTTCACACTGAGGATTTATCTACATAAAGCTCTGTTTAGTTTTTAGCAGAGATTTCCATATGCAAGGAACATTTCTGGCTATGTCTTGTGGGTACGTGCTTTTCAGTATAGTTTGAGACCAATTTGTAGACACAGCTGGCAGAGAACCATCTTTTTTACGTACAACACATAAGATTCACTGAGCACTAAATTAACTGTATTGTATAGCTGTGCCATTTACTGGTGAACTGATGAAGTGTTGACTCTTCTGTATTTTTTTAAAAACTGCTTACTAAAACTTTAAAAAAAGTCATTGCAAAGTGAAATTTCCAGTGCAAGCTTCATAGCATGTATCTCGATTTGCGCTTTTGGCAGCTGTAGCTCTTGCTGGGGCACACCCTCTTTGCCTTACAGTGCTGATCATGGTTCCTTAGGTTCCTGGTGTACCCCAAGGCTTCTTGGCCAGCCAACTCAAGCCTCTCCCTTTTGGGGTCTCTGTTGTTCTTCTGCTCTTCTCTCATCTTATCCCAGTCTTACCACCAAGCCAGATTCAGTCCCGCCTGCATCAGCTCCCTTTGTGAGCCCTTTTTCACCAGCAGCCCTAACTTGGACTCTTTCTGCATTGTTAGTTTTTGCCCCCTGCTCTCATGCAGCCTCAGATTAACCCCTTTTCCTCCTTGATTGTATTGCTCAGCTCGTCCTGGTCCCTCTTTTCCCAGCATCCTAACTGGTACCCATCTAATTACCAGCTGATCTCCCCATTTCTTGTCTAGTGTTAGCTTTCTGCCCTTCCCACAAAATCCACCAACACACTCCCTTTTTCTCCCCTGCTAGTTCAGTCCTCTTCCAGAACTGACTCTGGTTTCTGTTACCCCTTCACTCACCTCCAGTTCTGATTTCATGAGGCATCTTACTGTGATCTACTCTTTCCTCTCTCTGGTTCAGCTTCTCTTCCCTTTACACTTAAATCAGCTGGTGTCTTTGCATCCAGTCCAGTTGAATTAACAGAAAAACATTCTCCAGCTCTCAGTCCTGTAGTGACCTGGAACAACCATTTTGGTGAAGATCTGGCTGCCCTGTAAGCCCAGGATGGAGTATGGCAATCTGACCTGGAGACATACAGCCTGGGAGAAGCTCCTAAGTGCTGGGGGTGGGGGTTGGGCATGCAGATAGCTCACTCTGGCACGTGGCTGGGGCAGCAGCGATGGGCTCTAGTTTGTAGTCAGAGTTTTTCTGAAGTTAGGGTCTTTTGGCTTTGTAGGCGGTTATTAGACTATTGTAAATTTATTTGGTTTTATAAGCCTATTAAAAATCTGACTTTAAGCTATTGGGTGTTTAAGTAGAATCTTTTTATCTCATTGTGTGACTAAAATGGGAAAAATATTCCTGTGTGACTCTCCTTCTGCCTAGAAAGCAAATGAATCAAGTCTTTTGTTAACTTGAGACATCTCCAAAAGCTGAGAAGCAAAATTTAACTTGGGCATCCCAATTCTGGTGTCTGCCTGGGGTCCCCATGACATCCTGGGAAGCAGCTGGGACAGGCTGTATGATGTGTCAGAGGAGGCTCTGCTCTACTCAGTAGTCAACAAGCCCCTTGCAAACAGTTATCTGTATTTTTAACTGCATTGAGGTCTTGTTTATTCTCACCTGCCCTGCAAGGGGAAGGCAGCTGTGTTGCTCTCAGGATTAGGAGTTTTTCACATTTCTAGCCTAGCTTTATTCTAGAACATTTTACAGTTGCTTGTTATTGTGCCAGAATTTACTTTGAGTTTAAATAGCTTGGTTTTTGTCTCTGGTGCTTGATCTCTTGATGTGGTTACAGCTTTTTTAGTTTCTGTTGTAGAGTGGACCCTGTGTTTCTGTGATCACTCAATAGCCTTTCTCTGTAGATGTTCCAGCTTGGCTTAATTTATCTTGCACAGGGATGACTGAGACAATCAACCCATCTCAGAGACACAGCAGTGCTTTTGTGGCTTGTGTTAACACTTCCACTGTGGAGGTGTGCTGGAATCTGCTTGTTCAAGCCAGAGAAGGGCTTAAACAAAGGCAATTGCTGAGACAGTGAGTTTTTTCTTTCTTTTCTTTTTTCCCCCCCCACTTACTAGAGCAGTTTTGTAGACAAGGCTCCTCAGCAAACACATACTCCAGAAGCCCTCTGCCTTTGTTTATGCTGATCATTTGTGCCACTGAGACAGAGCTTTGACCATAAGTCAAAACTAAAGATGCCACTCTTCTTCCGTAAGAAGAAACCCAGCGATGATGCTCGGAAGCGCCTTGAATACCAAATGTGCCTGGTAAGCAATGCCGAGGTCTTTTCTGTTCTCTCTGTCCAGTCCTGGATGCCAGGTGAATTGGTATGTCCCCTGAATTACCAGTAATCATGTTACTGATCTCACCAACTCAGCGGGTCATCTTCCTAATGTACATCAGAGAATTCCTGCTTTCCTCATCTCCCTTTGCCCTGCCATCCACAGGTCCCCTTCATGCCACTTCCATCCCTCTCTGCTGCTGTGTTTCCATTATCATCCTCCACCCCACCTGCCAGCCTGCATATGGGACCCCATATGCCATGCTCCTCCATGCCCCTTCACTCTTACAGATCTCCTAGTTTGCTTTTCCTATGAAAGAACCTGTGACATCCCCTCTCCCATTGTAACTGGCTTTCCTTGTGCCCCTCTTTTGCTTCTCATTGTTATTTTGTTTCTTCCTATCAATCAGAGGATTAACTTGTTAAGTGCTGCTGTTTGTTTTCCTGGACTGGGATTTGGCCAGGATCCTCTGGGGTAGATCCTCAGCAGGCTGCTGTCATGCCAGTGAGGCTGGCAGAACTACCTGCCTTACAGCAGCCACAGATTTAAAGTTGGCTTTCTGAAAGCAATATTCTTTTGAATTATTTCACCTATTCTGCCATAGGAGCTGTGGATCAGTGCTGGCATAGGTGAACTGCTGTACTCTATCCCAGAGGCACCTGCATTTTAAAAGTGACAAAATTAAGCCTGTTGGATGTCTGTAAGGTATTTTGGAAAGGAAGACTTTGTTATGTACCAATAATTAATTTATTCAGTTGGAGGATTTCTGTTCCACACCTGTGGGTCTGGGGAGGGGTAGCTTAATCTGTCCATTCTAGGATTAGTTCTATATTGCATGTTCTTAGTTTGTGGTCAGATGTCTAGTTCTGAAGACTTAACAGAGGCACTAACACAAGCGGGTTTTATTGCCTCATGCAGACCCTTTTATTTAAGAAAATAATTCCAGAGATGCAATGCTGCTTACAGCAAGGTTTGTCCAGTTTCATTGCTGTTAGCAACTGCATTGGATGTAGTTGATTTGAACATGGAAATCCACTTTTGTACAGAAGCAGTTAGTTAGTCCTTGCTCCTTCTTACACAGCAGAGCTGGCTCTGCAGGTCCCATGGGAGCAAAAAGGCAATAGTAGGTTATTTTGGTTTCTGTGTACAGTTCAGAAGAAGGTTGGTCTGCTGGGTGAGACATGCCAATAACACAGCAGGCTCTTTACAGGCTAGGATGGCACTGCTGTTGTTCCTAGGAAGTGCCTCTCTTGAGAACTCATAATTTTCTTTCCATATCCTTTCAGTTAAAATTGCAGAATTAAGATGTGCCTTGGTTCTTCGTGCAGAAGTTAAGTTATTGCACCAAAAGGGTTTTTCTGCAGTTTGGTTTCCTGGTTGCTTTTGCTTGCTGCAGTTGTAGCAGCACACCCTTTGCTTCTAGTGTCATCATTGAATTACATAGCTGCGGCAGAGAATCGTAATTGCATTTTCTAGGGAAGGGCCAGTTGAGTAGTTTATTCAATATGCAGCAAGGGGCCATGTATTTCTGCATGGTCTAATTCTCTGGATGCGTATCTTCTCTCTCCAGGCAAAAGAAGCTGGTGCTGATGACATTCTTGACATATCCAAATGTGAACTCTCAGAGGTATGTTCTCTGCAACTTCAGTATTAGGTCACAGGTCTGAGTCCTCTGTTTGCTTCTTGTTGGCAACTGTCAGATTTAGTATCGTGTCTATGAGCCTTGAAACAGAAATGACCTTTTTTACTGGTCTGCTTCTTCCTATGTCTGCTGAGCTCTGACTTTCAGGTACGGGCTTCTTCTGCTTTTTTTTTGTGGGAGGTTGCCTGTCCTACCTGATGCTTCCACAACATTTCTGTCCTGGGAGTCCTTTTTCATTTGACAAGATGGGAAGGTCAGAGTGGTCTCATACCCTCCACCAGTACCGTGGTAGGACCCTAGTTTGGGACCTCACAACCTAATTTAGCAAGTCATAAGGGAATTTGGTTGCCAAAGGCTAACTGTTTCTAATGTTAGAGCTACGAAGTCTGCCACCTGTGCTTATTTTTCTGTATAAGTGAAAATCCTTGGTTCCAGGCTGCTGGTTAAGGATGGAATTCTCACTTCCAGCTTGGCTTCTTTTTATGGCAGCCAACTAAATTAGAAATAAGCTGTCTGCTGGAGTGTGAGCAGTTAGTGACAGTTTGCCAGGCTTTCAGAGGAGACACAGCTTTTCATTCTGGCAGCCAGGCAATCCTGTTAAGCAGAAGCCTATTTTTATTTCACTTTCAGTTTTTATTCATTGTGCTGTGTTTCTAAAACATGTTGGTACCTCTGTAACCTTTTGTCACAGGATGCCTTTGCCAAACAAGCTAATAGATATTGCAGTGCTTTTTGGGGAGAGATTTGGGAGAATATCCTGGAGATATCCTGGAGAGGATAGCTGTCTGCTGTGCAGTATGAAATGGCTTTGCTGAGACTTTGGGATGTTTTGTTCCGAGATCAGAAGCCAACAGCATCTTGTGTGTGGGTTTGTGAGCTGTGTGGGACAGTCTGTGAGCCAGTCTGGGTAAAAGGGTGGCAGACAGAAGATGCACACTGAGCCAGCTCCATTCATAGCTGCAGCTGGTCTTGGATCCCCAGTAGCAGCTTTTGGATTGGTACCATAAAACTATCTCTTGCTTGTCTTCTCTTTAGCCTTTGTAGTTTCAATAAATAAAGCGAGCCATCAGTTTGGTCTTAAAATTAACTCTGGAGAACACTTTGGCCGATGACAGTTCCATGCTGCAGAGCAGGTGTCGTGGTTTAACGTCAGCCAGCAACTAACAGCACGCAGCTGTTCACCTCTTCCCCCCCCAGGTGGGATGAGGGAGAAAATCAGGGAAGAAAAAGTAAAACTCGTGGTTGAGATAAGAACAGTTTAATAGAACAGAAAAGAAGAATGTAATTATAATGATAACAACACTAATAAAATGACAA
>JANZLQ010000055.1:9280340-9303571 GCA_026212715.1 Elanus axillaris | reverse complement strand
CATACTGAACTCAAAACACAGCACTGTACCAGCTACTAGGAAGACATTTAACTCTATCCCAGCTGAAACCAGGACAGCAGGTCATGGTGCTCAAAGCCTTTGCTGGCATCAGCTGAATTTCCTGGAGTATCCCTTTTCTGACTGCCCCTCTTCTGCAGAGACTAGCATATATGGGGACACTCAGTCCTGCCCGTTGCTCACCTTTCTCACTTAGCCCACTGCAGCGTGTTTGCCGAGGTGGCAAAACCATAGAATACATTGTATGATGACTAACTGAAAACATGCCTGAAGTCTTGAGTCATCTGCATATTTAATATTAAATCACTCAAGATTTGGACTTCTGCCTAAACCTCAGTCTGTTCTGTGCTGTGCACAGCACTGCTGTATTGTGGAGAGCCATTGCAAGCTGTTCAAATGGAAGCTAACCGGGAAGTAATGGCATCCTGGACCAAAACTAGGGGCCAGTAACTTTAAGTATCACTTGCACTTTCATTAATTATTCACACTTTACAAGTGGATACTGTAGAAGTGCTTACAAAGGTAGTGTCTTGAGAAGTCTGACACAACTATTTTTAAATTGTTTTTAGGTTCCTTATGGGGCCTTTGCAACTTGTAAAGTCTTGCAAAAAAAGGTAATGTTGCAATCAGAAATTATTAGATAATTCTATTGTTATGCTTGAGTATTATTGTTGTGTTTGAAATGACTGTATGTGGTTGTTTATATGTTGCTTCAGAAGAAGTTTGCTTGTAATGAATTTGGCTGCTTATACAATACTACGTAGGGAGCAACTAGGGTATAACTAATCCTGTCTGTGTTTTAGAGCTAACTTCTGTTATGAAAAAATGAGGTGATTGTTTCTATCTTAGCCTATCTGATGATATTTCTCATGTAAGAAACTAGGCCTTTGTTTAGATCTCATATTGTATGTTTGACCTTCTGTGAAAATCCATTTATTATTTTAATATTTTATATTAAGAATAAGATACTAATAAGATACTAAGCTCTTACACAGCCTCCACAATTAAATCTCAACAAATGTGCTTGTTCTAGACAGCAGTGTCTCTTGTGTTCATGTTTCAGTAGAATTTTTCCTTCTTAGGTGCTGATTATTCATACGAATAATCTGACATCTTTAGTTCCAAAGTCCTGCAGCCTCCTGAGTCTCATAACCGTGAAGGTAATTCTGATTCTTAACAGTTCATCTGCAGCCTGTTTTCCTTGCATTCTAGCTGCATTAAAACACACTAGCCCAAATAAATCCTATCTGTCTGTCTGTGCCAAGAATCAGTAACAAGGTGTGAAGTCTGCCTTTCCTAGGTTTACCTCCCTGGTAGATGGATTGCAGTCACTCAGCGGTTTGTATAAAATCATAATCAGTCCCAGGACTCATTTATCCTCTTCATAATCTCACACTTTCCCCCTCAACAGTGTCTCTCAGTGGTAGTCAGTCAGGGCTGAGTGTGTTATGAGGTAAATCCATCTCTCCTCTGCACTGGTGGGTCATTTGAAGGGGAACAAAACTGGTGATGGGTGACTGCGTGTGATGGGGCTGTATTGCCATACCTGTCATACAAATGCTGAGGGCTTTCAGCTCCACCACCCTTGTGCTGTGGTTCCACAAGAGGCAGAGTCACTCCAGCAGCTCACCTTTCCCTGTGGAGGAGGGTCTACAAGTGTAGTCCTGTCCTCTCCCTGTGCCAGCGCTGGTGTTGGAGCAGTTCAGCTCACTGATCCTGCAGAAAATGTCTTTTTCTGCCAGGCTGGCTCCATGGAGATGATTTATCCAGTTGGCTTATCCAGTTTTGTGGAACAGCTCCCTTGGTGTCACAGCTCTCCCTAGTCTTTTGTTTGTTTATTGACGTATAGAGGCTTAAATTCTCAAAAGACCTACGAGTATGAAGTGCCTATGGCTCTTTGAAAACTTAAGCTGCTTTTCAAAGACCCATTGGAAGGAAGTAATTTTCATTGCTAGATAATTCCTGACCTCTCATTCTTGCACCATGAGTTCTTTTCCTAACCGTGTTTGGTGAAATCATCTACTCCTCCAGGTTCTAGACCTGCATGACAACCAGCTGGCATCACTTCCTGCTGATATTGGTCAGCTGACATCTCTTCAGGTAAAAGATTTGCAGCTGCATCCTCCAAGTGTCTGTAAAGGGCATGTTACAGGACAGCAAGAATATGGGGTTACTGCTATTTGTTTTATAATTAATCACAATTTAAATGATGGTTGCTGATATTGTCAGATCTATCTCACTGACTTGACTGTCACTGTTGAACTGGCTTGTTGGAGAGGGAGAGCAGGAGAAGAGCAGGCATGCTGAGCTATATAGTCCCTGCTTAGTGCAAGGGCTGCCAGTCCAAATGGCTCACGCTGCCAAGCAGGTGCTATGAGCAAGCAGAGCTGGAGCTTCCAGCCCCACTGATTTCCCAACATACTCAGGTTTTACCATTCTCCCTTGTGTGATTATGTTGAGAACTCAGTTCAGCGTGTCATAGTAGACACTGAGGGTCCCCTCAGCTTGGGTTGCAGCCGTAGGTTCAGCCACTGCTCCTCTGTGGGAGCCGGGGTGGGGGAGTGCTGCCCTGGAGGGGAGGACATTGCTTCCCTCTTCGTGGATCTGGGTGCAGCATCTACTGCTGCTGTTGGCTGTGAACAGGGTTTCTCACTGCATGTGGTAGCTAGATGTACCCTGTATCCAGGGCTTCTGGATTTTTTATTTTTTTTTAAACCAGAAAGTACTGTCTAAAACCAATTGCAAGTTGTCCTTCTGGGCCTGAAAGTAGTCCCAACAGCACAGATGTGTAGAAGATCTGAGACTTGTATAGAGTATCTTGCATATCTTTTCTGTTAATACCTTAGGTCCTAAACCTTGAAAGGAATCTTTTAAAATGTCTTCCACAATCTATAGGAGACCTTGCCCAGCTCCAGATGCTCAATGTGAAAGGTATGGCATACGTTTCTTGTTGGTGCTCTGGGCAAAGCACCATTTATTTTCTGGGTCATGTTGAGCTGCATTAGTAATTATTCCTTTCAACCAAAGCAAGCACCAAATGGTTTACACTATGAACACTAAGGAAGAACACAAAAAGGATTTTAATTCACATAGTTGGCAAGGCAGGAGAAATCATCTAAGCTGAAAATTATTCCTAAAAATTCCCTGAGTTATTTGGAGTAACTAGAGTTGTTCAGCTGCTTCTTAGCAAATGCACACACTGTCTGCCTGGGTTCCCTGACATGTGGTTCAACTCATGGCTCTTGGGTCAAACTTGCTCTGTATGATGTTTTCATTCAGCTCATTGCCTTTTCTCAAAGGAGAGGTTCTTGGGTCACCAAGGCCCATCTCAGCAGCTGAAAGCTTACTTGTGTGCCTGCATGTGGACAGCATTTCAGAGCCCTAGCTACCTCATGCCTGTGGCAAGGTAAGCTGAGGGGGCTGGAGGCACACATCTTCCTCTGGGAGCGCGAGACCCCCTTCGAGCTGGGAGCGTTTGTGTGTGTCCTGCAAGAGGAGTCCCAGGCCAGGGTTTGCCCTGCTCTAGGCAATGATTTAGACCAACCCAAGAAATCTGTCTGTGCAGATTCAAATGTAAGAAAAATAGCAGGTCTTTGTAGAAGCAGTTCAGTAAAGCAAGCAGAGCAGTCAGCCTGGATAAACTGAATTGCAATTAAGTCCACAGACACCCAAAGCTCGGTGATGTGAGCATGTATAACCCCACCAGGTTTGCACAGCCCTAACACAAAGGTTACAACCATACCTCTTTTCAAGACTGCTGGGCATTTTTCATATATGCAGTGTCATAAATGCAGGAGAAAAAGGAGACACTGTTACAGGGAGCTTGTCGCTGAAACAGGGAAGGAAATGGAGGGTAAGGAACTTGGAGGTGCAGCTCAGTTCATTGCCATATCTGTCTGCAGCACCTGGCCTCTGACCCCTAGATGTGCAGTCCCACATTCAGTGCCCTTTCTCCCATCTCTGGTACTTGCACCAAAGGGAAGAAGACTCGACATTACGAATATCCTCCTGCTGAAGAGCACAGATCCAGCCTGCAGCAGTGACCTCAGCTAAGAAGTTCATTTTGGCATGAGGAGCCACTGCTGGACCTGTGCAGTGGGGCTGTGTGCAAGTAGATACTGATGCCCGTTTGCCTTGGTGGGCAATGGCACCCTTTGGAGTCCTCGTGTAACCCATGACAGCCCCGTCCCAGTAGTAGAGTATAGAAAATGAGTCATATGTATGATTATGGTTTGGTGTTCCAGCAGGTGAACTTGCTGGGTCCTGCTTTGGAAGAGTTATGTAGTACTAAATGACTTTTCTCTAGGTAACAAGCTGAAGGAGCTGCCTGCTACCGTGAGTGGCTTGCGGAGTTTGCACACTCTGGATATCAGTGAGAACATGCTGCAAGAGCTGCCACGGGTGCTGGCTCACATCCGCACACTAGAGGTATGCAGCCAGCCAGCCATGTCTGTCTCTCCCCTTTGCAGGCTGTTTGTTCTGCTGCAGGCTGCCTCCCTTCCTACTTGGTCAATAGGGTAATAAATTTAGCATAGAAAGTGAATTTTTAGGGCTTGGGCAGGACCCACTGTGGGGGATTGTAACAAGGCTATATGTGGTTCTTGGTGTCCAAAATAGCTTTTGCATACTGTCCTGCTTTGATCTTTTCTGATCACTTTTTGCCATGGCTTAATCAGGACAAAAGTAATCCAGAGGGAGTGAACCCCTGGTATTTTTCTGCCAGGGCTGTCTCTGAGAGCATGAACTGTGCCTCTGGGCTCAGGTTGACTCAGCCGCTTTCCACCAAGATTGATTCTAAATGAGCAGATGGGATATTTCCAAGGAGGTTTTTGCCTCCATTGCCATGAGAGATCTCTGACTCATTGTCAGCCTCTGTAGGTTTCTGGCTCCCTGGAGTGCACATTCAGAACGGGACAAGCATCAAGATTTTTACAGATGTGTTACCTTCTGGCTGCCAAACTTGTCAGTACTGAACTGTGCAAATGTCAGGCAATAAGGCTGACTCAGATGCCAGCATGGAGGATGTGCGTAAGTGCTCTCACAGTGTGAGGCTTCACTTCTCTTGTGTGCAGTTTCTGAGATGAGGGATCTGTGCAGTTTTTTCCCCTGTGCTTGATAAAGTGGTTCCTTTCCAGGCCTTCCTGCTATGCCCTTCTCTACAGGAGGCAATGCTAGGTCCTTTTGGTGGCCACAGTAGGACAAAACAGCAAGTGGTCCTTCCACTTGTTCTTATTGGTACCCCTCTTCTCTCTGTGTCCTTTGTATCACCATCCCTTCCATGCATTGTGCTTAAGGGCTCCAGCACACAGAAACTAGTAGAAGATTTCTGTAATCAAGAAGTGCTGTGCTGTCTTGTACTTAAACACAAAGTAGACATGTCTGCATGAGGGAGATGTTCCACTGAAGCCCAGAAGCTCCCGAGTAAAAGACAGTGGAGTCACCTCTGAAAGGTGTTGAAACACCCAGTGAAAATTCAATATAAACTCATATTTGTGTCAGAATTTAGGCTAATATGAAATTATCACTCTGTAAGTGAAATTTTGGGGAGCTGCAAGGGTAGCTGCAGTGAGACTCTGGCTGGGCCACCAGAATAACCTGCAGCTTTATGTGTTCTCTTTTGGAGACGCTGACCTTGGATGCTTCTTCCATGACCTACCCATCACCTGATATTTGCAGTGCAGGTACAGAGTCCATTCAGCAGTTCCTCTGCAAAGGTAAGCCAGAAGAGTCTGTGGATGGTAGTGAGAACTTGAGGGACTGTGCTGTGCTCTCGTTAGGTGCTGTGGCATGTTCAAAGATTGTATTAATGAAGGACGAACATCTGGTTAGCTCTGCTTGGGGTGGTTTCTGATGCTCTGCACACATGGCAGGCTGGTCAGTGAGTTATGTGTCTTTGCTGGCAGACAGCAAAACAGGAGTCCTTCCTTGAGACTTGCTTCTTGCTGTCAAACTGAAATTTATAATGGTTTTAAAACACCAGAATAGCTGAGTCAGAGACTGTCTGAGTGACTGTAAGAAGAAATTGCATCTCCCTGTGATTTCGTTTTCTCATTTGTATTTTCTCAAGTGGGAGCATTAGGCATTGTCCAGGTATAGCTGCCTTGGGACAAGGAGGTAGACTCAGTCGCTCAAGGTCCCTTCTACCCTCATTTTCCATGAGAAAGGACTTGGGGGCTGCAGACTGATGGTTTGTTAAGAGAAAGATGAAACCAGGTGGAAAAGTCAGAGGACAAAGATAATGTGCTGTGAGTTTGTAAACACTGAGTTTAATACAGACAGAAAGGTTTGGAAGAGGTTTTATGCAGGGGAAGTGCCTTGCCAGACATTGTGCGAATCCCTGAAATAAAAGGGCAGTCAGAACTTACTTTAATATGGGCAGTAACGTTTGCAGCCCTGCAGAAGTCAACATGCCTGCACCCGTGTGAAGGAAGCATTTCTCTCTGAGCAGGTTAGCTTTGATCGTCTTCCTGGTGGGAATGGGGTGGCACTATCTCCTCTCAGAACTCCTTGTTGTTAAGCCTGCCTGAGCTGAAGGGGCTCTTTTGGGTGCTCATCTGCGTGTGGGGAGAGGGAGCATGGCTGGAAGCAGTGTCACACACCAGCCAGCCCTTGGCCATGCCACCAAAGAGGTCTTGAAGCACCAAGTGTTCCTGTTTTATGTCTGATACCTTCCAGAGTGTGGAATTGCGTACTACCCTCCTTCGCAGTATCTACTTCCCATGCTGGAGAGTGATGGAGGAGGAACATCAGTGGATGGGGTGGACAGGGCAGTGCATAAGTACTTGGAGGAGGAGAGCGAGTGGCAGGTGAGGCTCCACATTGTGTGAAGTTGTGCAAGAGGGTTTTGGATTTGTCTCTCTGCTCCATCAGTGGATCTCACAGCACTTAGCACATCATCCCTCATCACCTTCCCTGCCATGAGATGTGTCTTTTAGGGTCAAAAGAGCATCAGTGCCCAGAAGCAGGCATAGCACTGTGGGTATGGGTGGCTCATCTCCTCCCTGACAGCTGGGGATGGTGTTGCCACTGCTGACTCCTGGAACACACATTGTAAAGAACTGTCTTTGTCCTTGAAACCAATGATGCAGTCAAGGGACTGGGGTGACAGTGTGACACGGTGTGTGCAGCATGGTAATCCATGTATTTTTTTGGGGGGGACAGCAAACTGCAGAAAAACCTTGTGATTCCCAGCCAAGTGCTAAGGCATGTCCGTCCAGCCCTACAGCCCTACCTGTGAAAGGTGAGGCTAGGCATGTAATTATGATTAGCTGTGATAATTCTGTGCTGTTTATTTAGCAAATACAGAGTAAATTTCTTTGACCCTGGAGAAGCATGAATGACTGGACTTTGTGGCTATGTTAACCTTCTTGTGCCTCCGGTTGATGTCTTTGTTAGGGGAAGATAGAATGTGGGCTAATAATATCTACAAAACATTGCTCCTGGGAGTGCTGATGTCTGCTGATGTTGCTTATTTTTCAGAACAAATTCTTGGATTATGAGAAGAGGAAGGTAAGGACAAACGCCTGCAAATGCTCAGTCTGCAGAATAGCTCCACTTTTCTTTCTGGTTTTCCCTCCCTTTATCTGGTTTCTCAGCCAAAACTGAATGTTTTGAGAACGGAGTTCTTGCAGACCTCTCCCCAGAGCTGCTCACTCCTCACTGCAGAAGACAAGTGGGAGTGTGGGCAAGTCTGTGGCTGACTCGTCTGACACACACAGCTGATGAGCTGCAGTCTCTCTCATGAGCAAGCAGTTCCAGTTTACATCAGTCTGTGTTTGTAGAGTTGGATCTGGGGACTTTCACACCAGGTGGCATTTTTCTTGCCTCTCTGTGCTGAAAGCTCAGTTTGTTTTTCACATGAGGTGAGCAGACATGTGTGAGCAGTCCATGCACAGACTGCTCAGTACATCCCTGCCCTGAACTCCAGCCCCTCAGTGACCCCTACCTTGGCCCTTTGGCTCATAGTGCCACCAATCCTATTATCTCCTAGCATTCCTTGTTTCTGTCCTCCATTCCCATCACCTGGCTGCATTTTTAGTTTGCTCGTCTTTTTATTTCACTGGTTTTTGTCTCTTCCCCTGTGCAAGGCTCACTTTGAAATAATCAGAAGCTCCTGTCATGCAGTTCACCTCTCCCCTTGGCTAGAGCTGCTTGTAGCTGGCTGCTGCCTTAACTCCATTGTCCTCAGACAAAGGAGTCCCCTTGCCATCTGGAATTGAACATGACCTGAATTTTGTCTTCCCTCCAGGTGTTTGTATCAGCTGTTTCAGTTGTATGGGTTGATGCCCAGGGGGACTTTGGCTTCATGACTTTGAAATGAGTTGTGGGGAGTTTGGAGACTGTCATAAAGAGAGAAGCAGCTTCTGCTTCACAGTTTTTGGGTTCCATCCCCTAGTCAAGCATCCTGTTTGCTGTTTGGCTTGCTTTCTTGTAGTCAGGGGGTTTGCTGTGCTTCATTTTATGTTTTTTCTGGAATTTGTTCTTGCTTGGGAAGGAGCAGAGCCAGCACTCTACTGATTTCTGGCATTCATCTTTCTTCTTGCTCCTTTCAGGAAAAAAAGAAGCAGGAGAAGCTGGAATTTGAGCGGTGCCTGAACATGGGGCAAAGAGAACATGCTCTTCTTCTTCAGCAGAGCAACAGTCAGAAGGATGAGATACTGCAGACAGTGAGAGAAGTAGGTCTCCTCTGAGCAGGCCCTGTAAAAGACACTGCCTTTCTTAAACTGACCACTTTCTCCTTTGGTTCTCTCTTGCTTTGGCCTAGGACCAGATGAGGCTGGAGGAGGGTCTGACGAAGCACCAGCGCTATTTGGAGGAGGAGCGCCTGAAGTTGCTGCAGCAGTTGAAGCAAGCAGAGCAAGGCATCGCAAGCCGTATCCAGAAGCTGCTAGAGGACAACCAGAGGTAGGGTCCTGGGGTGTCTTGCAATGATCTCTTTTCCTTGGGGGCTCATGTTATTTTTGTCCTGTTCTGAGTGATTAATTTTGCCCTTTCTGGGTGTTAGAGAACTGGTCAGGGTTGATGTCTGTAGGTGGTGCCTTAGCTGTTGAACTGCCAAAATCCTATTTACAGGAAGTGGAGTTTGACACCTTAAAAAGTCGTGTTTCACACGTATATGTGCTGTTGGAGTTTTGCAGTGCTATGGAAAAAAATTTAATTCTTCATGGAAGGTGCAAATTTAAAGTATTTGAAGGTACCACTGCCTAGATCTGCTGGATCTCCTGCTGGGCTGGTGCTGATGCAAGATGCCTGCTTAAAGCTGCTTTTCCATACAGGAAAAGCAAAGTCATTTTCTGCTCTCTGGGGGAGTAGGATGTCCTGCTCAGCTTGACGAAAACCTTGTTTTATCCTTTTTTAGGCAAAAACAAAGTTCAGACATTCTGAAATCCTTGGAGAATGAGAGGTGAGTCTCCTTGAAATAAGCTCTTCTAGAAAAGGGGCAAGAAGCTGGGAGGGAGGGCTGGGACCTTCCTTTCAGAGCCACCAGTCTGAAACCACCTTAAGTCAGGGGAGGTTCATCTCATACCTGCAGCTGGTTCTGGTCACTGTTGGAGGCAAGACACTGGACTAGATGTGCCTGGTCTTACCCAGTCTGGCAAACCCCATGGGATGGTGATTTTACCTCTTTTTAATCTCTGAATGGTCCTAGCTATGGAGTTGGGGAACAAACCCATGTATTCCACTATCAAGGACTAATAGAAATCCTACATCTGTTATTAAGCAAGGCATTTATGAAGATGGTCCAGTAATGTATACAGGCTGGGAGCAATGCTGCTATTCAGCCAACACTCTGAACTAGCTTTGCCACCAAAAGTGGTTGTCCCCAACTCTCCCCTGCCTATATGCATGCTCCCTCCCTTAAGCCAACTGTTTGTGCTGTGGCATGGTAAGCTGGTGGGGACACTGACCTGGCTGAAAATAATCCCTTTGAATGTCAGATAGTTTTCCAGCCACACCAGTTCTTGATCTGTTAAGTGGTGTTGTGTGTGTTTGTCCTGGGACGAGGACAGGAGAGGTGGGAATGGAGGCCAGGCTGCTGCTTTCAGTGGCACTGCTCACTTAGGTCAGCTTTAAAGTGCTTGTCAAGCCTCAAGAGAAAGGAAAGCAAAAAAAGGGACTGGCATGTTTGGTGAGAGTGTATGCACATTGCATAGATGTTCTGTTTCTCAGAAAGATCAGCTTTCCAGTCTAAGAAGCAATTGTCCTCATGGTTTCATGCAAAACTTATGATGTCTCCCACAGACTTAGAGGTTCCTTACCAAGAAATCACCAAGACCTTTGTGTCTCTGATAAGCACATGGCTTTCCTGAGCGGGTGGCAGCATGAATATGCTGAGCTTTTAGGCTCTGAGCTGAATGGGTGGAGAAGTGAGATAGTGCTTGTTTGAAGGAGTGGCTGCATTGTTATTGTTTGTTTGGCAGAATAAGGATGGAACAGCTGATGGCAATAACACAGGAGGAGACAGAGCATCTACGCAGAAAGGAAGTGGCCTGTAAGTCCAGACAAGTCCTTGGGGTCGTAAGGTCCAAGAAAGACCCGTTCCTCTGGAGATGTATGGAATAGGTGACAACCATGTGGGAGATGCTCTGTCACGCACACATTCTTGCTGTGTTGCTTGTTGCAGTGGGGCAGAGCTGCAGGGGTAGCACTGCACGTGTACCATAGCTGATCCACTCCTTCTGCCTTCAGCTCACTGCCAGTTCCCCTTGAGGTGCAAGCTATGCTCTCTGTGTAGCTACAGCATGTCACACAGAGAGTGGATATAAGCACACAAAGTGCTTCATATTTCAGAGGTACCAAACAGATGTTAACTGATCAGGTTCATGAAGCAGGAGGTGTATAATAAACAAGAATGGTGCAAGGGAGCCTTTTCTGCTCATGATGACCAGGAACAGATCTGCAGGGGTTGCAAGGGAAATGGCGTGTGTGTTGTTGCCCCAAGGATGGGTTACTCACAGTGGGACAGGCAGAGCTGCAGCCCACCTGAGGGTCAGTAGGCAGTGACAGGGCTCCTCTGAGCACTGAAGAGATGCGAGCACAGGCAGAGTGGAGTTTGCTCAGCTAATTTGCCAATAAATAGCTACGATTTTTGCAGCTGAATGAGTCTGCTCCGAAATGGATGAAATGGAAAAAGCAAGGACTGGTTGGAAATGAGCAAGAAGGCACTGTTAATTGCAAGTGATTGTGGCAGCAGTGGTAGATGAGCACCTGTTCTATACACCCGCTCCTGATGCAGACTGACAGCACTTCTGTCTCCTAGCTGCCATGCAACAAATGCTGGCTGAGAGCTACAAGAACAAGCTCATCCAAATGACCTACGAGTCTCGTCGGCAAGACCTTGTCAACCAGGCCTGCTCCAGGTACAGTGGGAGATGTCTGGGGCTGGTGGTACTGTTGTAAAGTCCCTTTTTTTCCAGCAGTCTCCAGTGTAATTCCCATATACACACCCAGGAACTCCTGCAGCCACTGGAATGCAGCAGGATGGCTGTGTAAGAGCGGGTGACAATGCAATTTAAAGAAACTGTCAACCTTGATTAAATTAACCACCTTCTAACCACAAGAATATGCATATTAATCATACTTTGGATGAACTATCACTTTTTTTACACTATTTATTTTACTTTATACATTCTGGTAAATATGGAGGATGAAATTAGACTGGTCGTCTTCCTGTTTTGTTAGGCAGTTCAGTGTCAAACTGTAGCACAGAACTCCTTTCTCTCCTCACAGGGTTGTCTCAAGGATGCTGTTTGTATATACATAGGACTTGTTGCATTGCTATAGGTACAGAGAGCATTCTGGCTTGCTCTGTTTACAAGAAGGTGAGAAATTTTAATCTGGCTGTGTCTGGCACTGAGCAGATACAACCTTGTGTGCCTGTGACCTGCCCAACAGAGGGCAGTGGGCAGACATGGACCTGCCTGCAAGTGCAGGCAATATATGGCCACATTGGGTCTCCTTCATCAGCACACCCTTTCCAGTGCAGACTACCAATGTGCAAATTCATCACCTGAGCAGCTTGCTGGGCAGCAGCAGCCCCTGTTTGGACTTAAAACTGTGCACATGCAGGCAGCAGTGCTTCTTCTCTGGCTTGGTCTGTGGTGCAGGTTTGGTTTAGTTGTAGGGAAGGAGGTTTTAAATCTGTTAGCTTTCAGCTGTGCAGTGCCATGGCTCTTCACCCTTGTTCAGTAACAAATTTCTCCATTCCTGGATTCCCGTTTGTCCGCTTTTCCTCTTGTTTGCATCAAGACTCTCAGACCCAGCAGTAATTCCATGGCAAATCCATCTTCTTGCAGCCTAGCTGAGATGGACCAGAAGTTCCAGCAAATCCTGGCTTGGCAACAGCTGGATCAGAACAAAGCCATTAATCAGATCTTGCAGCAGGTAGGCAAGGGAGCAAACTGCTTGCGGGGGGATCACGGGAAAGCAACTGCATGCGAAAGCAGGATCGAGAGTGGATTACAGGAGCACAGGAGCAGCAGTAGCTGGGCTAAGCTTTGAGAATCTCTGGTATTCTAACAAACTGACTTGGGTGGTTGAAAGAAATATGTATTTATTTTTTAACTAGACAGCAAATTTTCAGAACACACAGTAGTGTAGACCATGGGAAGCAAAACTGGTCTGATGACTAATAGAGGGGATTTTGAGACAGAAGTCCTGTCTTTTTGGCAGGTTGCATGGGTGACTTGGGACAGGCTGCCTATAGGAAGTATTTCAAAGCCTCTGCTCCTTTTGAATACCTCATTTTGAACCCGAGACCTCTGCAGCTTGTTTTTCAGAAGTGCTGGGCAGCCATGCCCTATTGCACAGCCTGGGTGCTCAGCGCTGCTGGAAATGAGAGGTGAGGTTCATGCAGAGCATTCAAAATGTGTGTTTAAAGAACATGAATAAACTTCTGTGTCTGTCTGTAAAGTGGGTTTTACCTTTTGGGACTGTGGGATCTAAGTCATGGTGTAATCGAGACACTGTTGCCCAGAGTAAGCAGGATTCAGGTGCTTGTACATGAGTCACTGCAAGGTAACAGGGTTTCTTAGCCTGTTCGCAGCTGCATCAACAACCTCACTAAGCAGGATTTTGCCTGTCCCTTAGATTGAGATGCAGAAGGCTGCCTTTGAAGCTCTCCAGGTGAAGAAGGATCTTATGCACAGGCAGATCAGGAACCAGGTGAGTCAGCAACAGAGGAAAGAGCAACCAGGAACTCAGCTCATACCGCCATTCAATGAGAGACACTTCTGAGGAAGATCAGAGCACTGTGAGCATAGAGCAGGGTCTGGTGGAAATGAAGAGCTCTTGCATTGCTAAGAGCTATGTAACAAAGCATTGGGCAGTGTTGGCTAAACTACAGTCTCCAAGCTCCATAGGAGGGAGTGTCAATGCAGGTTTTAGATTTGTGGAATTAGCAGAATTGGTTCAATCATCTCAGTACTAATGTGGATGAAGTGCTGGAGAGTGGTCATTAGAGCCAGACCTGCATTGGCTCTGTGGGGGTGATCTGCAATTGCAGCTATGATTTCCTTCAGGTTGTGTACTTAGCAGGGCTGCTGTTTCCACATGAGTCTACTGCATCTCCATCCAGCACATTGGGACTGCACCTTGTACCATAAGTTCACCTTTTCTTTCCCATTCTCGGCCTGCCTTTCTGAGCTCCATTCTGCAGAAGGTGCAATGCGATAGTCGGGGGGGAAAAGCAAGAACTGGTGGAGAAAGTAGTGGTGGTTGATGCACGAAGGTGGAAAAGTAGCAGTGGTTGATGCACGAAGATGGGTGGCTGGTTTCTGACATGGTGCTCCAGAATCTTCCCTCTCGTGATCTGACACTAGCAGAAAAGTCTTCGGTCAGCAGTTGGTGGATAAGCTTAAGAGCTTGAATATATTGAGACACTCAGTGACCAGTCTCTCCTAGAAGCCTTTGGATTGTGCATGTGCAATCCAGGAGATGAATCTAACAACTCTCCATTGCTTGAGTTCACCAATAAGAGCGCTGCAGTTTGCTTACACTTGCTCTGTGAACAAAGAAAGTTTGTTTCCTTGATACCATGGCTAGACCGTTTACTGTTAAAATCCAGCCCACCTCACCAGCATCCTGCACAGGCAGTGAATGAGCAGGAGTCTTGGATACTGCCTGCTGCAGAGCCCTGGTGCCAGCAGGAATTTCATGGTCAGTGGCACACATTAAGCAGTGTGGCCTGGGGATGGTAGATGGCCTGGCAGATAGGTGAGTTGGGCTCTCTTCTTGGCTTTGCTGTGGGATCTTGGGCAACTCACTTCACCTCTCTGTGTCTCAGTTGCCCCACCCGAAAGAGCACATATCATTATGGGATCTGCTGGACCATCTAGAAACCAGGACCCTGCCCAGTTGATCTGCAGTTTGAGGCCTGGTTCTAGGAAGACTTTGACAATCAGTTGCTGCCTTCCAGAGTGCCTGCAAAGGGTTTGGCTGAACAAACTGATTGCAATGTGCTTCTAGACTTGAACAGAAGGTGTTTAGAGTAGAGAGACAACTAGACAGCAGGGAACACCACTCCTCAGGCAAAAGACAAAGAGCAACCCTAAAAGCATGAACCACAGAAGGGCATTAGCAGGTTCCCAAACTTCTGGGCAGCTCTGCAGTGCTGTCCCTCCCAGGGCAGCAGTTAGACCTCATTTTAAAAGAGCATAAATTGAAGTAATTTCAAATGTCAGTAAAAAATGTTTCATCTTCTGTTTAGATTAAATTAATAGAAACAGAGTTATTGCAGTTGACACAGCTGGAGTTAAAGAGGCAAGAACTGGATACAGAGACGCTGCAGGTATGTAGGGCTCTGGGGCTGCCCCACCACCCTCTCTCTGCTCTGGGATCGCAAAAGCTCCACTTGCTTCTTTTGCTCCTTGCAGTTTCCAGATGGTTTTACGCTTAGTCAGAAGGGTACTTACCTACAGGACACCACAAAATCCTCTTTGTCATGGTAACATGGGAATATTGCTGCTGCTCCTAAACATCTCTATGCATTTTCAGGGGAGAGACAAATGAGCCAGCCCTGATAGCAATGGGCAGTTTCCAGGTTTGCTGGGTGGGGAAGGATTTTGTGATCCTTTTGGCTGTCCCAGAAACACCTGCCTGCCATGCATCGCATGTCTTCTTACATTTTTGTGTTGTGTTTTGTTTTTAAATATGGCTGTCAGCTCTCCCCCTTCATTTCTAAGCCTTGTCTCCCAGGCTGCTCTGCCCCACCATCCCACCATTCAATGGGCTGACTTCATCAGCATCACACATTGAGGAATATCAAGTTTGGCTTAAGCAGCTTGGCTTTAAATTTTGTTATTACGCCTTCGCATCAGTTGTTTTCTTTTGTGTGCTTTTTGCCAGATTAGGTCACCTGTTTAGTGAGCCCAAAATCAGTAGCAAACACCATATACTTTTCAAGGGGAGTGCACCCAGCAGGCTGGTAAGCACTGACTTAAGACAGGATTGCCTCTGAGCCCTGTGCTGGACACCCTAGATTGTAAGATTTGGGTTATGCCACCTTAATTCATGCAGCTGCTCCATACAATGCTGCAGTGTTGAAGGCCTGATGGTGGGGGACCGCCCAAAGTTCATGCAGGGAAGACCAAGGAACCCCAGGCAGATGTAGTTAAAATGACACTGGACTTGGGTGATTCCTGTTAGGTGACCAACAGGAGCTCCAGGGGAGTGCAGAAAACAAGGCTCTGCCCTCGTACCTGCCTGCAGCCAGCTGGCTGCACAGCACATTTGCAACTCCAGCACGGGATGCTAAGAAACTAGGCAAAACCAGCTTTATCTTTCTGGATGCCCCCCTGCCATTTATTTGGTGGTCTACAGCCCAAAGGTTCCCTGCTGTCACTGAGCCCCCAGTGCACAGGCAGTGCCCACAACTCTGTGGGCAGAAGTTTTTCTGCAGTCATACTTGGTTACATCCCGTACAGCAGACAGTTGCTTCCTACTCCAATACACAGATGCTTTAGTAAAGAACTTGATAAATCATTGGAAAGCAGGAAGTGTTCAAAAACACCCTGAGAAAGGGAGGTGTTTGCATCACAGTCTCGTGCAAGGTCATTCTGGGAGAGAGTGATCCCAGTGGGGTGTTCACAGTGCAGGTGGACAGGAGAGCTCATCTCAAGGTTAGCTGAAGCTGCCTGGGTTTCTTGCCTGCAGCAGCTTCCATGTGTTGTTAGTTGTCCCTCTGACCTCTGCGGAGGTCCTGATGCAGCAGAGCTTTCCTGCCTCCGTCAGGGCAAAGCATCAGCTAATGGTGGGTTTTGCCTATGAGATGCAGGCGTTCCTGTCTCCTGCTTAAACGGAGGACCTTGTCCCTGTGTAGGGTCCAGATGCAAATCCATGAAGGTTTCCCCACAGTTGTTCTTTAAAAGGTCAGCCCCTTAACAACATCTTGTCCCTTTGTCTGTGAACATCTGAAGTCCTTGCAGCTGATGACTACTGGCTGCTGCTCAGTTAAGGATCCTCCCAGCAGGTATGAGCTAGCTGAGACTGAACCATGTAGAGATGCCACATGGTCTGGTGATCCTGAGACAATTAACCGCTCCTCACTTCCCAGTGGTGTGGCTGCAGCAATCACTTACCTTGCCCTGGTACCTGGCAGTGCTTGCTGCAAGACACCAATGAAAGCAAGCTTCCCAAAGGCATGGGGAGGTTGTTACCTTACCTGTCCTGCATACCTGCAGGCTTCTAGACCCATTTTCAGGTGGTCTTTCTCAGTTAAGGAGTGGGACCACAAACACTTGTAATGTCATTGACTGAACTACAGTTGACAGAGTGATGGAGAGCTGCTGCAGGCCAGCACAGTCTGGGGCTGCCAGGTGTGTGCTGGGGGTTGGTACCACCAGGTAATGGTCAGTGCAGGACCAAAAGAAATGGGTGCAGCTGGGGTCAGCCATGCCAGCTGCTAGGAGAGGGCTCAGGCTGTCTGCTTAGCTGGTCGGAGGGCTTGTGGCTCAGAGGGCTTCCACATTTGTTGTGACTGTTTTAGATATGGTAAGTGCTTTGCTGGAAATCAGGGCAGGGTGATTGCTTGCAGCTGTATGGTATGGAGATGTGGATGCCAGAGTCCTTCTGTTGCAGGGGTCAATCACAGAGCAACGCCAAGCACTCGGCTACCTGCTGCAGCAGCTGCTCAAAGAAAAGAAGCAAAGGGAAGAAGAACTGCGACAAATACTGGTAACAAAGGCCCCTAATGAGGTGCTCTAGATGAGGAAGTGCATGGGCTGGCTGCAGGGAGAGAGTCCATGGGTCAGCACGGGGATAAAGGGGAGCAGAGGAGGGCTCTGAGGGGTTGTGTCCATATCCAGAGACTAATTTAACTTCAGAAAGTGCTAATGTAAGCTCTTGGGGGCACAGTTAGCATCATTCTCTGGTGCAGCACAAGGCACCATCATCACCATCAATCTATCTCCCCTGTCAGGAAAGGGAGTGATAGGGAGGGATGATCACAATCCCACAAGGTCCTTGCATGTGGCCTTGTAATCCTGGAGACCTGCAGACTCTCCTGAGCTTCAGGAGACCACGTCCAGTGTCTGGGGCAAAGTGACCAGAGGGATGCACAACCCTAGACTGGATGTGGGGATCACAGTGGGATCAGCCTGCAGAAGGCCAGAAAAGCCCATCCTACCATAGCTGTACCCATCGCAGTGCTCCGAACTGGCCCTGTGCAGTCCAGGGTGTTAGTTTCCTCTCCTACACGTCCAACTCGGGCTACCCTAAATACTGCTTGCAATGTTATCTCGGGCTGTTGAATGAATGAGTTTGTTTTTCAGCTGGAAATGGAGGCAAAGAGTGAAACCAAACAGGAGAACTACTGGCTGATCCAGTACCAGCGCCTGCTGAACCAGAAGCCCCTCTCCCTGAAACTCCAGGTCGCTGCTGCAGTTAATGCTTTCACTGTAGCTGTGCTTTGCTCTGCAGGGGTCGGGGGGGTGGGGGGGGACAAAGGCAGCCTTGCCTGGACCCACAGGTTCAGCTAAGGCAGGGAGCGGGGCACAGACCCCTTGCACAGGCTGACAAGCTGTGGGAGACCCTGGGTTGCCCAGCAGCCCTCTCGTTCCTGTGTGTTGGAGGTTATGGGGCTGCCCAGGTCTGTAAGGAGCCAACACCTCAGCTGTCTGGCAGCAGGAGCTGCCATCCCACCGTCAAACTGCTTGCCAGGAGCAGAGGACTCACTCTGAGCCCCTTCCAGGCAGGGCTTTTTATTCCAGCTAAGCACCCAAACAGCTCTGCTTGACTCCCTAAATTCCCTGCAAATCTGTCTGAATGCAGCAACTCCCTTTCCTGCCCTAACGTATTAAGCCAGGACTTCGTGCTGTTAAAATACCCATGGGGGAGGCCATGAAAGGATGGATCTGAGCTCTGCCTGTGCTGCATATCGGCTCGAGTCTGCAAAGCAGGTGCTGTTGCAGACATTGGCTGTGAAAATGGTTATGTTTTATTCTTCCCAAAACACAGCGTTTTGAATTGTGCTTGTAAAAAAACTAGGAAGAGTTCCTCCGGCTGTTGGGCTTTTGAGCTTTGGTGTCTTCAGGGATGCAGAATGCTTTGAGTAGGGCAGAGGGCAGAAATGAGCACACTGCTGCCTGCCTTGCTGCTGCCTGTCCCCGTGTTTGTTCTTGAGAGCGAAGTCTGGGAGCTCACCTTGTGTTTTGCAGGAAGAGGGCTTGGAGCAGCAGGTGGTGAACCTTTTAATTGAGCTGTCTGCTGAACAGTATGTGCCTGTCTTTGCACACCACCGAATATCCTTGCAAGCACTCAGCACCATGACTGCCAGTGACCTGGAAAAGGTACTAGACAGCAGATACACAATGCAGGACAACACCAACTGAACCTGTCCTTTTTCTGAGCCCGGCTGCGCTTGTGGCTATGCCCATGACAGGTCTGTCAAGAGGGAGTGTTGGTGCTCCTTTGTGTCACCTCCGAGCAAGGAGAGTGCTGCTCTGTCCCCTGTCCCAGTGAGCGAGAGCTCTCCCATTGTACTTGCAGGGTGAGCTGTAGCTTGGCTCTGTCTTTCAACATCCCTCAGATGCTCTTTGTAATAGAAATGGTGCTGGGGGAATACCCTTATCTGGCTTTGACACCTGATGGAGGTGCTTCCCTTGGCATGGCTGGGTCTTGCCAGCAAGGCCCAAGTGTTTGCAGTGTCCCCTTCAGGACATAAGTCTCCTTTCCCCTCCGAGAGTTAACAGCCCTCCTCTTGCACCACAGATCGGCGTGATGGAGACTGGCCTGCAGCGTGCCATCCTCAAGCGAGCTCAGGATATCCTGGCTGTGGCCAAGATGATCCCAGGTACCACCAGTTCTTTTCTGCCTGGTCTTTGATACAAATGCTCACAGCAGGTACCTGAGCCTTGAACAGGGACCTCTGCAGGGCCAGATGCCTCTCTTTGTGGAGTGGAGCCATGCAGGGCTGGTGTGTGAGGAGGAGAGGCAGGGCAGGGAGTGCTGGCAGAGCTCGGGCTGCACTGTCAAGCTGGTCCCATGAATTTTCCTATTTATTGGAGCCCTGAGTGCCCATCTGCCTGCAGCCATCCCCATGCATGCCAGGTGGGTAGGAGATGAGCAGCTCTCCTGGTGCTCAGAATTCCTGCTTGTGGTTGCAGAGCTGCTGGGGACAGTGGATGCTGAGGTCCTTGCAGCTCCAGAACCCAGCACTCCCTTTGAGGAGCCTCCAAGCCCTATGGTCCTGACGGCTCCCCTGCTGCAGTGGGAGGAGAAGAAGTCGGAGTGCGCTGTCTGCATGGAGCAGGAGGTGAGACCCCGGCACAGGTGTAGTGCTGGAGCAGAGGGTGGAGTGAGGGCAGCATCCAGCACATCCCCCCATATCTGTGTCCCCAGCCTGGCCCTGAGCAATGCCTGGATGCTCATCCCTCTAGCTCTGGAGCACAGTTTGGCTTAGGCATCCCAGCAGAGACGAAGGCATGGCATGGCAGGGCTCCTTGTGGGCTTGGGAAGGAGCTTGCTGAGCTCTTGTGCCAGTCTGTCCACAGAACAGCTGTGGGAAGCATTTGAGGGGCTGCTTGGTCCAGACCTGACCCGTGTTCTTCCATCAGGCCCATTGCACTTGTGCTCTTGGCATAGCCCAGACCCTCGTGCACACACAGCAGTGGGCTGTGCCTGGGGAGGGGGCTTGGGGTGTGGGGCTCTGCCTCCCATGCTGTGACACCCCTGGGTGATCCCCATCTTCTCCAGCCCCATTTCCTCCTGTACTGGTGTATGGCAGTGCTGGGTTGAGTGTTACAGGACAGCAGCACTCTCCATGGCCTCTCCTCTGTTTCTTCCCCTAGACCCAGATGATTTTCCTGCCCTGTGGCCATGTCTGCTGCTGCCAGACCTGCTGTGAGCAGCTGCACACTTGCCCACTGTGCCGCAAGGACATCACACAGCGCATCCGCATCTTCCACAGCAGCTAGACAGGGTGGAGAAAGGTGAGGCTGCCCAGCACTGCCTCTGTCACCCCTTCCCAGGGTGATGCCCCTCTCCTACTCTGTGTCATTATTAAACAGACACTTGCACAGCATGACCAGCACTGCTCTCCCTGTGCACGGCCCTGGGACGGCTGCCAGCTGCACCCAGGAGTCTCAGAATCCTCCATGTTTCCTGATGGTATCTCAGCCTCTGCATTGGGTTCCCTTTTCATCTATACAGCCCCTCCTCCTGCCCACCCAGCATCCTCTTGCCTGGGAGCACTGGGTGGTGGAACTGGGTGCACTTGTGGCCCCTCCTCTCTGGCTAATGTATTTGCCTTCAGAAATGACCCTCACTCAGCAGGGACACAGTTAATGCCATCTCTGAAGCCACCTCGACCTTGCAGCTCCCCCGGCACTGCCATGCTCCTGCATCGAGCCCTGTTGCCCAGAGGTGGGTGAGTCTCCTGTGGGAGGACTCAGCCAGGGGCTTGCGATGCTCTGGAGTGGGTGACAGTGCCTTGCACCTATGTCATGCCAAAGTCTGGGGCTTCTGTTCTGGAGACCTACAGGAGTGTGTTTGGGGCTGCAGCCATGGGCAGCAGGTGCCAGAGCAGAGTGAGGAGCTCCCTGACCCCAAATTTGTGCTCGTGTTGTAGGGGAGAGTCTGCAATGGCCCCAGCTCCAGGACTTGAGGGACTTGCTCAGGCCAGAGGAGCCCAGTGGGATCCCTCATCCAAAAAACACACGCTGGGAGAAGAATGTGTTGCTGCCACCTGACAGCCAGCACAAGTCCAGCAGTGAGCGGCTGGGCTGGGGCTGGGGCTGTGCACAGCACAGCTCTGCATTGCCTCTGTGCATTGGCATGCAGGTAGTTCTCCATCGACATTAATAAGTAACGAACCCAGTGGTCTTTTGTCTCTTGACCTTGAAGCATAAAATGCAGAGATAAGCCTGGTCCCACCGTGGCCCTCCCCCCAGGAAAAGCTAATAAAAAGCAGCTGGTTTCTGCTGGTGGTTGTTTGCTGCCTTTTTCCTTCTGGAGGGGGAGGACACTTGAAAGCTAGAGGCTGCAGAGTGGTGGCAGAGCTGCCACGTGCCTAGCTGTCCCGACATCACCTCCTCCTCTCCTACGTCAAACTGGGACCAATTTGAGGATCTTGGACTTCTCCAAGGGGGTTGCTCGCTGCAGAGCAGCCCTGGGGACTTCCAGGCAGCGGGAGAACTTGAACCCTCCCCTGGGGTCACCTCATGTGTGCTGTACCCATGCAGAGCATCCCTGCAGGTCACATGCATGGCCTCGTGGTGGTGGCCAGTGCACAGCGTGGTGTGCCACCAGCAATCCTGGGGGATGTGCTGCAGTGGCAGAGCTAGGCCAGGTCTGCATAGCCCTGGCTGACCCCTTTGGCACAGTCCTGGGGACATTTTCCCAGCCACAGCCTCTGTGTTTGTGTTGAGCTCCTGCTGCACAGTCGGAGCCAGCAGGTCCCATCCAAGGACTTGCTGGATGCTTTGGTGGGGACCTGGCAAGGAGGACACACATGGGAGCGGCTGGCAATTGTGTTGAAGTAAGGGGAGCCCTGGCAAGGATGCCCAAAATAAGGCAGGAACGCTTTCCGGAGGGGCTCACCCACCTGCACCCTCCCTGGTCCCCCTTGCCCAGCTGGGGTGCAGGCAGCAGAGCTGCTTGGCATTCCCCAGGGTGGGGGAGGAGGAAGGAATCAGATGCCAAGCTGCCAGGGGATGAAGCACAGTGATGCAACAGCAATGGCATGTCCCAGCCATCCTCTGCAGAGCTGCAGCCCTGCAGAGGGTCCTGCACCACACTCCCCCAGGGCAGCCAGGGACCTTGTTGGGAGCCCCACGTGTGCAGCTGGAGAGGGAGAAGAGGACCCCAGTTTTGCTGGCTGCCCCAAGACCTGCTCAGCAGCAGCAATGCTGCAAACCACCACCCCCCCATCCCATCCCCTCCCTGATTGTTGATTGCCTTTGTGCCCCCAGGCTGTGCTGGGGGGGGGTGGTAATGAGTGACAGGAGCTCAGGGCAAGGTCCTCTGCCTACCCGTAAATAAGTGCTATTTTTTCCCAAAGCATCCGCAGTGCTGGGCTGCCCTTCGTCCCTAGGGCCACCAACAGCCCCATGTAGCTGCAGGGCCAACCCCGCTCAGCCATGTATGGGGACACCACAACTGCTGGAGCATCACCTGGGAGCCTGGGGACGGCCAGCTTGTCCCCACAAAGTCATGATCTGTGTCACCCCAGGCTGCGCTTGGGCATTTTCAGAGTTTGGGTGGGGGAATAAAAAAATAATGAAAGAAAAAAAAAAAAACAACCCAAAACTTTGTCTGTTGCCCACATCCAACCTCCAGCAGTGTAAGGGCTGTAGTGGTTTGCAGCTGCCCTTTACTCAGCACAACCATCTCCTGCTGTCAGCATGTCCCTGCCTGCCAGGCTGACCTGAACCCCGAGATGGTTGTGCCAGTTGCTGGCCAGGGCCATCTCCTGTGCCAGGTGACACATATGCCCAAGGTCTAGCATGAAATGGATGCATGGGAGGGCGTTGTCCCTCACTGCTGAGCTCATCCCAAAATAAAATATCAGTAATAAACCCCCCCCGCATTGTACTTGAGAAATATTAAGGATATAATGGATTTGGAAAGGGGAAGAAAAGCAGTTTTTTTGGGGGCAGCCCCTTTCCTAGGGCAGTGGAGGAGGAGCGTGTCGGTCCAGCGCCCACTGGGCACCCTGGGGCCAGACTGAAGTTCAGCGGGGGGGGGCGGCCACCCTCGTGCCGCCACCCCTCCCCCCC
>JANZLQ010000055.1:9217743-9280240 GCA_026212715.1 Elanus axillaris | reverse complement strand
CCCCCCCGCCGGGCATGGCCATCACCCACCTCCTGCCTTCAAAAGCAGCAGTGGCTGGGCTGCACTCGCGGGAGCACCATGGCGGCAGGGCTGGAGGCTGGTGGGGAGTGCGGGATCTGCTATGAGGCATATTGGGGTGCTGGGGGGGGGCGAGCCCCCCAGCAGCTGCCCTGCCGCCATTCCCTTTGCCTGAACTGCCTGCGCAAGCTGGTGTGCCGCGCCGCCACTGTCTCCTTCGTCAGCTGCCCCTTCTGCAGGATGGTGACGCTGGTGCCCGAGCTGGCTCTGGGTGGTCCTGGGGCAATGCCGACCTCAGGGAATCCGCGTGGGGAGGAGGAGGAGGAAGGCAGCATCACCCCCCCAGACACCCACCAAGCATCAACACGCTCTGTGGCTGTGGAGGTGGCATGCACGGCTCATGCCCCCATCTTTGCAGTGAGCAGCATGGTGTCCCCCTGCGGCCTCCGCCGTGGCTCTGAGGTGCCTGGCACCTTCGTGCTGGGGCTGCTGGGGCGGGGGCTGCTGCTGGACACACAGCCCCCCCTTGCCTCCATGGAGAACCTGCGCCTTGGCTTCGCTGCTGGCATCCTCATCCTCATCGTCTCCACCTTCTTCCTGCTCGTCTTCCTCAAGTAGGTCCGGATGGGGCAGAGGGGCTCCTGTCCTGCTCTGCAGCCCCCCACTGCTGCCCCTACGGCAGCCAGGATGGACCCAGCGGTGGGTGAGGGACTTCTCAGGCCACAGACAGCTCGGCCCCAGCCAGGTGGGCAGGGAGAGTGCTAAAGCCAGGGCTCAGCACCTCCCAGGATCCAGTCCAGGCATGTGGGGACCACAGGACACTCAGCTGCCCCACTCAAGCCCCAGGGCATCAGACTCTAAAAATTAACTTATTGGAGCAATTTCCTTCACCCCCTGGGGTCTGGCTGTGCTCATGTTGTGTTTATAATGTTCCTGGCATCTCCGGACCCTGCGGCGGCAGCTCAGTGGGAGTCGTGGAGTGGAGCCACGCACGCTTGCTGATGTCACAGTCCCAGAGGCTGGAAAATTCCCCTGATTGTGCTCCAGTCCATCTCATCAGGCAGCAAGGACTGGGTGAAAAGGGATGGGAAGGGTCCCATAGTGCTTTTCTGTGGGTGAAACTGTTCAAAAACAATTAAAAAAGCCCTTTCCCCTTGAGGAGAGAGTCGGGTGTTGTACATACAGTGGGACCAAGGCAGCTGAGGAATGGCACAGCCCAGCTGTGCAGACACGAGACATTAAAGGCAGATGTGGGCCCAGTGCTGTCTCTGGTTGGTTTTCTGCGCATCCAAGGCAGGGAGAGTTTTGCACTGAGAACAAAGCACCACCTTTGCTCTCAGCAGGCAGGGCAGGGACTAGGTGTGATAACCAGGGCCCAGGGATGGAGAAGGGGGTCCTCATCTTCCCCAAGCAGGTGTGGAGCCCCAACTCCACCCAGCAACACACACTCAGGCACAGCCTCAGCAAGGTCCCTCCCTCCATGGTACAGCCATCTCCTGGCCACAAATCAGCACCCAGAAGCAGAAATAGCCCCTTTGCAGCCTCCCCGTGACAGTGTCTGCCCCCTCCTCAGGACCTGGCACCTCCATCACGCACAGAGCCTGCTGTCCCTCCAGCAAGCCCAGAGCTTTCTCACACTCTCCCTTCTGGCACCCAAGGCAGGCACGCACATGGGCACAGAGGACAAACATCATTTATACTTTAGGTCCTGAGAATAAGCCAGAAAAAAACCTGGGAGCTATAGGCTGAGGTATAGGGAGATGCCAATGTGGGGAATTGGTTGTCTTACCTGCTGTGTCTGCTTTTAGAGGGACAAGTTTCAAATTTCAACTCCTGCACCCCAATCTGTGCCCAGAGCAGACAGGCACAGCACACTCATGGTTTAGCTAGGACACCTGCTGAGCAGGCACCCTCCTGGATCCAGAGCCAGCTGCAGGCTGCTGCACATGCTTGCAAGGTGCCCAAGGTCCCTCTCCCCTAAAGCCTGACAGAGCACCAGCGAGTGGCCCCTGCATACATCACCATTATCTTTTGTATTTCAGCTTCTCACACCAATACAGGAGAGCCTGAGGAGCCACAGTCACAGCACAAAGGGACCTCTCCTTTCCCAGGAGAGGGTTTTAACAGCAAGAACACTCCCACAAGAGTTTCTAGATCAAATTATTCCTCATTTGAGTCAGAACATAGTCAGTTTTCATAGAGACAGATGAAATCAGACTAAAGCCCATGCAAGCAAATAATACAGGTTTAATTGCACTTTATTTTTCAGGAAGTGAAATGCAAATCTCTTGGGTTGTCTATCTGTAACAGGAAACTAGAAGAGGGATTTGTTAGTATTAGCAACGACCTCCACTAAGACACTGCCACATCAGGGTATCTACACTCAGACCAACACAAGGAAGGGGACCCCCAGAAAAACCTGGGTCTCACACACCATCAACAATGTCACATTCAGCACAGAGTAACTATCCGGTGCTTTGACTTCTGGCATGGCTCCCCAGGGAACCCCAGCAAAGTTTACCCTGCAAGACAAGTGTTTGCATGGCAGCAGGTTGGCTATTTCACAGGCTTTGGTCTCTTCCACAATTTGAGCTGCATTTGGCAATTTGCCACACTAAGTGTGTGATGCAGGGACAAGGACCTGCCACACTGCTACACTCCAGAACAGGAATGCCCAGCATTGTTTTGGGGTTTTTTCCTCCCAAGAAACTGCATTTAGGACACAGATCAAATTCAGTTCAGGGATAAGAGGCAATTGTAGAAACTAAACTGTAGTAGAATTAATAAAATGGAAGTACTTCAAATAAGTGAAGAGGGGTTTGTTTGTTTTAATAAAACTATGAGCAGGTCTTTCTATCAAGTTGCATTACAGCCAGTGAGTGTAGAAGTAAAAGTGCTTTGAGAAACCCAATGTGTTTGCCCAGCTGTCTATCCTCACTGCTTTCCCCTTTTGGTCCACTTAGACTGAAAAGTTATACCCTAAACCCCTGGCCCAGCTGAGGCTGGGTTATAGCTATGTCCCACCAATCACGAAGTTTTAACTTGTGCTATGATCATCACCCTTTAAACAGCAGCGGAGAAAAAGGCACAGGAGATGGGCTTGGCTGCCTACAGTAACTCTCTCTAGACAAGAAGCACATTACACATCTGTATTGCTGCTTTCACTGCCAGTGAAACACAACCCAGAAAAAAAAAATAATCTCACCTCTGGATACAGAGATGAGCTGGCTGCACAATGAATTATTTCTGAGGTCTTTGTGAGCCTTGGGGTCCTCCATAAAACACAGCTGGGGATTTGGCTCCTTACAACAGCAATTATTAGATGCTACATCTGTGCTTGAAGCATTGGTCTAACAGCCCTGACTTTCAGTAGCACTAATGAGTGCCCCTGCCTAGCAGGCTGTGGGTCAGTGAGCACCATGTGCCCCACAGCTCTGGATGTACAACAGTGCTGACCTGAACTGCCTCATCCCCTTGGGGTTTCCCCAAGCTGCCTGTGCAGAGCTGGTGGCTCACAGGAAAACACCCACCTGGGGTTTCTCAGACGAATCTCCCACTGCACATTGCTCATACACAGTGATGAGATGGTGTCGAGTCCCTGCGAGCCACCCTGGTGATCAAGAGAAATATTCCAAGGAGATCTTCACTGGGGAAGAAGACAAGATTTTAGCCTGTTCTAGTTACCTACTGCAGGGTCCTGCCAGACTTGTCCTTCTGAAGCACTTTACTAAGTTCATAATTGCATAAAGCTTCAGATTAATGAAACAGTTCACAGAAGTAGGACAGCAATACAAACGTGCAGTAAGACTGGTTGGTTCCTTCAGCTCATCCCAATCTCTGCACACGTTTGTCAGGTCAGAGTGATGGGTCCCATCAGTCTGCAGTACAAGAGCCTGGGAAGTCTCTGGTTGTTCACAACTGTCCCACATACACAGCTCCTTAAGTGCTAAGCACACAGGAAGAGGCCATGCCCAGAGGAGAGGGCTTACAGGCTCACCAGCTGGCTCTTCATCCCAGCCAGTCCAGATCATCATCATCATCATCATCGCCAAAGAGTGGAGCTGGAGGGGGACGCCCCTTCATGCTCTGGAAATCAAACCAGAGGGAAACTTGCTAGTCTTAACAGCTTCCCAGTATTTAGTAATTGCTACACAGTTCTGGCTCTGAAATCTCCATCAGCTTTAAGGAGATGATATCAAGAAGCCTCATTACTGAAGTTTGTTTATTTCTCATGCGATGTCTTAATATTCCAGGAGAGATTCTTACAGGCTAAAAGGGATTGGAGAGGGGCAAGACACTAAAACCCTTCAATTAACCTAGCAAGTCTCACTTCATGTCAGCAGGAGTTTGTTATCACTATCTCAGCCCAGGCAACTCCTCCAAGCTCAACAATAAACAACCAGATACATTCTCTGCATAAATCAAGAGTATGGGAAGCTGAGCTCAGCTACCAGGAGCCACTCTGTCCCCCATTGCTATGGGAAGGATTTTACAGACAAGCTACAGGTTAATGCCTGAAGCAGTTTAGTAGGAGTGGAAAGATACAAATACGTACCACTTCTTCCTCATCCTCCTCTTCAGAGGCAACTCGAGGCTTCAGTGGTTTACAAGATGCCGTTTCAAAGAAGTTGTCATCCTCAAAGAGGCTAGAATAAGATAAAGAATTAACAGTTTGCTTGGAGATGATGGGGATCTTGGTTTTACATGTCTATTAAAGAATAATGGAAAAGTTTTGTTGCGGAAGCAAATTTTTAGGGCATGTACTATTCACCAGTGCAGAATGATATTGGGACCTGGCAGCCACCAACATCAGATCCAAGAGAAACTGCACGGTCCCCTCCATGCTCAGCTGGGAACCATTCACCAAGGATAATGGCACCACTGCCTCCACCCAGACACGAGCCTGTCCTGCAACTGCTCTCCCAGCAAAGCATGCCCTGGACAGCCTGGTCTCTGCCAGCACCTGCCACCTTGTGCCATCCAGTGCTAGCACTGTGATGGTGCTTCAGACTGACCATGAGTGCTGCCCTGCAGTAGTAGGACAGCTGTACCAGCCTCTTGGTGTGCTGCCATACCAGACTGAGCAGGAAAGTGGGACTGTGGCTACCTCAGGAGTCACATCTTACCTGGAATCTTTTTGCCTGAGGCTGGAGCCCAGTTCCTGCTGCCCTGGGGTTTCTCTCATGATAGCTGACCTCAGCTCTGCTGTGTTGGATACCAAAGCAGGCTCATTCTCGGTGCTAGCTCCATTTGATGGGTCTGTGTAGTTCCCTCCTTCACCATTTAAGGGAGGGGGCTCTAAACCTTCCACAGGCTCCTCTGCTTTCTGCTCCACAGCCGGCTTTTCTGGAAGCACTACCACATCCGATTCTCTTGGCTTGGCTCCCAGAACAGAAGGTTCTGCAACTTCAGCCTGCAAAGATACTCTGGCGGGACTGTGTTCAGTCTCAGCTTCCCTGATGGGACTGTTCTCCTGCCTTTGCTCAGATGGGACAAAGTCCTCATCCATCTCAGGAACAGGCTGTCCTGCAAGTACAGGCTCCTTATCAGGGTCCAGAGAGGATTCAGCAGTGGAAGAGAGATGCTCCCCCTGGACCTTCTCCTCTTCTGACACCCCACTGCTCCGTGTTGCCCATTCCTCATCAGGAGTTCTGGGCCTGGCAGACATATGAGCAGACTCACCTTCCTGGTCAGACACCATGGAGCCTGTGGCTGCTTCACCAGGATCACCTGGGAACACAACACTCTGTGCTGGACTATGCTGCACAGGCTCTTCATGGTCAGTCTTTGCTCCAGGTGATCCCTCCTGTCTTGTTGCTCCTGTTCTAGATTCCTCCGTTTTACTGTCATGATCTAGTTTCTCCTGCTGCCTGTTGAGTAGCTGCAGTGTTATAGTCTAAAAAAAATTTGAGTAGAGAGAATGTAGGTTATATCCTAAACATAAACCATCACAGATCCCTGTATCACCTTCTACTACTGGGCTACTTTGCCACCCACAACAAACTTCTGCTTCACAGTTATTTCAGACTCACAACATAAATTTATGGTTTTAGCCCAAGAATCATTCTCTCACAGGGATCACCTTGTACCTCTTATCACTGTTGTACCTTAATAGTGTTCATGACAACACCCAGAATTGTCCTGCCACTGTATGTCTCTTCCAGCTCAAATTCACCCCGAAGAGATTGAAATACACCATTCATTATCTTCTTTACCTGGAAAAGAAGATGACAGAAAACAAAGATAGGTTCATTAACATCTGATGTTGAGTCCACTGCTTCACATACTTCTCCAGGTGAAGGAACGATAAATCCAAAATAACACATGTGCGTTTCAAAGAACCCACTTTTCAAATCAGAAATTCCCATAATGAAGCAGAATACATCATGCCATCTTAATTCAGAACCATTGCATATAGACTAAACCCATCCCTCCAAAACTGAGACAGGCTGCACAAACCCAAGGGAGACTGACACTTATTTCTTATTATTCTTTCAATTTTTAAATCTAAACCTCAGATCTAAAGCATGCAGCAGGAAGATCACATCCCTTCTTCCTCTATAGACCCTGCTAATAGAAACACAGTCCTTCTGCAGAGAAAATGTTTTTCTGTCTTACCTCTGTTCAGAAAGAAATAATTCAAGGTGAATAGATTAGATTAGTAACAAGAAATATTGGATAGTCAAGCTCACTTCTTCTGTGAAGTCTGCAGATGAAGATCCACCCTGATCCTTCTCCAGGTCTCTGATGCGCTTTTCGTAGTGACCCTTCAGCACCACAATATCAGACTGCAAGGCTGAATACTGCCAAAGGGAAACTGAGAGTTAGAACAGCTTCACAGACACCACCACCTTGTGGTGAACAACAGGTTATCTGTAAATAGTTTTTTAGTGAGGGGTAAATTGTTGAGTGGAGTTTTAAGCAAGGCTTTGGTAAAGAGTTGTAAGACTTTGCTGAAAGTCACAGAATCAAAATAAAGATATCCAACCAAGCCAAACCTTGGAGATCCACAACCATGTCATTAGCTCTTCAAATTCAAGTAACAAAGAATGGGCATAGCATTACCAAGATCCCAGTGAAATGAGAGCTGGGTCTCATCATTGGACCTGTTCAGGTTTGCTGGAAGCAATGTGAAGTTATTCTTTCTCTCTCATGTTCTGGACCTCATGTTCTTGTTATTCTGGACATAGGTAGCCTGAGTCTAGCAATTACTGCATTCCAGTTCATATTCAGCTGCTGTTTTACTCCCTTTACCTTCTCTTTGATAGGCTCTAGTTGCTCCAAACGTTGCTGAAACTCAGACAATTTTTGCTCCTCTGCTTTTTTTGACTGTTTTAGAGTTGCAAGCTGAAAGACAAGAACTAGAGCCCATCAGCTTACAGCCCTTTTCAGTGTCACTCACTTCAAAACAGCTTCTGCTTAAAACCAGTCACTCGGAACAATGCAGATAAGCAGAAGAGACTGTAGCTGTTGCTTTAGTCCAAGACTGTCATCATCTTGGCTCCCCTTATTCAGAACTTCAGCCATAAATTCAATAGCCCACCAGCCCAAGAAGAGATGCAAGTAGAGACACATCCTGCAGACAAGACCAAATTCCCTAACAGTCAAGAAATTAAGAAGTCAAGCCACAATCAGGAGGGGACCATTGGTTACAGTTACTGGTTATTTGGTATTACATTTCAGCAATAAAGAACAGCCCATTACCTTCTCTTCCAGCTGGGACACCTGCTGCTGCAGGGACTCTCTCTGCTCACACACCTCCTGATACTGTCTAACATGCTGCTCCTTGGCAGAGGCCAGTGTACGTTCACATCTGGCTTCCCACTGGGATTCCAGCTCTGCCTGGATGAGTGATAGCTGCCCATCACGTAAGAGAGACCATTAGGAACACACACACACAATCTGTATTTGCACAAGTGGCTGAAAGCTAGGGGCCGGATAACATCTCATGCCCTAGGCTGGAATACCTACATGCAGATGGCAGCCCTGCAGCTCTCGCCAGCTCCTGCCCGCACCTCTCAGAGTTCAATTCTGGCCACAATCCCTCAGGCTGGCCCAAAGGTCTGGCTCGGACTTCAGATCTCTTGGCATGTTTCTAAGCAGTCTTTCAATCATCAGCAGTTCTGTATTCTCTCTGCTATGAACTTAATTTGGTGCCTCTCCTTTCCTGACACTCTTTAACACAGTCTAAATATGATGCTGCATGCCAGCCTACATCAATGCTGCACTAAAACTCTACAGCCATGTCAGCGGCCTGTGATTTGAGTCATAGAATGACTGGGACCTAGCAGCCTTCCCACCTACTCAAATCATGTACTTTCTTAGAGAGACATCAGTATAAATCCCAAAGTTAAAAGCAGGGCCAACAAACACCAGCAAAGATATTTTAGAAAGACAAAGTGAACCCTGTGTTAAAGTTAACCCCTAAAATCAAGCAGATAATGTTGTCATTCTTCTACCACCTGTGCATTTTCACAACTATTTCCTACCTTTAGGTTCCTACAAGCCTTCCAGATACTTGCTGGAGAAGCTCCCATGACTCCTCACCTGCTCTGCTGCTGCCTGGTCAGTCGAAGTCCGTGCCTTTTTCAGCAACTGTCGAAGCTTGTCCAGTTCCTCCTGATATGATCTGCGTATTTCTTCCATCTCTTCCTCTGCTTGAGCTCTCTCTGAGAGGGATTTCTTCTTCCTCTCCGCAAGATTCTGCAATACAGAATAGTACATAGAATGGGCCAGACTGCACCAAAGTAGCTTCTCTTCCTCAGGCAGAAAGAGCTTCTTTGAGCAGGGAATCTTATCACTTTAAAATCAAGCTGAGATTATTTTCATGTAGGAGGGTAAACACATTACTGGCAGAGATATGAAAAAAAAAAAAAAAAAATCACATAAGCACAAAGTATCCACCAGCAAAAGATCCACCCTGCCTGCAGATGAGTCAAGATTTCCCCAACTTGCATGTTTACAAGGAAGAATGTTGGGTTAAATTTCAGCAAACTGAAACCCTGCATCTCTCCATAATGCTGGCACTGGACATACCCTTTCAAGAGTCTCTTTTTCGACTTTTAGGTCTGTTAGCTCTTCTTCCAGTGCTGTAATCTTCATGTCCAGCTGTTTGCGGCTCTGCTTTTCAGCTTTGAATCTAGTCTGAGTGTCCTCAGAGGCTTCTTGGAGCTCTGCAAAAATACACTTTACTGTGGGTTTTAATGCTACATGTATTTCAGGTTAATGCATTTGGGGGCTGATGGGAAGAAACAGTGTCTCTTGCACAATGAAGTCAACAACACGGCTTGCACCTGCACTGGGAAATAGACTTTATCAAGAGCTTCTTCTATGAAATGGCAATGCTTATACCTCAACTTTTATCTTAACTTTTCAACCACTGGAACATTTCTTCTGGTGTCTCTTCAAGATGTTAGGCAGTAATGCCAAGAGACTGCTTCTACAGAAGGTATCCCTGTGACAGGATGACTTTGTTCATTGATTTGGCCCACTCTCCTTTTAGTGGTAAAAAGGATGCACATATCCTTCAGACATTTCACTGCATCAATATCCTTCTTTGATACCCTTGTGACTGATCCTAGGGAAAGCAGGAATAGATAGCCCAGAAGAAAGGAAAAACCTGTGACTTATAAAAGAGGAAAAAGAATGACATAAAGAAGCTCATATGGAACAGGCACAAGAAGTCCTACCTGCTAACTGTGTTTGCAGTTTGTTGAGCTGCGTCTCGTGTAGCTCTGCCTCCTGCAAGGCAGCAGACAGCTGTTTCCGCAGGTCCATTTCCTTTTTCTGGTGGGCAGTCAGCTCCAGCTGCAGCTGGGAAACCTGTGCTGTGGCAGCTGCTAACTCCTCTGCAACTTTGGCCTGTATCACAAAATGGAGCAGGGAAAAGGGAGGTAACAAAGGATATGTGAGTGTGAGGAGGTGCCAGAATTGATCTCACATGAAGAGCTGATAAGGTACTGGAGACCTTATCGGGGAAGTGCTGGGATCCAGCACCTCACAGACATCTCCAGATTGAAGAAGTAACGGTAACTTTTTTGCCACTTTACTGTTAGTTTTTTGTCTGTAACCTGTCCACACTGACTAGGAAGTTGCACAAGGCCACCAACAACCTCATCATCACATTAGTTCAACTCAGTGAGTCTCTCTGAAAAGCTTAAACATGTTTAAGACTGGTAGCAGTGCCTGGTGGCACTGCTCAGAGTTTTCAGGCTATGACAACATCTATTCAAGTAAAAGCCTGGGCTCCAACACCTAATTATCTTCAATAAGCTTACAAATCACTGAAAAGCCACACAAAACATACAACTGTTCCAGCCAAAAGAGCACCTTCCCTCCAGAGCACACAGCATGTAGTCACCTTGAGGTTCCTGGACGGGCAAGGCTGTCATTTTGGAGCATAGTTCTCACAGTAACTTGTTTACCTGTTCAGATTTAGTATTGCTCAGTCAGTGACTCATGTAAAACCAGGTACTAATACAGCTTGTCAGACAACTTGTGAACAGTATGTTAGGCGAGGCTCAAGGCATCAAGACAAAGACATAAAGTCATGTTCCCAATCTTGCACAACACACAAAATTCAGAGGATGCTCTGCAAAGACAGAACTACACCCATCCGAAAACCTCACTTGCTGCAGGGAATACATAAATAGCTTCTATATCTATGCCTACATTCAGACTCCCAACAGGCTTCCATGTCTCGTAACTGGTAAGTTCAGGAGAACTGGAGTTTCTCTCTGCTTTATCCCCATAAGAGAACTAAAGTGTTTCTCTTCAGAGTAGGACCACCACCCCCTGGCAAAGAAGAGCTGTGAGCAAAGTTGTTCCAGGATGAATATGCGCTGACTTTGAGAGCTAGGATACTATACCATTAATTTTAAAGAGGAGGCAGCATTTCAACAGAGACTGGCTAAAACCAGATCTGCTTTCCTCTTATGTTCCCATAAATGTCTCACTGCAGTTCAAGATACTAACTCCTAGCATGCTAAAACCAAACTAAAACCCCATGGCATATCGAAAGGTTATTTTAATACTTGCCTTTGTCTTTAATGGCAAATAAAGAAAAATTAAAAGGAAATCCTATGCCAGGAACTGTTATGAGACTTAAGTTTCTGCAGTGAATGCTTCGCTTCTATACTAGCTCAGCTCCAGCCTCCAGCTTTCAGATACCAAGAATCTTATGTGATCTGTGTCTGCTCTGACAGTTATATGATCATGTCCTATTTCTCCCAAGGGGGAGGTGAAACAAGCAGCAATGTGACAAAGTTCTTTGAAAGGGCTCCACAAGAAAGTGGGAGCAGTGGCTACATTGCCAGTTACAAAGCCCTCTTCCAAGTTGAAGATCTGTGCTAATTCAAGATCTGAGGCATTTCTTTTAATGCCAATTCAAGATCTGAGGCATTTCTTTTAATGCCAGTTCAAGATCTGAGGCATTTCTTTTAATGCCAATTCAAGATCTGAGGCATTTCTTCTAATGCCAGTTAGCTTCTAGCTAGTTCAAGAGGAAGCTGGGCTGGCACTATCTACGGCACTATTATCTATCACCTACACAGTCAGCAGACACACTGCCTCACCTGGTCCCATCCCCGATCGACTGGCAGCATGTGCTAGGAAGAGAAAGCAGTGACAGGAAACAGGAAGAGTTAAGAACACAATTTGAAAGGCAGAGGCATTAATCATCATCAGAAAAGCAAAATGCTTCATTACAGGAGTCTAAGGTATACCAGAGAAGCCTTTAAATTATTCCAAGAACTGTAAAACCTTAGACAGAAAAAGGTAGTGAAGCCTGGCTTAAAAAAGAAAGAAGCTAAAGGTACATTACACATCCTTACAGGTACATTATACATCACAGATGTAGGAGCAGTCCTATTGTTTCACTGCACTGGAGAGTGTGGGCTGTTACTTATCATTATAGTACATGAAGCCTTCATCTAAAGCTGTGATGTGCTCTGCCAGACTCAAAGATCTACAACCTGAAAGCAGCAAGCTACTAATACCTCTTCTCAGTGATCCTGGGTACAGATGCCTAGCTTGTATCACAAAATAAATAGTGAGCCCCTATTTTTAAGTAAAGAATAGATAAAATAGCTTAAAATTCTCTTTCCTGATTCTCTCTGTCCATAGTGATCTCAGCAACTGCAGTCACGGAGCAAGCTAGGTTAGATAAAAGGAAGCAGAAGGAATACCAGCCTTCATATTTACAGTCAATACTTCACGAAACTAGGGGAAATCTTCTCCCAGTGCAAGTCATGGACTGAAGTCTATTCATGTAATATCAATGTTATCCCCTAGGCAGTGACTGCTGAATCAAGTGGAGTCCTATTGAAGATGAGGCCCAAAAGATTCCTGAGGATCATATCTTTTACTTCCAAAAGATGCTTCCTCCCCAAGCTACTCATCACACAAGCTGGATGTTGTGCTCACTGACAGAAAGGGATATTATTTATTATTTCAGTCTGACTTATTCCTGGTTAGAAGCTCTCACACTCCCTACATACTACAGTTATGCAATCTGGGCTTTCAGTGGAAAAATACAGTCCTCCTTTACTGTCTGCTCACACCAGCATACAATTATGAGCCATATATTGCTCTATTCTTTAGCATACAAACTAGCATACTTTGGAAAGCTGCAGTTTCTGTCATTTTTAGGTGCACCAAATTATGGTTCTCATGCAGAGCAAGCATTTGTCATCTCACATTTGAACTGGAGATACAGAACTCAGCAGGGGAGCATGGTGCAAGACTGAACTTGGTGTAATTTAAGAAACCAATGCTTGAGAAAGCATACAAGACACCATGCAATTACAGACCTCAAAGCTAGCCTACCTGGGCTAGGCTGTCATAAGTGGACATTAGAGGATATGCAGCCATGCATGAGTGCATTTAACTGGTTTGAAAGCTATTTCCCAATAGCCACTTTCACAAAAGCCCAATATATTATTGGTAGAAACAAACAGCTTTTGATTAGTATTAGTAAAGAAGTGCAAAAGTGCAATGAAGAAACTCTAGTAGGAAATAACTGTTTTACTGCTACATTCACTCTAAGTCAGTTAGAATAGAAACAGAAGGAATAAAACTTTTCTGAAACTGCCAGTGCAACTAAATAGAGTACATTTTCAATGCCACAAAGCCCTGTGATACACACAATTCCTCAACATGTTTGCCATATACCTACAAAGTTAACAATAAATCAGACACTTTCCTGCAAGATAAGAATATTAAAGCTATGACAGCATAAAGATCTATGTTTATATCCTCTGTGCTGCTTTTGTCATGAAAGCCAAGAAAATACTCTTTTCTTTTTTTCTCAAAACAGCTTTCAAAACATAAGTTCAGAACTACAGTTGTCTTGTAAGAGAACTGACTTAAGCCTTGACTAACATGACTTCAGCATATTTTAGTGCAACAAGCCCCCTTTCCTGGCTGCAGCCAGAGGTCTATGGCTCTGCTCATTGTCACCATTACCTTCTCCTGTTCTGCATGCAACACTCTTGCCTGTGTGTTTTCGTTTGTTGTTTGCAGTGAATGGTTCCTCTGCTCCATTAGCAAGTTACTTTGTTCGACATATCTGTGAACACGGGAGACTGCATGAGCATTTACATAAATACATGACTTGGAGCAACAGGCTCAGAGAGAAAAGGTGATATTTCAAAGCAGTTTTCTTCATGACAAGTCCCAGACAACTTTGCATGATGTCCTGAACTAAGAAGAGCCTGATCTCAAAAGGGTGGAATGGGTGTGCCAGGCACAGCAGAGATTTTATCAGTTTGGGTAAGTGCTTTACCTCTCTGCAACAAATCTAATGTTCCTATCAGTCAAGCATTTTGATAACCTGATATCCACTGACCTTTGCAATTTCCTTAACAAGTTATTCCCCTTCTTAAACTGAATGGAACACACACCCAACAGTGGAACTAAGGATACCGCATCCCCTACAATTTCTTCCACCTTACTAAAAAGCTAGCAAAAGTAAAGTAACTCCAAGAAGCAGAGCAAGTGTGGTCAAAGAAGATAGCATGAGGGTTTTTTTTCCCCTTTTACACATTCACGTTTACTGTAAACCACAGTTTTAGAGATATACCCTGCTGAGAGATGGGGCGGGGGAACCACACTTTTAATGCCTGAAAAAGAATAATAAATTAAAAATATCAGAACATGTCTTTACCCTAAAGAACACCCCTCCTAGTTATGCCTAACCAAGTGTAAGCTAGAAAGTCTTTACAAATGCAGAGAGGCTGTACTCTCCCAATCCTTACCTCTGATTCCGCTCAATCAACTCACTGATCTTCTCATTCTGTTCTTCAATCCGACTGCTCTTCTCAAATATCTCTTGCTTCAGCCTCTCATTCTCCTAAAGCATATCCCAAATATGAATATTCATCTTACTCAGACTTCCCTGCAGCAGTACCTAAACCTTTGTTTTGTACAGATGCAGTACAGTGGTGAGACTTATCAGCTTCTGTGGTAACATCACAGGAAGGCGACATGCTACATTTAGCAGGAATCCTGGCATGGGAAAGTAGTTGCCAAACTACATTCTAGAGAATATTGTGTCTGGTTAACTTTTTCACCCACAAAACCCAAGACTGTAAGGCTGCTGCCTAGAAAAACTACAAAGCCTAAGACTAAGTAGTGAAACACAGAAGAAGGTGGTTCTTGCAGCATGGTACTTCAGCTGTGAAACTCTGTTCTGCAGGATGCTATGGGTTAAGTCCATAATGGTTTAAGAGGCTGAATTTCTCTCACATGAACCTTTTGGCAAGGCCTATTAAATACCAATATATCAGCTCTGGCTCGGAAAGTACCCAAACCACAAACTATGGAGAAGAGCTTTTTTCGGGGGCGGAGGGGTAGAAATCATTGTATACAGAACACATGGGGGGATGGACATTTGGGCCAAGTCAGTAGAGCTTTCCTCATTAGGAGTAACATAGTGGGCTCCAGTTCCTCATGGAAGTAGTCAAAAAAGGCTGGCCATGCTCACCTGGATTATACGTTGGATATTGCTCATGATCATGGAAGCTTCCATAGTAACAGAGGAGATACCAGGCAGCAGTGAGCCATTACCAGTGTTTTGTTTCTTCAACTCCTCCACCTGCAGGGATAAGCCATTCTTAAAGCAGATGAAATGAATTTATGGATGTAGGTAAGAGACATCTGCAAAGATCTATTTCACTGTTCCATTTGATCAGCTGTAGGGTATACGCTACTGTATCAACTGTGACACCTCCTGAAGGGCAATGAATCCCTCCAAACACTGCATCTTATGTTATTTTAGACAGTAAGAGACACCACCTTCCCCCAAGCCTAGGCTTAGCTTTTTCATAGTAGCTGAACTGCCACCACTTCCAGGTTTGATCATACTGGAATTTTCACCAAGTTAGTACATCACTTACAACCTTAAGGCAGGCATTAAGTAGAGCCAACTCCTGAGATATTTGCAGACCAAATAGCAGTAACTTTGTTAACAAGCCTGCCTGTGCCATACATTACCTTGGCAGCCAGATGATCCATTTTATCTACTACTTTGCTAACGGCCATTCGGATTTCAGTGTTATGCTGCCGAGCTTCTGTCATCAAAAAGGAAGTAACATCCCCAGGTGCTTGAATGGAAAGAAGAGAGATGTATAGTCACAAGGGGAAAATGCCTGCAATACAGACATATCAAAAGCAATGCTTAGCAGTTTGAAGCCTGCCAGACAGGACAGCCACTCTCTTCCCAGAAATAAAATGGACATGGTGTTTGGAAAACTAATGACATAGGTATTTTCCAAATAACATGATTAGGCAGGTTTATGATGACAGGAAATTCTTGAGCTGTGTGACAGCACTTACGTCAACAAGAGGGAAGCTCCCAGACACACTAGAACAGTGGTACACAAAGAGGTACAATCAAACAACAGGAATGAAGGATGGCTTCTGAAACTTTGAACTGAAAAAAAAAACATGCTCCAAGGAAAGTTCAGCTATACTCAAGTCTTCACCAACAGGGATTACCTATATGGTTGGTTAAATGCCTTTAGTCTTTCTTAGGTTGTGCCTTTTTCTGGGCTATGTCCTCTCACTTAGTAAAGGCCTCTACATGTACACTTAAATTCTTCCCCTGGCTGGCAGGATAGCTATTTACTATTACAGTTATATTTATAACTGGAAGCACCATCTACAAAATACCTTTAGTAATATACAGCCTTGAGATTACACTTAGAAATTCCATTGCCTTTCACACTTCAGAAATCTCCTTAATGTAAGAAAAAGATGGATATTTATTTGGAAATGCTTGCCCCCGTTTGGTATTAAAAATAAGAATTTGTGAAACAGCACAGCAGTACAAACAGGATGAATGTGTACGTGTATGCTACCATTGCTACCTAAATCATAATAAACAGTTTACTGCAGGTGTTGCAGCCTTCTGTAAAGCATGTACTTTTTTAAACATACCTTGGTAAGGTGTGGGATACATCTGTCCTATAGGCTGGAGTTGAGAAGCAGATGCAGCAGTTTGGGGGTAAGCAAATGCCATTCCTGGATATGCCTTGCAGAGCAAGTTCAATAGATTAGAATATGTTTTGGTATTTCCCCCCTTCCTCACACTTAAGTGGTTTTCATGTTTTTTAAGCCCCAGAGCAAGGATGATATTTGGAAAGAGAAAAACAGAATTAAGGAGTTGGAAGTCAAATTACACAACAGTCATAGTAAAGGGAAAACAACAGTCACTCTTCTTTCAAGGCTTAGATATGTGTTCAAGTTACCACAGCTTAGTAAGTTATCTTCTTCACTGAAGTTTAAGCAAAAGCATGTTTGTGAGAGGCAAAGATCAGCATGTGAAAAGCTCACTCTGAAGTTATGCCAACTTGAACACAAGCCTATTCCTAGGAAGAGCTCAAAGTGCAACACAACTTGATTGCAAATTTACTGCTCAGTGCTCATCAGAAGGAGCTCAACGGACTGAAGAATGCATTAAATGCTATGAGTACCTCACGCCTAACAGTTTACTCTCTCAGGCAAGGAAAAAAGAAAAATTACAATACAATTTGGGCCAAGTTTCTAGAAGAATTCAGGACATCAGGGTCAAACTTTCAAAACAGTACATACAAATCACAGATTAAAACTTCACTTTAATGACTAGTTTCTATTTCAACAAACAAAAAAGCCTATCTTTTTTTATCTTGTTACTTGCTACACCTCCCTCATTTTCAACACAAGGAAAATGTAAAGCCAAAGCAATGCCACACCAGTTTTGGATTTGGGGTGTCTGTGAGCGTGTGTATGTGTGTTGTGGTTCTTTTTCATTGTTTTTGTTTTGTTGGGGTGTTTTGTTTTCCTAGTGTTTCTATTCATTATCAAATATTTTCTTCCTCTCCCTGGACCCTTTAAAAATAAACAGCGGTCTATGTGACATAGGCCACTGATTTCCAAAAGTTCCAGAAAATAGCTTAAGTGAAAATAACTACAGAAAGCAGACAGTAAAAAGCTTGGGTTTAGACTTCATAGAATTGTTTGTACAATAGCTTTGTCTTCACTATCTGATGTGGAAAACACATTGTGTGTTAAGCCCCCAAAGCTTCCTTGTTAGCAAGCAGATTGCATCACTTTACAGCAGCAGCAGAAGCCTTTTAAAAGCATTATTCTTTTGCTGGTTGAAAAACCATGATGCAAAACCACGTTAAGTGTGCAAATGAGCTCTCACAGAAACATATGCCCAAGAAGAATTTCAAATAAAATGCTTTTGTTTTCACTTGCTCTACAAGTACTTGGAAGTTTTTATTTTATCCAATACAAAAGTAGATACTAAATAAAGTCTGGCTAATTCTTAGTTCAACTTTAAGAAGCCATCAGCAAAAAGAAAATTAGCCCTTTTTGATTAAGTTCTAAGAGGCATGTGATGGAAACCTGAGAATGCCACAGAAGAGTCACAGAAAACAGCCTGGGATTCTCATCCTTACATGCTGCTATGAAGTCCTTGCTCCCAGCAACGGAGAAGACAGTAACACTTAGGAGAAAGGACAGAAGTGCTATTATTCTCCTTGATTTCATTTTGGTACCTGAAAGCCCTGTGCTCCTCCAGGCAGAGCAGAATGGGGCTGGATCGTTGCAGGTATTAAAGCAGCAGAAGATACCGGGGGTGTAGAACCAGATGCTTGAGGTACTGAAAAGGAAGAAATTCAGCATGCCATAAAGTAGCTAGAAATAATTTAAGTCACCCAGTGTGAAATGGCCAAAAAAAAAAAAAAAAAATCACTAAATAGACAAAAATTTTACATAAGCCTGTCTGCAGCCTTGTGAAAATTAAATCCGGTCAAGCAAGTGATAAAAGGTCAAGAAAAAAACCCAATCTTTCACAGAAATTCCACTTCTAGCTACATTTAGACAACCTCTTTTCATTCAAACAAAGTTTACTGACACAAGATGTTACTCAGACTGACTCTAAAGACTGCTCAGCTGACCAGCAGCTGATGTTACTATTCCATCATGGGAAGATAAGTTGAGCCTGCAGCTCCAGAGCTGCCAGCGCTCTGATGCCCTTCACTCTTACTTCCATCATTTTCAAACAAAAAATTTTCTGTTCACTGGGAAAGGATATGTAACAGTTCCATTTACAAATCACATGCCCTCTTAGAAATCTCAGTGCCACCCCAGCACACACAGTGACAGAGTGGCTCGTGCACTGTGGCTGCTCTTCCTCAAGCAGTCATGTGTGCACAAGATCACAATGAAGACGTACTTCAAGGACTTAGTCTTGTGCTTTATGAGTTAGCCTACCGATGGAGCTTTGGATCAGTAAGCCTTATTAGAAGCCATCTACCAGTTCCCATTTCAGTTCCTGAAAGGAATCCTCTATTCATACAGTCTTTGTACTTGAAGCCTGCAATTAAACAAAACTTCTCTATACTAGTCCCAGGCTCACCAGCATATTACCTTGTGTTGACACCGTGGGCAGTACTGCATGAGCTGGCTGTGATGGTCTCACTGAAGATGAAGCCACTGGTTGCGCTGTCCCTCTCAGTGTATTTGGATCCTACAAACATTTCTGCATATTACAAGGAATGCTAAAGAATAAGCAAACAGTTTGAATCCAAGATCACTCAAGACTAGGTGTTATCCAGTTAACCCAACTGAATAAGATAGAAACAGTGGAATCATTAAACCCTTTTGCCACAGAAACAGAGTACACTTTCCCTGTACAAAGTGAAAGCTATTGCTACAGACTCCACTTTAAGGAATTCACACTGTAAAAAAACATCAAGAAAGGTCACATTTATGTGATTGGTGATGTACCTCTATTTCCGAGTCACTGGAGTCAAGTTGACTACCTGCTGTCCCAGCAAGGAAAGGCAGCATGGGCTGTCCCATTTTAGCCATCCGAGAAATTAGCTTTGCCTTTGCTACATCTGGATTCTAAAAGAAATGTTTGCAGTTACTCTTCCTTCATCTCTCTGCCCAGGCTTTTCAGACATTACAGAGACATCTGTCAGGATTAGACTCTTCTAAATCACTGACTTAACAATTCTGGTTCTTTCAGTTTTTCAGTGACTGTGTGAAAAAACTGATTTTCAAGCATACAAAATAATGCTATGGATTTATTAATCTGGCTTGCTTTATACTCTCCTTCTGGGATGACACTGCTGTCATTACATAGAAAATCTATCCCTGCACAAAACACAGCAACAAGAAGAAAACATGTTAAAGAAGCTGCTTAGCAGCTTGTTCTACCCTGAGGCACGTGCAAAAAGTCTTCTTCTCATATAGCTATATAAACTTATGATGAATGTCCCAATTACTGTCTGTTATCCATTCTAAATTTGTCCATTTATCCAAGACAACTAACCTTGTGAGGATCCACAAGGTCAAGGTAACTTTGTACTTAAGAGTAAGAACCGGGACTGAGGTTACTCATGTTCTGCTAATCCCTTCAAAAACAAGGCCTTAATCTGCTGTTAGTAAGGTGAACATTTGAAAGCATCTTGGTTGCATTAGGTTCACTTTATCTTCAGCAACACTGAATGCAGAGGTGAAACCAACCAAGCTTCCCTACTCAAGGCTTCAAATTAGTTAGGAAAAAGCAACAACACTTACTGCTAGCTGTTCACTGATGGAGTTTGACTTGGCCCGAACAGCTGGCTCCCTGAAAAGCCAAACATATGTATATTGATATTGGAGATTAACAAAAATTAAATTCAGGATCCAGTATTCTGCATTTCTAAATACTGTCAAACACACCTCCCCCTAGCAAAACCCTTTTCTTATATTGTGAGCATTCCTTTTACCTTACTTTTGGAAGATTCTTTGCAACATTACCTGTATATTTCAGACCATCATTATGGGCAAGTTGCATGGCTGATTACAGAAGGATGATTCTGTTGATTGCTGTAACAACCGCATTCTGGTACAAACAATTTTAACTAAGTCCAATAACAAACTACTTATGGCAGCAAAAAGAGCACTTAAACTCGAAGTCCCTAAAAAGGATAACTGACCCATTTAGTTAATTTAAGAAACATATAACAATGTGAAATTTGCAATTAAACCCATCAGCCGTGACCTAAGACCAACTTATGACTATACTGCCACCTGAGATGAGAAAGCTGTTGTAGCAGTACTCATACAGCTTAATGATGTTAGATCTCAGTAATGCTGTAGAGGAATGACTTTTCATCCGTGCCCATTTCAGTTTCTTTAAATCTGAAAGTCAGCATTCAAGCAGAAAGTTTCCTGCAAGTCTTGTTCACAAGCATTCCCCTGCCACACTGATGGCACTAAGTTGGCACACAGAGGATCCACATTTGCCAAATGATGTGTTAATGCGACATTGTGCTGGGTGTTTATAAGCATTGCCATCTTTTAATACAGCAAGTTGTTACAACCATGCTGCTTCTTACCCAGGCTTTGGAGGTATCGAAGATGGAGGCAATAAACCAGTGTCTGCAGGGAAGCCATCCGAATTTGGTACCGGGGAAGGTGCAGGAGAATCCCTTGAACTAATGCTTTGTCCATCTGAACCAGAGCATTCCTTTACCAACTTTACCTTAAAAAGCACATAACAGAAAAGATGGTTTTCTGGGTTCCCAAAAAAGTTTTCATCAACTTGTTTATTTTTGATGACTACTCCTCATGCACTTCAAGTAAAAGCATACAATTGATTCCGAACTGGAGAAGCTGAGTCTTTACATCCTGTCATTCCTCACTGACTATTTTGTTTTCCCAAGTGACTCATAAATAAGACAATGAAAAGATCCCAAGACAGTTAGAACAGGCACGTCTTAGTAAACAGCATAGGGGGATTTTTTGGGTTTAGGTTTTTTTTTGTTTTTTTAAGTTAAAGATATGTATCATCCTGAGGTATTTCGTTTATAACAGTTTCTGAGCTGTAGTTCTTATGCCAACAGCAGGTTTTCACCCTGCAGACAGATGCTGCGACCCAACAGCCACAAAGCAGAAGTAAATAAACATTGGCAGAAGACACTCACCCGCCTAACTTCCACCTCAAAAACTAGAGTCGAGTCTGGAGGGACACGGCCAGCCACTCCCTGAGCCCCGTAAGCCCATGCTGGAGGAATAATGAGATACCTTCGCCCTCCTTTCTTCATCCCCATCATTCCTTCTTCCCAGCCCTTTGGTTTTCAGAGACAAAACAGAAGAGAAAGTAAACAGTTTGATCAGTGATATTACAGCTTCTTTTAATTACACTGATTAAGACAGCTTCAGGCACCAGTTACAGAAGACTCCAAAACACATACAGAGAGATGCTTGTACTACCCTATTTATTTTCAGTCTGCAGCACATTTGTCTTACAAGAAATCTTAATGGCCAGTTATAAATTACAACATTAACTTCAGAATAAAGATGCAGCTCCCAACGCATTCATAATGAAATCAAACAGATACAGCAATCTCTAGCATGAAGGCTGCAGGCTTCCAGGTCTGGTTCAAGTTTTAACTTAACGAGCTATCACAGATCACAATGATATCCTGGAGAAAAGAACTGCATGCTGTGCTGTGTGCACAAATTCTGCAGTTGTGGATGGCTTGGAGGGCACACAATGCTGACCTCTCCCAGCCTTCTGGGAAAGAAGCAGGACTCCACATCACTGAGAGATCACTTCCAAATTCTTATGCTTAGATTTACAAAGACCCACAGAAAACAGTTGTAGCAAAGGAGATTTAGAAGTCACAGCAATGCAAGTTGTCAAATGGATGCCAGCATTTAACAGGATAACTACTACACCCAGGCAACATGAATAAGATACACATTAAAACAAATAAAGTAGAAAAATAGTACATCTTCAATAAAGGACAATTTGTAACAGATCATATATGAATTACTCAGGTAATGGAAGCGACTAGAACAAAAGCATCTCTGATTCACAGCTTGATTTTATGCAATAACATAAGGGAATATTACACCACCTGGGCTGAAAAATTATTCCACGGCCAAAACCCTCACAATCTGACTTAGAGGGTAAGACCACTCTAGGCAGTAGTATTATCTTTTACTAGACCATCCTAAAACTTGTCAGTTGTCTTCACCCTCCCATGCCCTTCTCCCAGGTGTTGTTTCAGAGCTGTCTGATGCTCTGAGGCACAAGTGGGAAGGAATCTGAAGATCTTCTCAAACTGAAAGCCTCCTTTAGAAATAGAGTTGGCTGAGAACAAGTTAATGGATTAAGTGACTTCCAGAAAAACAAAGACAAAATAACCGCCCAGCTCTTGAAAACAGGAAGCTTCCTTTCTACTGAACAGGTCAACTTCTTTCTAATACTGCCACTGAAAAGGCGACTAGGCTATACTGTGCAAATTAAGAAGAAAATAAAGTTTGAGTGAATCACTGTTACAAAGTGTTTCCTATTAAATGAAACAGAAATAGCATATATGAATCCTGAACAAGATCTTCAGTAATTCAAAGCTCTAAGACTTCAATTATTATAATGAAAGTGCCAGAAGTTCTACCTTAATGACCTTTCCAGATCCCAGCTTTAGCCGCAACAGCTTGTCTTTGTTAACATTTGAGTCAAACACCTAGAGAGTTGAAGAACAAAAACACAAAATACGTGAATTTCCTAATTATTTGAAGATTCTGACTGCTACTTTACACATTCCATAAACTCCTACAATCTCTTATGTGCTATTTCCCATTCTGCTACTTCCAGAATTAATTCCCAACAGACGTAAGTCAGAGCATGGCTACAGCTTCTAGTCCATTGCATAGTACAATTTATTAAAGTGAATGACAGCTGAAAACTCAGACTTTAAAACTGCTTTGAGCCTGATGGTCAGGACAGGACTGGGACAAGCAAAACACTATGCAACAGGCTTATATAAAGCAGCAAACCACTGTGTAGAAGTTTTGTACATTAAACTAAGACATATGCAGCTGAACAACTCTTTCAGGAGATGAGAAGTAAGCTCTGCTATGAACCATCGGTACATAGAGAGAAGCACACCAGACAGACCAAGAAAAACAAAAAATCCCCTAAAAAATGAAAACCAAAAAGCCCTTTTTCATAGCAAAAAGATTCAACTGCAGATGGATGCAAATGCAAAACCCTTTGCCATAATTTTCACTAATAGTAAAACCAGCAGAGTATTTTAAAGGTATTGAAACATGAAAGGATTTCTTTTGCTTATTAGCAAACTGGATTGGACACAGATGTAAAGGATTGCTGTAAAAGCAATCTCATTCTTTTAATATTTGGAGATGTGCTTTTGTGTCAGACAAGACCCTTCTTATCATTTCAATCGCCTCCTCCTGAACAGTAATGGAATCCCTTTATTATTCTATAGGTAACACATGATGTCACTTATGGTGCCATAAGTGACTGAAAAAATAACTTTAACATCAGCACCAATACTATGCTAGATGCAGCAGGTTCCTTCCACGGACTGCCACACTCACTTAGTATCAGGAGGTTGCAGAAACGTCTTTACCTGTCCAAGCCCGTTGTTCTGGAACAGCCAACCTGTATAGGCAATCTCCAGAGAGTCTCCTCCTTCTACTCTCTGACCTTCTCCAAGAAGGAGATCCTGGTAGAGGACTGAATCAAGCACTGGGGAGCTGTTGCATTTGGCAATGCATACCTGCAGAAGGAAAGCCTATCAACATCTCTGGCCATTAAAACAGAGTGGCAAGTTCCACTACAACTCATTACAGATCTGAATGCATTTCTTACTGTACTGATCAAGCACTGCTTATAGATGCACTCATGAGGCATTCCATGCTTCCTTGTGCTGAATTTTGCTGAGTAAATACCCTCCGCTCTACAGAACCATTGGTCTTACAGTACTTTAGAATCTTGATCAAAAATCCCATCAAAAGTAACAGGCTCCCTGCCTCAAAGACGCCTGTACCTAATGAACAAGACTCAGACAGGCTCATTGCAGATCTGCCTCAGTCAAGCAGATACTCAAAGCTGAACTTCAGTGAAAAAGTATGACTGACTTAGAACCTTTCAACACTAAGGTGCTCTCAGAGATACATCTTGATTTGGCTGTTCTAAACAAGCTAGCAAGTCATACTTTGCAGAAAGTAGTTACCTGTTTACTGAAATCCATTGCTGCCTTTTCTGACTCAAACATGATGGACCAATTTTGTCTCTGATCATCATAGAATGTACTGTAATTGTTGGGTTGAACCTGTACAAACGAAATCAGTCCTGTGTTATACATGAAAAGATGCATTTCAACTACGTTAAAAAAAATCCACATCCAAAAGAAGCTTAAAGTGAGAGCTACTGAAATTAAGCAGAGGAAGAATCCTGCTGCCCAAGGTCAGAATGCATAAATTAGCTTTTAATGTCCTTGTTATCATGGAAGAATTACTATCACTCAAATACTTGAGCTAATATTAAGTTCTTCATAGATGCTGCAGCTTTCACATGCTTCTTTGAAGCTAGGTTCTATAATACATACTGAGATTTTTAAGTGTAAGTAATCTTATTTTCATAAGTATTGATTACATTTACACTTCCAGAATCAATTGGAGAAATCACTGCTTCCTCACTTTTAAAAATCCATGTCACCAGAAGCTGAATACACAACCCATCAATCTTTCAAAATGTGTTAATAAAACTAAAGAGCAAGCTAGCATCCTGGTCAGAAGTTTGGACTGAAATTCTACTATTTCAGAGTAAAATTTCTGTCTGTCAAACCAAGAAATTTTAGGTCACCTGATGACAAGCTAAGAGCAGCAAATCAACACACCAGTTTTCTGTAAAACTGGCAGAAAACAGAACTTCCTGAGAGATCCTGTTTTAGGACTTACAATGCTCTAAATTGCTCTTATCAGCAGGAAAACGTTGAGTGTCAAATTTCTGAGAGAAAACATTTTCTTGCTATCATTTCCTTGTGCTTGCTCAGTTGTATTCTCTCAGTCACTTAACTACAAATTATTAGCAAAAGGAATTTTATTCTGTTTCTACCCATTGTAGGACTGCAAAACTCAAAACGTCTCCTCTGTGATCTAGAGGTAATAATATACCTCCTACAGTGTACGAACTTGTATTGTGAAATCTACTGATGAAGTGCTCTGCAAAAGGCAGATGCAAGTCTCTTGTGCAATACACAGGAGGAGTAGGAGCAGAACAGTACTCCCAGTCACTGTGACACTTTTTGCTGTGTCAGTCAGTTGTTTGATCTCAAAGGCTATAAACTAAGGCTTAAGAAAGCATGTCAGAGTCAACTTCTGTTTGCTGTAAACAATACAGATCACTGAATGCTTTTCTAATCCAGAGTCTTACCGTGAGTATGAAGCCTGGATGGATCCTTGTGGTCGTGATCTGTTGCTGCTGACTGATGTAAAGGAGGATCCTGTACTGGATTCCACGAGGAATTGGGTAGAGAAAAAGAACAAAAAGCTCAAAATGTCTTCAATTCGAATGTGTTTTGTCAAATTCTGAGCCTAAGGCTACAGTATTTGTCAAATACACCTTGCAGCAGCATTTTTCATAGCAAAAATACTTAACACAATTTTATAACAACTATTAAAACCCCTTGAAAATACACAAGCTTTATTTAGCTACAGGAATCAAGCAATTCAAACTAATTAGTTTCCAAAAAGCAAGATGCTTTAACTAATTCCACATTTTTTTGCAGCTATTGTGTAAAAAGATGGTGTACTAACCCTTTGATACATAAAATTCACAATACATGGCATACAGGCATAAAACAATGTAACGGACTGAGTAACACCAAGCTGGAGGGAGCTTTCCAAGTACTAAACAATGCAGATATAACATTATTTTGATGTATTTGGCTCTACTAGACACAATCCACTAAGGAAAAGTGCTTTCTTTTATGCACCTGCACTCAACACAGCTGAGTGGTGAACTGGGAGCAATCCGACTGTTCCCAGCTGTGTACGTTTCAATATTACAAAGGCAGACTGAGAAAGGCTGCATTAGCTTCCTTCAGCAAGTCCTGTCCTTCCCAGCTCCCCCATGAATGCCACACCTGAACACTTCTCAGATCTGCGACTCAGAAATTAATTAGTTTACCAAACTACTGGGTTTTTTGTTCTTCTCAAAGGAGAAGCAACTTGGTGAGACAACATGAATTAGGAACTGAACTTTAGGAAACACCATGAACACCAAAATCAAAGACAGATCAGAGTATTCAGTACCTTTTAAACACACCAATTTACTGGGCATCTTGGTGCCATGTTCTTACAGGAGTACTCAGGAAGGAGAGATATTTTTGGTACCAAAATAATGAAACTTAAGTACAGCATCTCTGTACTATTAGACAAACTTTTGCTTTATATTGATTTCTACATGCACAGATTTGTGATCCAGTTGTCAAAGACGTTCTGAATAAACATCAAAATCACTTCCAGAAACACTGGAAAAGGTGCAGTGCCTGAAACACTGCAAACTATTTCAGGCACAAGTTGTAAGACATCTTACAAACAAAGCGGATTGCAGAAAAAAAGATGTCACCAAGGTAAATGGCTGAAGATGTAACAATCAGTGGAACTAAGACCTCCAACATCAAAAGCAAAGACATTCTGGTGAGCTCTGAGAAAACGAAGTCCAGTGTTTCTCACCTCTTTAGTAGCATGGTTCCCCACGACAGCTGCTCCATACTTGCCTTGCTTCAAGTACTGCCCATTTGTACTGGAAGACAAGCAAGATATTCAGCTGCAGAACCGTCCCCTGCCTCAGACTTCTCTCTACTGCTGCTGAGGTTTTCTTATTCAGGTCCCTCTCCTCATGACTAAAATGTTAGGCAGTCTTTCTTGGCTTAAAGACATTACAACTTTATTGCTTGCCCACAGATTACAGGAGCATACATTATGGAGTTTGAGTTGAAAACTGTTCTTTTCACAGATCCAGGGCAAATGAGTTTTTACATGGTGGCAGAGTCAAACGGACAGAGAATTTTACTGCTGTCACTCTATGCTCATGCCTCAGCTCTCCACAGGGGAATGTATGAGACATAAGCATCCAACAGAGCTGCCTGGAAACAGTGTTAAGTGTCAGGCCAGCACCCTAGGATGCAGTTCCCTGTAACGGACAAATCCAGAACTTGCTATTTATTTGACAACTGCATAACCCAGAACTGCAGCACAGTAACTGAAACTTTTTTAATCAGAAACTTGCATTGACTTGTAGCATTTCTACCATGCAGACACATGTCTACAAGCAATGGTCTCTTTGCACTCATCCAACAACATCTTCCCTTTATGATTAGGTCTTAAGCTCCCAGAGACACAGACTCTAACAGGTCATGCACTTACAAACGATAAGCATGAACTGCAGTGGCCATGAACACTGATGGTGCTCCTGAAGCTGCTGGGACCACAGGAGCCTTCTGGGTTGCTTGACCTGCTGAAGAATAAAAAGCAGGAATACCTGTCAGTGATAACAGAACTGCCACATTTGCTGGACAGTGGCAATGCCACAACATATTCCTTCCCCCAAGGAAAAATAACTCCAGAAGATGATTAAAAAACAAAGAGTGATGTTCCAAAGTCACCAAAGGCCACTAGAGTAACCAGGTGTAGGGACGGTACTAGAGGATAATACCAGTCAAGAAAACTGAGTGAATTATTTGCAATGCTGTTCTTCACAAAGACCCTCATTCTCCCAGCAAGACACATGCTACTAAGTTTTTTTCCCCACGGGCAAGCCCAGTTACTTACCAGCTGCAGTTTGACCCTTCTTAGGCTGCTTTGGTGCAGTGTACTGGAAGAATTCGTTCCCATGGCTTGAGACTGTTTGATCCAGACCAAACAGAGAGGCCAGTCTGGCACTAGAAAGAGAAAGAAGCTCTTTTACCTTATTTAACACAGGCTTTATAGAAAATGAACACCACTAATTACAAGTTATATCAAATATGAAATGTTTACCATGTCTTTAGAAATAAACAAAGGGATGTATGTTAAGCACCTCTATACTAATTAGCCATTTGATTTTGAATAAACAGAACTTTTAAATTAAGAGGGTGATACCATTGTGTTTCATTTCCTCAAAAGCTGTTCCTGTAAGGAACAAACAAGGACTGAAACTACACCAGAAGTTACTTTAAAGCAATGACAAGGACTACCCTCATATGAAATAGCTGATTGTTACAATACCGGGAAAAAACACCTATGTGATGACAGAGAACCCACCATCCAGCGCTAGAATTTTTCTTCTTGAAAAATCTCCAGGAAGTGCATTCTCCCAGTAAGTTTTAAAGAGCAGATGCTCTCCCATCTAAGGGCAGCAGGTTTAATGCTGCAGGCAAGTAGGTTGTTCCTACAAGATGTGTTATTTGCAGTTTTTCTGCTTTAAGCCCATTTAAGGTCACTCCTGGTATCACGGGGCAAGCGAGTAACTCAAACTACAAAGCAGAATCCACAAAGGACACCACCACTGTCAGTGGACCTGCAGTATTTCATGAGACACTTAAAAAACCGCCACATTTGCTAAAAAGAAAGAGGATTAGTTTACAAGACTTGTTAAACAGAAGCTCCTTGAAGAGGGTGAGGAGCGAGCACTGCTGACGTTACAACCAGTGAGGAATCTTCAAGTGGCAACAAGTTAGACAACTAAGAAAAACTGAACGTGCTACACACTAAAACGCATCAACAAAAGTTGAGAACTGCTGAACGCGCCTGAAGCTGTCATCCCTGTCCAAGTGCCCCCAACCCGGCGTTCTCAGGACCTCCCGCTCACACCCTTATTTAAGTGAAAAACCTCCGATTTCTCTCGCCAATCCCCTCCATCACAAGCCCCAAGCGGCCGCTTCCGCTCCTTCTGGAAGAGCTCACGGAGAAAACCCAGCCCGGGTCTCCAGGCAGGCGGGCTCAGACCCCGGAGCGCCGCCCCCCCCACCCCCGCAGGCTGCCATAGGCCTACTTGCCTCCCGCCCCGCCGGGCACACACCGACACCCGAGGGGCCCGCACCGACAACCGGCCCCTTCCCGGGGGCGCCGGGCTCCCCCTCCGCCCCCACAGAAGGGGCACAGACTCGGGGCTAAATCCAGTCACGGAGGGACCGCTCCCCGCAGGCCCGCCCGCCGCTCAGCGGGCCGAGCAGGAGCGAAGCCCAGCCCCGGGCTGCGCAGGGCGGGCGGGCGGTGGGCAGCCCCTCCCGCGCGGGACCCAGCCCTCACCGCAAAGGGGCTTCACCGGGGCCGCTGCCCCACGGCCCACCGGGGCCGCCGTCCCCTCACGGAGGCAGGGAAGGGAAGGGCGGCCCGGCTGCGCCCCGCCGGCCGCTCACCCGCTGGTAGGGGACAGGAAGTCCGCGTCGTCCTCCTCCGCTGCCGCCCCGAACATGGTCGCGGACCCGCCGCCGTCCCTCGGTGTCGTAAACGCGTTGCCCAGCAGCGGAGCGCTTTCCGGCCGCGGCAGTACGGGACGGGCACGGGGAGGGGGAATGGGCAGGAGGAACGAGGAAAGAGGAAGGGAAACCCCTAGGGGGCGGGACTTAGGAAACGCGTCGGAGGGGCGTGGCTTATGGCGCGGGGTAAGGGGGGGAAGGAGGAGCTACTTCGTGGTGGTCGCCTGGTGAGTCACGTGTCAGGGCGAGGGTGGCCCCGCGCCCCGGCGCCCCCCATCTCCCCTCCTTTCTCCCCTCTCTCCCCCTGTCTCCTGAGGGGGCTCGTGGCCGCTGTACCTCCGCGGCACCCTTGGCGGGACGCGGGGGCCTCGGGTCGGGCGCGAGGCGGCAGCGGTGGCCTGTCAGCGGCGGGGCCACCGCGGGGGTGCCTGAGGGGGGCAAGCAGCCCCGGGCCTCGGCGGGGACTTTCGGGGTCGGGGTGGGGGGCGCGGCCTGCTGAGCTGGCCGACCTCGCTGAGGTGCGGAGGGAGTCCGGCAGCCGTGCTGAAAGCGGCCCCGCAGCGGCTCCCCGGCACGCAGGGGGAGGCTCCCGGTGGAGCTGCCGCCCTGACTTGGCGGGCGGGAGAGCGTTTGTTCCCAAGGTGGCAGCTGGGCGCCCTGAGCCGTCGTCAGCCGTCCTTGCTGCTGCGAGCGCGTGCTGCCGTTCTGCCCCAAACCCGGGAGAAGCCGAAACCCCTCCGGGGCTCGGTGACCGGCCCGTCTCGGGGGGTTGGGTTCTTTGCTCTGCTTGTGCGGCTTGGTACCGACCCTGCAAACCTGTGGTACAATCTCGGTATGGGAAGGTTAGGGACGCATGGGTGCTGTTGTGCTCCAGATATGGTTCTCATGCTTCTGAGTTACCGAAGGGCGACAACTGCTGCGTAATGCGCTTTCTTCTTAGCATCAGAATAGTTTCCTGGGTTTAAAAACAGCGGAGCTGGCCCTCATTAAGCAATTTTCCACCTTTGCCCGCAGCTTGAGAAATATCCCTGTTTTGGTTTGGTTTGGTTTTTTTCCTCTTGAAAAGTTGGCATCTCTAGGTGCTTTGTGAGACCCATTGCTTTGTCTTTAGATTCAGCGCTTCAGGACCAGATGATGTTGAAATGCAGCAAACCTGCATGCAGGGGAGAGCAAAATGGCAATAAAAGCTGAATAATTTCCTGGCACTGATGGGAAATTTGTAATAATAGTTACTTTTAGGATGTTTGAGTCTGAGCACAAAGTTGCCAGGTCTGTTGTAGCGGTGCGTTCATAGTAATTTGGGATTTTTACTAGAATGAGAATATAGCACGATCGGGATATCAGTGATTTAACTTCTAAAGGGAAAAGACTAGGGGGACTTTTAAGTAGCTTTTTTATTGCAGAATGTGTGATTATCTTAGAGTGAAACCTGCAAAGGGTCAAAAGCCTTGTTTCTGTTAAAAAAAAACAAAACGATGCACACACATGATAGTTATGCAATAATTTGATGTAAATTCCTAGTGGGAACAGATTGTTCGTATCTTGATATGGTAGATGGACATAAACTTCAAATAGGAGATGCAGTTCCTGTGTGCCTTAGGTGAAGAGATAGTGTGTTGCTTTGCCTCCTTCCGTATTTCTATCATGTTGGCCGTCAAGATTGGTCTTTGCCTTTCTAAAAAAAAAAAAGTGGTTAAGTCTTAGTGTCGCACTTGAATTTAGTTTTTTTTAGGTACAGGTAATGTTCTGTCTGTACCCAACTTTTTCCTTTTTCTTTTTTAGTACAAAGTTTAACTTGGAAGGAGAAACGTAGCAGTTCTGGTGCAATCAAGGTTTCCTGTCCTGTGAACAACCTTTTAGCCAATGGGATTCAGCACTGGCAAGTCTTAATGTCAGTGAAGTGGGTGGGTAGCTGGTAGGAGTACATACTGCAGCCCTACAGCAAGCATCGCATCTAAGTCCTGTCTTAGCTACTTGTCATTTTTTTTATTTGAGCTTAGTTCATAGCCCTCTTCTGCAACTGAGTTTGCAGTGGGCTTGTGGCTCCATATGAGTTCACAGTCATGGTCCATTTTTCCTGTTTTCGCTCAAATTCCAAGCTTCAGAATGCTTAATAGTACAGCATTTTGTCCAAAGGTGGATTAAACTGTCTTCATAAGTATTTATTAAATTTACTTTTAATCTGTTTGATCTTAACTTGCCTCTGCTTGAGCTGGAGGTAAAGCAAGCTTTTGCAGTATTTTTCATGAGTAACAACAATATGTGATCTTATATGGTAAGTTAGTGTTCAATTTAATGGCCCCAATTCATGTAATTTATGATGTAATATTTCCTGAGGCTTTCATCAAGCTTTGGATTATGCATTGCTTTTTTCCCATCCTTCCATTAAAAAGGGGGCACTGGAAGTAATGTGTAAATACTGCTATTTAAATGCATGTTGGCTTCATAACCATGGATGTGTTGGTGAAGCTGACTGTAACTGCCCTGCTGCACAATACAAAATTAAAGAATTGAAGTGATGCTTTTTGCTATGAACACAAAAATTTTTGCAGTAAGCAGGTTTTTTCTTCTTTCACTCCTCCCTCTTCCCTGAAAAAACCAAATAAATACAGGGATTGAAAAGAATATAACTAGCAGGAGTTGCCGGCTCCGACACAACTTTATATTGAGAAATTTTGTATGGCTGTTCTCTACTGAGATTTTGCTACTTGTTGGAAGTTACAGAGAATTATTTTAATTTCATATCATATTTCTAATCTAGAGCAGCTTTTTAACTAGGCTGACTGTTAGAATAATTTCTGACAGTAGATAGGAAGAGTTAAATAAGCTTTCCATGACACATTTGCATGTTTGCTTTTTTGTTTTAAAGGTATAGTCCCTGCTGCTCTACTCTGACTTGTAGTGGTGCAAGGACAAGATGGTTTGTCCTTTTTTTTCCTTTGTAGAAAAGAGGTTTGGGAGGATTCCTCTCTCTCACCCCTTTACAGTGTAACTTCAAGTTTTGGAATACGGAGACACTCTACCCCTGAACAAAGGTTTAATGCCTGAGAAGGGAAGGTTCCGAGAATACTAATCTTTAATGGTCTTCTGATACAAATAGATGAGACCATCTACCGTATTCACACAACGAGTTTTGAGTCAGGGCCCTAAAGAGCTTCCTTTCAGCTGTCTTGTTTTCCAGTCAGACATTAGGTCAGAGAGAAGGCAGAACTTTTTGTCTTTGAACTAAAATGTAGTATTTTCTTTCCTTTTTGGTTTCTGTATTTGCTATAAAGACCTCTCTACCCAACAGGAAAATTTCATGCCTCTGCAGACCTGCCTTCTCCATACTTGGCTGAAGGTCACCCTGAAAGTTAGCAGTAATCTGCATCAGAATTTTGTGAAGTTCGGCTGAAGCAGACTGCCAGCGTGAACTTCTTCAAAAGTCTGCCAGGAAATCATTGGGAATCTTGGCAATTTTTTCGTAGGGAAGGATGAAAAAGACTTAATATAGTTTATGTTGCTTTTCTCTGGGAAATCCAATCTTACTTAATCTACTCCATTGCCTTTTGTTTCAATCTAATTTTCTGGAAATGTTCCCAATCAAGTCCTGGGGGACCTGAGACCAGTGATTTTTTCATTAACTTTTTTTTTCCAGCTGAAAGCTGTAATCTAATGCAGAGAATAACGGGACTAGTTATTGTAAACAAACTCCTGTTTTGCTGCACTACAAATTAACTTTCTAAAGCCTTTCATTTTTTTTCGGTCCTGGCATTAGATTTTTCTGGTTTAGCAGCCTATCTAGAAGTGGGAAACTATGATGAAATACCTCCTTTTTGTCCTTCCTTCTCTGTTTCTACAGTCTTTAATGTCATCTTCCCTATGAAGGTTCACAGTGTCTTTACTTCCCTCTGTCTTACCAGTTCATATCTGCAAGGGTCCTGTTTATTTCCATTGGCACTTGAACAACTGTGATTGCTAGCTATAACAACTGCTTGTGTGGAAAATATTTTAAAATTTTCTTTTGCTCTTTCACTCTGAACATACTTAATATTAGAAAATCCCACAGTCATCATTGTACCACATATGTGAATGTCATTTATAATCTGTTTAAAAAGTTGTACGTTGTTGTGGTTTAACCCCAGACAGCAGCTAAGCACCACACAGCTCCTTGCTCACTTCCCTGCCCCTGAGTGGGATGGGCTAGAGAATTGGGGGGAAAAAAAGTAAAACTCACGGTTTGAGGTACAAACAGTTTAATAGAACAGAAAGGAAGAAACTAATAATAATAACAATAAAAAATGACAGTAATAATAAATGGATTGGAATACACAAAACAAGTGATGCACAGTGCAATTGATCACCACCTGCTGACTGATGCCCAGTTAGTTCCTGAGCAGCAGTCCCCCCAGCCCCACTCCCCCCAGTTTATATACTGGACATGTCATCACATGGTATGGAATACCCTGTTGGCCACTTTGGGTCAGCTGTCCTGGCTGCATCCCATCCCAACTTCTTGTGCCCCTCCAGCTTTCTTGCTGGCTGGGCATGAGAAGCTGAGAAATCCTTGACCTGGTATAAACACTACTTAGCAACTACTGAAAACATCAGTGTGTTATCAACATTCTTCTCATACTGAATCCAAAACATAACACTATACCAGCTACTAGAAAGAAAATTATCAGTATCTCAGCCAAAACCAGGACATACATACATATAATCTGTTCACCCCAAAGTTTATCTAAATTAATATAGGAGATGATGGTAGCTCTAAGTCATGGGCCAAAATATTGTAAGTGATTGAGCATCTTCTATTCTCACTGGCTGCTTGGCACATCCTGGTGTCAAGCCTGAGAAGCTGGGAGAAAACTAGTAGAAGAATACAGCTGTTCTGCCATGCACCAACTTCTCTCTTGAGACTTCAGTAGAGCTACTTCACCCTAACAAAGCCTTCTTTTCCCACACGTGCTCATTAGTAATCAAGGATTCAAATCTCATTCTTCTGACGAAGGTACATGAGCTTGGATATGAGCTTTGTGGTATATTTAACTGATCTTTTGACTAACCTGGGTAAGAGAAATCCAGACAGTCTTGGCTCTTTTTTAAACACTAAATGCATCTCTTCTTGGGAGAAGGAGTATGTGTCATAAATACACTTTCAGGCTTTTTTTCACCTTAGAGATAATTTGATTGGACGTGGATCTGTAGGATTAAAAAGTACTTTCAGGCCACCTCTAAGATGCAGTGCACTTCCTGATCTTACAAGCTAATGCTTATTAGCCACCCAGCTAGCCTGCTCCTTTGTGAGCTTGGAAGAGCAGTTATTGGAAACGTATATGGCGTTAGCCTCCTGATGGAGGTGCTTGTCCCTGTTATCCAACATGCTCCTTGTCTGATTTCTTTCACATGGTGAATGTACTCTGTATGGGAGAATCGGAGCAGGTCTGCGCTGTCCTGGTGTGAGCTGAGTGCCTTGCCTCAGTGCACTGTGCAGTTCAGCAGCTCCCTGCAGCTCCTGGCTGAGTTTCTCCATATTGTGTCTGGATGGAGGCTGCACTAACAGCCAGGGATCTGATCAATCAGTTGCTACCTCAGTTAACTTTTCCTGCTCTGAAAGGAGTTGTATTAAAGAGAGTTGACAACGTATTGTCACAGCTTGACTGTATTTTCAAGCTTGCATCCTTTACTTGGGAAAGAAAAACACTAACAGACATGGAGCAGACTCAAAGCCAGTGCTCCCAGCAGGCAGGCGATCCCAGTTCATTCTCCTTCAGCCCTTGGGAAGTGACCACAGCAGCTGCTGTCAGTGTAGCACTCCATGGGACGGCAGTGAGATACCATGCGCGTTTCCGATATGGTAAGTCAACTCTCGTACATCAAAGTGATAAGGGAAGTAGAAGCACAAGCACCTGAGGAACACAACCAGGTTGGAATACTGTGGAAGTGAAATGCAACCCACAGTGTTGGTCTGGTTTTCTCAGTTGCCTTTTTTATAGTTCCCTTGTTTGTCTGAGTTCCTGGTCTAATGGATTTGACAAGAGACTGAGTCATGATTTCTGGGCTGTCTGCCAGGATAGTTTTATACAAATCAAGTTACTGTTGACTTTGGTGGCCTTCATTAACATGGGATAAGACATTATCTCACAAGGATGTATCTCACAAGGATGTACTGAACCTTAATGTTTAAAGTGGTGTCAGGTGAGACTGAAGTAGGCCAGAGGAGTATGTTACAGGTAGTGTCAAAGTGAAGCCTAAACAATTTAAAAGAAAGATAGTTGGCAGTTTTACAGCTGCCCTCATGTTCTTGCTACAGGTTTGGTTGTACTTGTAAAGCCATTTTTGTGCTGCTCTCTTGATGTTAGGCATAAACAGAGTAGTGTCTATAGCATAAACTGCTATACGGATAGTAAAGCCTAATACACTTTATTCTGATGTTTTACTTCTTTGGTAAGACATAGTAGTTTAAAAAATTTGCCAGCAGCATGACTTTCCTTAATTTGCTGAATTACTTAAGTAAAACCTTCCAGTACGTCATGATAGTAGGATCATGTGCACTGCTTGCCAGTTGATCCCTTCTTGTGTAACTCTTGCTTTTGATGTTGCTTGAAATCACTGCCTCTACAATAAGGACATTTGTGTTGCAGAGCACAGTACAGCTATACTTCTTGCACCTTTCTTCCTTTGTCCCACTTTTTTCTTCCACAGCAATTGTTGACGCCAGCTTTCCCATCGGAGAGGTCAGGGAACCAGCTACCCTGACAGGATTTGTCTTGTACACGTATCATAAATTGTGCAGAAATTCTTAACAATATCTGCCTTGCTATTTTTTCTTACTCCCCCAAGCTCCTAAAAACTGGCCTATAGCTTTGAGAACATTGCATTTTTTCATTATAGGGTAGATACTAAAAGGAATTAAGCTTGCTTTGTTACAATGTCCAAAAGCAAGCAGAACACTCATTTCTCTGACAGAGAAATTAATGTTTGAAATGTGTTTTGCGTAATGTGTTTGAAAGTGATCTCTGCAACACATTTAATCTGGTCAGGGAGTTCTAAAATCTCTTTGCATTTTTGCAAAGATCTCATGAGGAAGACTCAGGAGTTTCTTTCACTGTTACATGGATCTTCGTGTGAGCATCGCAGTCCTTGGTCTGGTCCTAACATGATTGATTGGCTTATGCCTTCAGTGGGCTGCATAGTCCAAGCAGTAAATATTTATCTTGGGTCATATGAAATCTTTGGCTATAACAATAGGCATTGTCAATATTTTGTGAGGGATGGTTTCACCCAGAGTAGAATATAGCAGAAATCTCTGCTGCTTCAGCCCTTACTCTTGTTTTGCACAGCTAGGAGAAGCTGAATATAAATATTCCCACTAAGCATATTGCAAGTAATGGGTCTGGTTTGAAGTAGGCTGCAGGTCAGGCAATAAATAGGCTTAAAGCAGAGTAAAAGTGATCATAGCTAAATCTGAGCAGTAGTTAATGATTAGCCTTTGATATAGATAATGATACGCATTCTGCTTGTCAGCATTATCTGAAAGTTTAGAAACTTTGATCTGTCTCAGACTTGTTGCCTGTTTGCAGAAGACTGCTTTCCTGGAGTCAGTAGAGGGAAAACCTGTCTCTGGAATAGTAAGTACTCAGCTTTTTTTTAGCTCTGAATCATTTCTGCTTTCGATTAGCAGCTCTGTGGCAGTCCAGGGGTTTGAAAGCTAGATGAAAAAGGCAGTGTTCAAAGCTTTTTCCCAGAGTGGTTTGTAGTCACTCATAACTAAAATTAAAAAATCTGTTGATCACTATTTGTTCTAGCTTTCCATGTCCTGGGGGTAATCCTGTCAGAAGAGTGTCGTGAGGCCAAGGCTTTTCCAAAGACAAGTTCCTTCCCAGAGAATGGCTTGATTTAATTGCCCTTTCCTTCTTCTTGATATCACAGGAGATCATCTACTTTGCTGAGTTAGCAAAGACTGAAGGTAGGATTGTATTTTTGCATTTCCAAAAGGGAAAATGTAGAGGTGCTCTGTTCTATGGACTAGGGCTATGAATTTGTTCTCTGAACTCTTAAAAGTATTTGTGTTACTACCTGGAAGCTATTTATATGTGACATGTTCTATCCTCTTGCTGTTATCCGAGATCATGGAGCAAGAGTAGGAAAGTGCCTCTGGTGATGTATATTTTGGTCTTAACCATCTGTCAAAACAGAGATTGGCTTCCTGGGCTTAATTAAAAACCATAGTGGAATGGATTTTGCTGATGATGACTTGTGTGCTACTTTGCATTTTGCTCAGAAGCAGCTTTGGGCTTCTTAAAACAACAGGTGTTTTGAACAATGGAAGCACAAAAGAGTTTGATTCTTGGCTGTGGTAGAACAAGCTTTTGTTTTCAGGGAGAGTCATAGATGGTAATGCAGAATGAAATGAATACTCATTAATTTCCCTTCTGCAAGCAGGGAAAGCGTAAGTATTTTTCTAGAAGTCAGTCTTGCAAACTATTAGGTCTTTAGTGAAAAGCCTACATTTAAAAGGTGACCCTGACATGCCAGAGTAGGAGTTGGAAGTTCCAGCATATTCCCGTAGGAGCTGACATCAACAACTTGTGGCTATTGCAGCAGTGCCTGGCACAGGCTGGAACATGACAGCTCCAGGGAAGGTGAATGGTTGAGTGAGCACCTTAAAATGCTGTGTCTGCACATGGACAGCATCTAAGGAGTAATTGTAGACAAACTACTACTTAACTATGAAAAGGAGTGACATGTGCTCCTGGGATTGTTATTCAAGGAAGTTTTCACATGTGGTGGAAGCTAATGCACAAATGAGAGTGTTTCTCTGTGATGAGTGTGTGGCAGTACTGGACAGGGAAAAATGTATATGAATTGGTCAAACCAATAGGTCTGGTATCATATGTGTAGAATGGATTCCTAAAACTTAATTAACAAGGAGTTCTGGAGTGTGGTTTTCTTCTTGTCCAGATCCTTACAACATACCTGAAATCCAGTTCAGAACTTGTACAAATGTTGGCTTTTCCGGTCTGGTTATGATGTTGAAAAACAGCCAAAGGGGAAAAATGAACTTATTTTCTGCATGTGCAGGTTTGTGTAAATGCCTGGGTTGTTACCAGCTGATCCATTAATGTAAAACTATCTTTGTTATCACTGCACTGCAGTGCCTTAGGCACTGCCCGAGTTCACTGGGGGCAAGATTTCTCTGCCAAAGGATTCACAGGATGTTCAAGTAGAAGAGCTTTTTAGTTCAAGAACAGGATCTGTAACTGGGTTCTTGCTCTCCAGAGCACAGAGCAGCTCCTTGCCATATCTGCAAGAATTGATAAATCCTTGATGTGTACAAGTTATCAAACTACATGTGCAGTCATCATGCTGTGGGGATAATAGGGTGCTGACTGGGCCACCTGCTCCAGCTCAGCGCGCTTGAGCAGAGAAGTTGGACTAGATGATCTCAGGAGGTCTCCTAAGCCACAGCAGTTCCGTGACTGAAAATCTTAACTGAAAGTCCTCCTGCAGTGACCTGTGGAACAAGGGCAAGTAAGGTAAGATCTGGGAGTCTTACTGAGTCTTCTGAATCATCTGTGTTCATGGAATTTAGGCTCCCTTTTATGAGGTCTGTAATAAACTGATGCCATCCATTTTATTACCCTAAGCATTAGTTTTATCTACATGAGACAAAGGTATTTATAATGTTTCTAGATATCATCTGTAATCTTGCACCTGTATTAAAGGCCAGGTAATGCACTTCTAGGACACATTGAGTCACATTGCATTTTTGCAGCTGAGGAAACTTGCTTGCTTACTTGGGCATGCACTTGCTGACTCCTGGTTTCATTTTGTGTCTCCTGAGATTATTGTACAGGGCCAGTATCTTACTGGCCCTGAGGCTAGAAGGCACCATTTTAAATCTGGTCAGAGCTGTTTATACTGTTTAGCCTGGTATGTGTCCTTCCCACTTTAGCAAACCATGTAGCAATGGTTTATCGGGTATTAACTTGCAAGAAGTACCTTGTTTCACATCCTGACATATCTAGTGTTCCTTATAGATTGAATGCTGCTGCATGTGGCTGCTGAATGTTCACAAACAACACTACAACTCCTTACCCTCTGGACAGAGACACCCTTTTTCTCTGAGACAGACCAGCTGCTTTTCATACATACCAATGGTGCAGGTGGTGTGAACCTTCAGGAATGTGGATGATGAATTAGTGAGCATGATGGCAAATCTTGTGCACAGAAGGTTGGGGTTTTTTCCACTTTAAGATTTAAGCTTTCCCTTAATTTAAAAAAAAGTGTTGTATGTAGAAGAATGCATGCTGGAAGCTGTTTTTGATTATGGCATATAAAATAGGAAGATAAATGCTTTACTAGGCCTGGGTTTTCTAAGGAAGCAGAAGTTGTCTAGGATACAGTTCCAAATATTAATATTTTTTTTTAGATCAAAAAGTTTTTGAAGAGTATTGCAAGGCTCAGGACTCTGTCCCACTTCTTCCTCAGCATACAGTGAGGTAGCAGGATGTTTCCTGCTCTCTGGCCATATGGATCACATCTTCCTGGTTGCTGTTACTGTGCTTGGTTGTGTAACATCTCTGCAGAAACTGCCACAGCGGATAAGGAAGTATCTATTTATTCAAGAAGCTATGTAATCTTGGAAAATACGGGTCATATCACACTTCTTTCTCTCCTCTTCCTTGCTACTGTCCCGTTTCTCTCCACTGGTAAGCAGGAGGGCTAGGCAACTTTCTTCAACTGTCAAGTGAGCGTGAAGTGGTTTTTAGCGAGAGGGTCCTCTGGTCGTTTCTGACTGAATGTCGTGCATGGTAAGCAGACTGCACTCGGCTATTCTGGCATCCGAACAAGGCCTGTTAAGCCACTGGGATTTAAGCCATTCTGCCTTATCTCTGCTTAAACACAGCATGGTCTCTGGGGGGAAGGGGCAGCCTTCAGGTTTCTCCTCCCTGGATGCTAGATACTGGGTATTTTGTGACATAGGTACATCTTGCTGTATTACTGTTTCATACCCTTAATGATCTGAGGAAGAGAGATGAAGCTATGATAGTGGCCTGCCAGACTGCGGTCCTGGGGTAATTGTTTCAGAAGTCTGACGTGCACAGGGAGTGCTGAACAGGTTCTTCTGTAGAAGCCTCCTGGGAATTGCCTTTGATGGCAACTTGTTAGTACTAGCTCTGAATTCATGCTGGCATTGGTTGTAAGGAATTTTGGTGTCTGACTTGCTTTTGTAGGAGCCCTTTAGCCTGGATGTTTTATAAAGAAATTGTGATGTAGCATCCTCTGTCAGTTTTTGCATCTCTAATGCCATGCTTTTCACTCCAGATGAGTGCTTGAGTCAGCTTTTTTATGGCATCTTCTCTGCTTTGGGAGCTGTAGGACTGGCATTCACTCCTCAGGTCTTGTATGTTTTGAGGTGCCTTAATTCTGCTGCTCTCCAGAAACGTCTGTGCTCTTGGGTGTCAGAAGAGGAGGATGACTGCCTTATTCAGCTAGACAGAAAGGTGAACAATAAACAGTGCAGAGCAAATACAGCATTCGAAAGGCTAGTGGTGGAAGAAATAGAGAAATGAAAATGGGGAGGGGGGAAATACTGCACATACACAGAATGAAGAAATCATGCTCGTAATGGGCTTGAGCATGGCAAGTCACTCCTGAATGCAAAAGTCATAGGTCTGCTGTAGAACTGATGTGCTCTGGCTTTGGCACCTGATATGACACTTGCATGTCCTTGTTTTCTGTGCCCAGCGAGAAGAGCTGGCTGGAGATGGGTGCTATTCTGTTGGAGCTGGAGCAGTAATGTGAAGAAAAGGGGAAAGTTTTCTGACACTCAGAGATGAACTGGCAAACTTTGAACTATTGAAGAGAACCTAATTGCCTTTTAATTGATACCACCTTTGCCACCACTTGAGTTCACTGTCTGCAGATGTAGCATCTCACCTCTCTGAATACTGACTATAATGTTTATTTGCATTTGTTAGCAGTAAAAAAAACAGTTTGCAGTTGACATGTCTGTTCCTGGCCTTCTGCTTCTGGTCAGTGGGTGGGTGGCTCTGGGCCAGGCAAGCTGTGCTTTGTTCCCTGAACTCCACTTTTGATTTGCTCAGCTTGTAATAGTCTCTCTGGCTAGGTTTGTCAAAGACGGCCTTCTCTCTTCAGATCCTTTGAAACTGTCCCACTGGGGACTTCAGGTTAATTTGGGCTCACTTGGGTTGAAAGTACTCATGTTTTATCAGGATGGTAGCAGGGTATTGCTGGTGTAGTAGAATACTTCAGTTCATGTCGCTTCTGATGTGTTTCTCCAAAACTTCTTTGCTATGTCATGCCTGGCTGTCCTTTGTGTGGATAAGAGCCATGCACACACAGTTCACCAACCATCCTCAGCCTCATGACAGCTTTCAGCATCTGTCCATCACCCAAAAATAACTCCCTTGAGCCATGCTTCTGTGACAGATGTGTGCTCAGCAATGTCTGTAAAACAGATGAGCAGTAGGCTGCATTTTGCAAGTCTGTACCCTGTGGTGTTCACAGGAGCTGCCACATCCCAATTCTAGTGTCATTCCTAGTATCATGCCCTTCCTACTGTTTTGCATTTGTCAGGGCAAGGACTGTGTTGTATTTGTAACAGCATGAAAATTATCTAGTCAGAGGTACCCACGCTGTATTCTGAGCCCAAAGGCCTATTGCACGCTTTCAAAAACATTTTCACTTTTAGCACTGTATAGGGGATGATAAGAAGCAGCTTGTGCTGCTGTGCTGAAGAAATGGTGTTATTGTCTCATGTCCTGCCAAGAGTGGGGCAGCCTGGAGAGCATGTGTATGTGGTGACCCCAAGATTTGGCCTGACAGTTGGATGCATGGATTGGTCTCTAAGATTGCAGTTCTTTCAAAGGAAAAATTAATGTTCACTAGTCTGTGTGGGAATGTGTCCACAATTCCCTTGTAGATCAGGGGAGTTTCTACTGATTCCTATGCTGATGTAGTCCCCCCTGCATTGCTGACCTAGAATTTGTGAGAAAAATAGACAAACCAAGGAGTGACAGCGTTAGTTCTGTCACCTCTTGCTAAAGGTTGATGTGGTCATTGTGGAAGTAATCTTACCTGCTCTACTGAGGCAAGGATTGAGAGGTGGCCAGCACAAGCAAATGGAATGGAATGGAATAGTTGGAAAGGACCTACAACAATCATCTAGTCTAACTGCCAGGTTGTAGCCTGATGGAGTTTGGGACCCTTTGTGAGACAGTAGAGGCTCACTCTTGGATCTCAATGCAAAGCTTTATGTGTGTTCCAGGTGCTTGAACCTGGGCTGTGTCAGACTTCTCTACCAGAAGTAAGGTTATAGCCAGGAAAACATTGGCAAGGACTCCTCAGTTTTGCCATGTTTCTCAGGAGTGTTGTTCATTTATTTCTTTTCCATCTCCTGTAGTTTCAGTATGGCTGAGCAAAAACCTTGTCCGTAGAGGAATCTGTTCGTTGCTCAGCCTACCTAACTCAACTGTTATTTTTTCCACCTGTGCACATCTCTTGCCAGCATTTCTCAGCCTCTCCTCCAGTGGAGGAGAGTCTTACAGTCTTAGGTTTTCTGCTCTGCAAGATTGTTTTCTGCTGCCTTTCACTTCATTGGACCTGTTAGTAATGACATGGGCTGGCATGATGGTCTGCTTCATGAAGTTCAGTGCATTGTCCTGTAAAGAACAGTTTGTCCTTAGTTGTTTTTTTTTTTTGTCTTGTTCAAAGATTTAGAGATTTCCTGAGGAGTCTGCAGAAGCTGGAAGATTAGGAATGACCATCCCCTTCTAGGGAAGCAGATCAAGCAGGGTCTCTAACAGAAGGTGACCAGACAAGTTTGCTATGAAAATAAACTCCATCAAAGGGATGTGATTGTAGCCATGCTGAGAGGAAGAGCTCTGGCCCCTCCTCTAGTAATGGGGACTGTGCTAAGTGAATGTCACCAGCTTTGCCTTAGTTGCATAGCTGAGTGTTGCTTTGGTTTAAAGCAAAGGACAGGGCCTTAAGGGTTGAACCAATGCTGATACATTATCAACTTCTTTTAATCTTCATTTTAATTAAAAGTTGATTAATGTATATAACTGTGCTGACCTGCCAGATCATGTTGTGCAACTTCAGGAAGCCTGTGCGAGCCAGCATCTCAAATGGAATCCATAGTCCGAAATTAGACCACTTTTTTTTTTTTTTTTTTTTTTTTGCTATGTCCACCAGTGCTATGCAATGGTTACATGTGGAGGGTGCAACGTCTCTCTTGGGGACAGAGCAGCCCTATAAGGAGAGGGACAAATGTGCATTGGTACAAGTGTGGAATGTGGGAAAGAAACACAAGGATTTGGTAAGAATAAAATAAGCAAACGGTGTCAACCAGGAGCTCTGAAGGATGGAGGTTTGCAGTTCGCACAAGTGTGAGAAAACAGCAAAATTACTCCACTTGGCAGGGCTCTCTTGTGATCTTTGCAAAGACATGCAGACCCACCCGTGAGTTCCCCCAGGCACTGAGGAAGGGGCAGGTACTTGCAGACTGATTATTGGCTGCAACCGTGTGATCTGGCTGTGCTGCAGAGAACCTGAACTGAACTCTGGCTTAATCCTTCACCCCTAAACCTCCCTGCGTGGGTGGCGTGAGGCTTTGCTCCACTCTCTCCCCATATCCTGCCTCTAGAGTTTGTCAGGGTCACCTTAAGAAAGGGTCTATCTCAGCCTGGACAAATACTGTCAGTTGTGGGCATGGCTCATGAACAGTGGAGTGGTTTTGATATGCCATGTTCTCTGCTGTCACCTTCAGCATCAATGACTGTGCTTAATGGTTCCAGCCTGGGATCCTTGATGGAGGTGATGACAGAGGATCAGTTCTCCTGCATGGCTTTCTCCTCTCATGAAAAACTAACAGCCCTGTAGGTTATTTTTAAAAGCCCATTCTTCTGCTTGTATTGTGCATGATAGTTGCTGAAGAGCTGGTCTCTACATGCTACCAGCTTGTGTAGCGTGTGGCTGTGTCTCCATTCTAACTTCCCTGCTGACTGCTTCCATCTCTGCATGTCACAATCTGCCCAGACATCGTCCCCTTTCGAAGCTGAACACAAGATGTTGTCTGCAGCCCTTCTCAGCCCTTTTTTTGCCCATCGTTCTCCACTCCCTGTTCTCTACCCTCTGGCATCTCAAGCTGGATATCCTCCAGAGTACCTGTTGTCTTTGTTCAAAAGCTTCTGAAACCCATCTGTATAAATAGCTCAGCTGTATCCCTTCTGCTTACAGGTGGAGAGGGACACTGTGCCCTCTGTCATACAGTGTGTTTTTCTGCTTGACTCCACTGACCTGGCTTGAATTGATTTGCAAGCTTCTCTGGTCATGGACAAAACCCAGGAAATACAATAATGCAGCCTGACAACCTAACCCTCAAAATGTATCAGAGCTCCTCTCCTGAGCTGTTTTTCTTTCTTGCTCTTTATCTGAACCCCTTCTAGTGTGTCAAGCTTTTAGGAAGCCTTTAAACTTCTGGTAAAAGCTTTTGGTTGGGACTCTAAGGTAGTGACAGTGTACCAGGCCAAGCCACACAAGTCACAGTTTTGCTGTGACCTTGCAAACATGCCTTAAATTCTTAATATAGCACTAAAAGTTCCCTCTTCAGGAGTTGCGCAAAGGAAAAACAGAGGCATGCAATTATGAGGTGTGCTGGGCACAGCACAGTCCCTCCTTGTGTGTCTGAGTTCCAGCCTGGTGTTGCTGAAGTTGTTTGGGAGAGCTCCGAGGGGTATTTTGGCATTGGAGAACGACAGTGTGTATCTGTAAACCACATTGTATTATCTTACTGAAGAATAATCTATTTGTTCCCTGTATCGTCAAAGTGTGTCTATATAGCTTGACCCAGGAGGGCTCTGGCTGCCGTTGCTGGATACTCCTGCAGCATGAACAGGTAGAATTGGTCTGTCTCTTTGCTGTGCCTTTAAGCAGCTCTGGAGCTAAGGCTAGGATCCTGGAGGAGTCACAGCAAGTCCACCCATTTGGAAAGGAAGCAGTTAAAGTTGTCAAGTTTGCCAGGAAATTGAATAAACTAGAAGCAGTGCTTAAGTCTCATGATGACTAGCTCAGACCATTCAGTGGAGACCACAGTTAGAGGCAGTGAACAGTGCTGTAGTGTCTGCAGACTCCCTGCTTCCCCTCCCACCTCCATTTACAGCACTTTAAAAAAAAAAAAAGAGAAAGAAAAAGGATTGGGCTTGAGACCACAAGCTCAGAGCCAGTCAAGCTCAAATAGTCTGCCAGCTGGACTTCTGTAAGTAGAGCACTGATAACTTTTGGTTGCCTTTTCCATTACTCATGTGTTTATATGTAGCATTCCTTTGTGTCATGCAGGACTGAGATGTCTGTGATGTGCAAGCAAGAGATCTTAGCCTTTCCAACTTGCTATTTTTAATCTTTTCCCCTTGGATTTCTCTCAGGAGCTTTCATTTTAATTCTTAGTAAATCTTACCAGGTCTTTTTCACTTCTTCAGGAGAAGAGAGGGACTGCCTGACCCTGTTCTTGCTGCCAAAAGCGCTGGTGGAAGAACCTTAGGTAAGAATCACTCCAGCTGTGCTGAGACAAAAGTCTGGAGGCTTTCTGTGCAGGAGCCAGCCCCGTCATCATGGCTGGTGTGCTTGCTGCCACTGTGTGCTGGGCCACTGCAGCAAGCACCATCTCTGTTGAACAAGTAACTAGTATAAAGGAGACTGAAGAGGTGTTTTTTAAGCCTCCGGTCCTTTTGGGCAGAGCCAGTGGAATTAGTTTTATTTCTTCCTTTTTCAGAACTGGCATGGGAAAGATGAGGCACTGTTTTGAAAGGAAGAGTTTGCTGCTTTAATGGGCATTGATTTAAGTATCTGTTGTTAATCCTTTCAGACTTTTGATTTGGAAAGGGGCATCATTCCTTTTGAATGCAACTTTAAGGAAGCTCTTTTTGCACACTGTGTGTCAGACTGAGCTGATTTGTAAAATACTTTCTGGGAGCTTGGCACATCCTTCCCATAGTCTGTTCTGTTTCTGCATGTCCTGTGTTTCTGCATGAAAAGGTGTCTTTCCCTTGGGTGTCTGGAAGGCTGTTTGCCACAGGAAAAACTCTGAAGTGGCAGGATTCTGGATTAACAGGGCAGAAGCAATAGATTGGGAAACTGTGGTGGAGGTTATGTATAATGGCAGTCATCTCATGGCTGAGACCTGCTTGAGAAGACTGCTTTCTGTTTGGCATCTCAGCAGGTCCAGCTCATTTACTTGTTGTTTCTGTTCTGCACTGGCATAAGATACCTCTCCTCCCCTTCTCTGTGCCATGGAGTTGTGAACATGGCTTCCTTGTATGTGTGAGGTGAGGCAGTACTGGTTAAATGTTGGTGGAGTGTGAAAGTAAGTCCTAACACTGAATTTGAGCTAACAGTTTGTTGTTGTCAGATCCTGCTGCTGGCTGCACACCTCCCTGAACCTGCTTGGTTTGCTGAGCTGCTGAGGTGGCAGTGCAGTGAAGGGATAGAAACCTCTATCTGAACAGAGCCTACCTATGTGCTGAGGTCAGTCCTGCTCCAAGATGATGGCTTAAAGTAAGAGAAGTGCTCTGTGTAGCTCTGAGTCTTGCTGTTTTCCTTAAGAATTTGAGGTGTTGTGAAATGGAGGCTATGGCTCCTCTGACCTGGGGTGACAACACTGAGAGGGAAAGAAACAAGTCCTGGATGGAATTTCCTCCTCCTCTCCTGTTCCACCCTGTTTGCTTTCTTACAGTGGTAGAATACTGCAGGGTACAAATAAAATCCTTGTGTGTGTGTGCATCCCAGGTAATGGTGCGGCACTATGAGGTCTGTGCCCTTCAGGTGTGCAAATACTTTGAAATACCTGAGCCTGCTGCAGCCACAGTCTGTTGCAGATACCCTGTTCAGGGTGTGCTGAGTAATCTACTCCAATGCCTCTCTTTCTCTCTGTGCAAACATGTGGAGCAGGCAGCAGTCAAGAGATCAAGTCACCCATTCAGACAAAAAATACCTGCTGTTGAACTGCTGGGTTTGTACAAGACTAATCATATTTAAAGAATTTGCAATAGTAGAAACTTATGTGTGTGGACTTTTCCCTCCAGGTATGGAGTCAGCCTTTTTAAAAACAGTGCCCTCCTTTTTGTGATACACACAGCTCCCTATCAGTCAACTCTCAGCTTGTTTCTTAAGAGTATGCACAAGCAAAACAGAGAGTTGCAGCATGAAAAATTACACAGCCATTAACCTGTTGCTGCTGCTGCCCTAGATACTGTTTTTTACCTCAAGGCACACATAGAAACCTCCTAAGTTGTAACTCAAAGACTGTACTGGGGTGTTCCACTGGAAGTGATTTATTTTAAACAGAAATTTATCCACATGTTGGTTACCTTTAGTAACACAAAAGATAGCTGAAGTGCTACAGTTTAGGTTATTTCCTCTTAAGCTCCTTAATATCCCATCCTTTTCAGGATCTCTTAAAATGTCTTTCAGTGTTGGGTAACTGCAGTAGGGAGTTGGGTTTGGCACTGGAATGCTAGTATAGCAGGGTGGGAAGGAGCTACACAGGTGAGCATCAATCATGCTCTTTGTAACCTGTACCAAAACCCTGCCCATATACATACAGCCTCTTGTGAATACTTGACCTTGTTGTTTGTTAATACACTGTAAATATCTAGAGAACACATCCCCTGTTTCTCGCTTTCTGAAGACCCGTGATGGTAAATTAGTGAGAAGCTGGACACAACCCCACCACAAAGGGAGTTTGTAATCTGTAAACAGCCAGGGCTTCTGTGGAGCGTATTGCAACCTGTAGGGTTTGGCAGGAGCATGAAATCTTAAAATGAATAAGTAATCAAATTGGGCAGTAGTCACCAGCAGGAATGTTGCATCCAAAGCAAAAGCAATGTATCAGTCAACTGAAAGAAGAAGAGGGAGGAGACAAGATTTTGGCTGGGGACAGGGGAGGTTCTTAAGTTACTTCTTTCCTTTTGCGGCACACTTATCTTTGTTCCTGTGGTGTAAAGCACTTTGGCTGTTCTTCCTTCCCTGCTGCAAAAGGCAATTTGAAGTTTGTGTGTTTTGGCAGAGGATTCCTTTCCCAAGTGTTTGTGTTTTGGGACTTCAGTTCTAGTGCTTGAACATGTCATGTCTGGAGAAGTATAATCTTCAAAGCTGTGCTATAATGAAAATCACACCATTTGTTCTGCAGGTATCCTTTGGTAATGCTTTTCTGTGTCAGGTGAGCTGCTTCTTGCATTAGTGTCTCTCTTTTTTTTCCTCCCCCTGAACATTTTTCTGAGCTGTTTTTCTGGTCTTAATATTAATGCACAAATTTGGGGGCAGAGTGAGCTAAAAAAATATTAGCAGAAATATGGACAGGGAATACATTCTGGTTTTAGCCAGTGTCATTAGATTATATCACAAGTTAACTTTTCAGGGGAATTATTGTGAAGTTGTCTAATGCAATAACTTAATCTGCACAGAGATGCAGAAAATACCTGAGCTATATATTGCTAGTGTAGCTTATACCAGCTGACTGGGGTGCATACAGGTGCTTACTTGCATTATTTAATTTCAGTGTTTGCAGAGTGTATTAATTCTTTGAGTTCTTCCCCAGCACGGCTGACTTCAGTTTCCTTATCTTCCCCAAATCTTTAACGTCTCTCCTTGCTCTTTTTAATTTAACTCCAAAGCCTGTGAGATCACCCCCTGTCACTAATGCTGTGCAAGGCAGCACTGGTCTACCAGTGATGCCTGCACAGTGGTGTCTTAAGATTACTGTCACAGACTCAACCAGCTCCACCATCAGCTGGTTGCAATTTGGGATTTTGTTTGCTAGTGCTGCTTTCAGTTTAGAAAGCTCTTCTAGAGTTTCATTTCCCCTTTCCAATCTAAAGATATTCATACCTAACTGTTCAAACACCATATTGTCTTTTAGCTTAAGAAGCTCTTTTTTCCCAGTTGTAAACACTCCTGATGATTTATCTGGAAGGAAGTATGTCACTGTTCTCCCTCCTCCTCCCTCTCCCCTCCTAGTCGCTCTCCCCCTCTCCAATCTCCCTCTCTCCCCGCCCCCCTTTAATTTGAGAAAGTATCTGTGCTTTCTTTTTTATTTCACTTGATTTTACTTGAGTACTGGACTAGACTGGGAGGGTACACAGTATTCCAGAGAGGGTCTAGTGCAGCTGTGTTAGTACTTACCTATCTTTAGTGGTATCTCACCTGGACTATGCTAGGGTTGCCTTTGCCTGGCTCTGTCGTGTTGACAGATGCTGTCATTTCAGGACTGACTGGTATTGCCAGGTTGTTTTCTCTCCAGTTGCAGTTTCCACCTGGTGACTTTTCATTTCACACCAGAAATTGTCCCTGATTCCACCCCAGAGTGCAGAAGCCATGTCCACATTTAACTACAAGATATATTTTCATTTTTAATGTAGTGTGTCCAGACATACCTGATTTGCAGTAACCAGATTAGGGATTTGGACTGGCAGCCTTTTGAGTGTTTCTCTCATTGTGTGTAATGTGATTAGAGGGGAGATGTGACAACGTAAAGCTCATGGAAATGAAATTGGATTGCCTGTGGCTATTGCAGACCTTTGCCTGGTGATAGGTCTTGTACCACCTAACATAATTTCTTTGTTAAACATGTTCCAAATAAAATGCATAACTGTCAATTAAGAGAAATATTGTCATCTGATCCTTTAGTATATGCAGTTTAAAATGGGGCTTGCCTCTTGCATGACTGCAGTTGAGAAGAGACTTGGGTTTTTTCCTCTTACAGATAAGAAATGTTCCTTTATGCTGAGCATTTGTCCCCATGTGCTACTTCAATCAGATTAGGCTGCCTTTCTGGCAAGAATGTTTAGGATGGTGCAGCAATATGATGACGTAAAGCTCAGAGGGACACACCTCCTTTAAATTATCCTGCTGGCTTTGCTGTGTGTTCTCTGTAGTCAGAGTGCAAGACCATGAGGATGCTCCACAAGTTTATCCAGAGGCAGTGGTTCTCAGTGGCTTAGAGTATTTTCCTTTGCAATAGCAGTAGAGAAACCATATTCTGTTTAGAAAAGTGGGTTGGGTTTGTTTTGGTTTGTTTTGTTTTTCAGGGTCCCACTTTTCTACGTGCCTTTTGAATATCTCTGTTGTAAAGATGTCTCACAGTCACCACATGAACAGCTCCATGTTGCCAACCATGCATCCTCCTGAACATCACCACTCAACAGCAGCCCCAAGACATAATCATGGATCTGACATGATGATGATGGTAAGTGGAAAAGTCATAATTTCTCAAAATGAGATTTTTTCCTTGTCTGTGGTTCAGAATAACTTGTCATCTTAAAGACTATGCTCTTGAGAATCAGAAATTAAACTTGGCTTTGGAAGGCATGAATCATCCAGTTAAAACACAGACCCCATTGCGTCTCTTCTGGAATGAAGGAGTGGCATGAGGTGATATGCAACATGAAATGTATCTCAGAGCTGGAGATCCTTTGGCAAAATGGTCTTTTCTTGCAAAAACCTTTCTAGCAGCCAGCCTGGTGTCTGCTCTCTAGCCAGCTAAAGGCAGAAATGCAAAGTAAACATTGTCCTACAAAAAACTGAGGTGGATGGAGTTCTCCAGGCTGTTACTGTTAGCAAAAGCCTTAACTGGCACTGAGGGGATTGCACACTAGTACGATGGATTGTGTTGACCGGCAAGTGATCATCCTGTGTGTCCTTTTCCTCCTGAACTTTTAAGTATGCACTCAGTTTGGGGAGCAAAGTGCTACCAGGGGTCTTTGCCACATTGGTGTTAAGGCTGTGGTGGTCCTGAATCCTGCTGCTCTAGCTAACTTTGATTTAAACAAGTTCAGACTTGCGCATGCTGGCATCACTGAAGCTTTGCAGAGATTCTGGGCAGAGTTTCCATGGAGATGACCGTAGGATCTGTGTGTGTAGCCAGTTCTAGGTACTTTTTCAGCTTTTTCTCCCTTTCTTAAATACTTTTGGAGTGAGTTTCAGATTATTAAAAGATGAGTCTTTATGGATAAACTTTGAAAGGAGGGGAGAGAGCATGCATTTCCATTTCAAATGAGAATATACTCAGGAGTGTATTTTGCAAGCCTTCAGTTAAATTTCGCTTGCCTGCCATGTGCCCCAAAGAAGGAATTGAGAATCACTGCTTCTACTTATATTGCAAACAGTATCATAGCAGAAGAGAGGACTTAGAACAGCCTTCCCCTTTGTGAACACAAAGTACAAAGCCCAGTAGTGCTGGTGGAACTTGCAGTCCAGCGTTGTCACTGATGTCCTTGTGAAGCTCGTCACATAATCGAACAGCTAAGTATTGGCACTCTCTGATCTGTTACTTTCAGCCTAAATGCCATTTCTTTCTGAGGGTCAAGTCCTCCTATCTTCAATGGATAGTTACAAGATCCTGCCTTAACCTGCAACTGAAAACTGTGATTAATTGCACAATATTTTGAATTAACGTTGCACACACAACTATCAGAGAAGGAAGTAAATAGGTACAGCATCTTAGATAATAGACTGAGTGCATTTTAATGTATGCATATTTCCATTCCACTCTTGCACCAAGTAACAGGCTCTGTTTCAGCTGTGGTTTATGGAACTAGGCTGTAATGCTCTTTGGTTTGTGCAGTTTTTGTTTTAAATGTAAAATGTTAAATTCATTAAAGAAATACAAGTACTGTCTAAAAGATGTTTTATAGTAGTTTCTGCTCTGGGGGTAATGAATGTCTGCTGATTCTTAAGGATGCTAAAATTAATCATAATTTTGATCTTCAGCAAATAACCTTATTTAAGCAATGAGGGGAGTTCAAAGAGGAGTTCCTCTAGCTTAGTGAGTACTTTACATGTGAAAACACTGTATGCAGCTGTGGTCAAGGCATGCTAAACTGCAGTGTATTTACCTGGATGGGAAGATTATATGAACTCCAGCTGGCTGGGGGATCATTGATGTCTCCCTTTCCCACATCATTGACTGTGCAGGTTCAGGAACCCGTATTTTCACCCAGGGGAAGCTGTGGTCCTACTTTATACATAATACTCCTTGTTGTACCTGTATTTAGGTCTCTGTTTCCCATAGGATATTAGGAGGTTGTGTAGGGAGACAAGTCTGCTAGCACAATGCAGGATGGGACCAGAGGATTCAGTTATACAGGTCCTTATCCATATGAGCCCACAGGAGGTCAATGTGGGGAGAAGAAAGTGCCCTGTACCCCAGCCCATGAGTAGTCATGAGGAGGCAAGGATGAGCTCCACAGATCCCTGACTACTTCTGATGCTCAGGAAAAAAGGAGCTCCAAAAGCAAGGAAAAGGCACTTTTCTGTAGCAGGTAAAGGACAGTGCTTTCTTCCCAGGGGCACTGCCTAAAAGAGCTGCCCACTAGAATTGGAACCTGGAGCTTCTTTACCCATGTCTCACTTGTGTGTGTTACACTAGATTTACAGAAGAGTTTCTTCGAGTCTATCTGGTGACCAACTGAAGTGATCTAGGTTCTTGTCATAATACAAAAACCTTTGCTAAATCTTGTTGTGAGCTCTATCTCAGGATGAGCTATTCAGGCTCATTTTGATGTTCTTTACGTTTTGTGCAGGCAATGACTTTCCACTTCAGCTATGAGAATGTTCCATTGCTGTTTTCTGGACTTACAATCAATACTCCTGGAGGTTAGTAAAACTGTTGTCCAGTCCAAAAAAAAGTTTGCAGTTGATTAATGTTTCAGGATTACCTTGCTATTTATGCCAAAAATATGTAGGCGCAGTGTGTTGCATCTGTTTTAAATGGCATCTGTGGGGTGAAAGAAAAAGGGAGATCTTTGTATAGTTCAAGAATTTGACTGGTTTTATTAGCAAGTGTGATTGCTGGTTTCACTTCATGGGTGAAATTCCAGTTAGTGTGTGGGTGAACTTCACATTTACCATCTGTATATGTGTGCACACAGTGCCCAGCCATAGACTGTGTAGTGTGACATGCTTGTTGAATTACACAGTGCATCTTCTGACATGTTTTGAAGCAAATGTCTGTTGTTGCAGAGATACAATAATGTTTCCTCTTTTGTTAGAAATGGCTGGTGCTTTTGTGGCTGTCTTCTTCCTGGCCATGTTTTATGAAGGCCTTAAGATTGCCCGGGAGTGTCTGCTCCGTAAATCCCAAGTCAGCATTCGCTACAATTCCATGCCAGTGCCAGGTCCCAATGGCACTATCTTGATGGAGACGCACAAAACTGTTGGGTAAGAATTTAACTTCATTGTAAGACAGATTTCTTCAGCAGCTGACAAAGGCAAAAACTGGGACAGAAAAAACTTCATGCAGCCAGTATTACTCTCTGCAAAGTATGCTGACTCCAGCTGGGACACTGCTTGATGCTGGAGGACACTGTGCTTGAGTCACTTGGCCACCCTAAAGGGTGGGGGCGCACAAGCCTTATGAGGAGCAGCTGAGGGAACCTAGGTTGTTTAGTCTGGAGAAAAGGAGGCTGAGGGGGAGACCTTATTGCTCTCTACAACTACCTGAAAGGAGGTGAGGATCAGTCTCTTCTACCAAGTAACTAGTGATATGACAAGAGGAAATGGCCTCAAGTTGCACCAGGGGACATTTAGTTTGGATATTAGGAAAAATTCCTTAAGTGAAAGGGTTGTCAGGCATTGGAACAGGCTGCCCAGGGAAGTGTTGGTGTCACCATCCCTGGAGGTATTAAAAAAATGCGTAGACAAGGCACTTCAGGACGTGGTTTAGTGGGCATGGTGGTGTTGGGTTGACGGTTGGACTCGATGGTCTTAAAGGTCTTTTCCAACCTAAATGATTCTATGAAAAGGAGGAAAGCAGCAAGGAGTCAGATAAGCTTATTTTTTTTCCAGGGCAGTAATGAACACATCTGGGGAGTTCCCAGGAATAGAATTTGGGTGTTATAGCCAGCAACCCTGACAGAAAATACTTAGGATCCTTCTGTTGACAGGTAGTCAAAGCCTCTACTCAGAAAAGAAGCCATTCTGCTTATTGAATGTGGGGGTAAAATAAGCTTGTAGAAGTCTGTTTCTTGGGTAAAAGTTTTGTCCTCCCAGCAAGTACCATGCTTTCTTTGTTATCAGTTATCAGACAGAGCTGTGGCAAAAACCACATGCAGAAGTCAATGTCCAGCCTGCTTTGTTATCTTCTCTACCATTTCATGCCCACCTTGGCATCCTATCAGCCTAAGAGCTAAGTTTTCTCTTCGGGGATGTGCATTTTCCAGCCTGTGTCTCATGGATGCTGACTATTCTTTGGGTTTTGTGTTCTCAGGCAGCAGATGCTGAGTTTCCCTCACCTCCTGCAGACTGTGCTGCACATCATTCAAGTCGTAGTCAGTTACTTCCTCATGTTGATCTTCATGACGTACAATGGATACCTCTGCATAGCTGTGGCAGCAGGGGCAGGGACAGGCTATTTCTTCTTCAGCTGGAAAAAGGCAGTTGTTGTGGACATCACGGAGCACTGCCATTAACACCAGATGCTGTCCAGAAACCTCTCCACCCCACTGCTCTCTTGAAGTGCAGCCATCACGAGGACTAGATCATTCCGAAGCTGATAGACAAACAATATAAAGAAAATCAACTGGATTTCACCACAAGTTCCTAGCTGGGGTGTAGGGATGTGAGGAGTTGGGATATGCTGCTCCCCCTTGCTGCAGGCTGCCAGCAGGGTTGACTCTTGAGGGTGCTGTGGTAGCCATTCTTGGCTAGGATTTGCTTTATTCTTAGATTATGCCGTGATTGAAATTAGTTGGCTGACAGAAATGTAGAAATTATTCTTTCAAACAAACAAACAAACAAAAACCATTTTATTTTTAAATTGCAAATGCTTATCTGTGAGGGTTTTACGAACAGTAGGTAAAGATGAAAGTTGCCAATAGAGCCTACGTTCACAAATGGCTATTTTAATTTTACTTTTTTTTCAATATGTACATAATGCCAGGGGAGATCTCCCTGGATTTTGGGGCCAATTACACCTTCTGATGCAGAAGGAGTCGGCCTCTGAGGAAGATTTGGTGCTGCACATCAGACACGCTCAGGTGTGTCCTGGCAAGGGAGTACTTTGACATAAATATGTGACCCATGTGCTTCAGAGGGGTTCCGGATGAGTCTGTCCTCTAAGACCATCAGAGCATGATGAGTGTTGTTAATCTTCTGATGTATCCAGCAGCTTTACTCAGCTTCAAGTGATAATATTTGGGTTTGGCTGCTTTCTCTTCCCAATCATGGGAATACATGGAGTAGATGCAGGACAACAATTGTGTTTTTACAGGGAAAAAAGATTTTAAATAAACCATTGAACCTGCATTTACTTCATGTTGAATTGCACCTGGATGGATCTAGAGCTAGACTTTTGGTTTACTAAAAATAGTTCTGTAAACGAGACAAGAGCTAAATAATTATTTCATGACACTAAAGGTTACAACATCTGAGGGCATTCCTTGATTGAGGTAAGAGAAGTATAACAACCGTGTTCCTGTAAAGGAGACATTTGGCAAGAGAAGAAGGAAAATATAGGACTACAACAGCCTTCAGTCTCTTCTCAGATGAAATTTGGAGCATCTTGGGCTGATGAAAAAGTGTTCCTGACCCAGATGACTGCTCTTTGTCTTAATAATCATGGCATGACTGTGTTAGTTTGGAGGTGCAAGAGTTATCGGTGCCAGTGATTGACGAGTATTGTAGTGCAGTAAAGAACTTCCCGTTCAGTGCTGTGAGCTCTACACATTTCACAGGCAAGGCAGGCTATGACACAGGCAAAACCAGCTTCCTGCATGTGTGATGCCCAGAACATGCCTTGGGTTTTCTAGGGAGCCGTTTTGGTTTAGCACTTCCATTATTAAACTGCTTGTTGTAGGGAATGTTGTGCGGAGTATGGTGCAAAGCTGGAGTCTTCATTCTACTCAGCATGCCCAATTTGTGCCTGTAACTTGGCTGAAAGGGAGGATGGTGGGATTTTCAGAAGGGCACTGAAAAACAGGCACCACTTTCAGACTGGGACTGATGTCTGGGATGTGCCATGAGAACAGGGAATCCTTTTGAGATGAGAGTATCTGGGCACATGCAGTAGCAGTTTTTTCTCTGGAGATGCTACTAGTCACACTGTTAGCAACAGCTGTGTAAGGAAAGCTGATCTTTGTGAAGAGGAATTTCATCTCTTTAGCCTATAAGCCTTACAGGGTGAGGCCCATCCTTGTGTATGTGCATTCTTCACTGTGCTGGTGCTACTACAACAGCACAGAGCCCACCTCACCCTACCCTCTTTGAAAGACAGCAGGAAATCTGTTACTACTGCTACCAGGATCTTGAATCGCACAACGTACAGTCAACTGTGCTGGGTTGATGCCTACTGTTTGTTTGGACATCCTGTTTTCTTTAGGCAGGGCAAATACAGAATAAAAGGAGATGAGTTAAAAGCAGGCCTAGGTCTCTAAAGAGCTTTTTTATGTAGCAAATTTGCATCTGGGTGAAAAAGGCAAAGTTATTTTCATGGGAAAATTCTAGCCACCTCCTGATGGGAGATAGGAGAAGATCTTCCCCAGTCTGATCTTTGAAGGCAGTTACATCTGCAACAGACTGCAGGACATACTGATGCCCTCTCTCTGCATCTGTCACAAAGGTAAAAATCTTCTGTGCCCTCAAAGCAATCATGCCCCTCTGTGAGAGTGGAAAACAGACCCTTCTGATCCCTGCAAGAGAGCTGTGAGGAAGTCTTAAATGTTTGTCAGACAAAATTGAAGCAATTAAGTGCCGGAGACAGTTATTTTTGTTTTGAAAGCTTTACACTGCAGGGGCTTGATCCTTGAAGGAGTTCAGAGCTGATGTTGCCAACACCGCTCTCATCAGCTTCTCTTGAACCAGCTGGAGTTGTTGCCATTACAGGGATGTCTGATTACAGGGTATAGTCACAAGTGGCTTTGCGTGATGACACTAGTTACTTCATATACCTCTTGATGTGTCTTTCTCTAAAACAGAACCTCTACTTGGCCTATCTTCTTACCACCTTTTAGCCACCTGTCCTGTAGTCAAGTGACCAGACTTTAATTCTCTGATTCAAGCGATCAGAGATGGATGACTTGGAGATTAGGCAATATCTGTGGCTTTTACAATATAAATTGGGTTCTCTTGTTAGCTTTTCTGCCTCATTCTACATGTAGCATCTGTGCCCTTGAAACTGGTTTCCCCTAAGGATGAGTACCTCTGTCTTCAAAGGGTCATCTCCTGCCCACACTTACATGAGAGAGGGCACACGGCTTTCTCCAGTGTGCAAAGAGGGAAGTGATGCTGACCTAGCAGTGGTCACCTGGGGAGCAGGAACCCGGGCAAAAGTCTCCCAAGTGTCTAGCAAGCACCCCAGCTACCTTCCAGTAGCCTGTAAGAATAATGGTTTGAGCACTTGGCTGTACCCAAGTTAGAAACGGGAGCCCAGGCTGGGCTTTGGGGAGCGGTGCACTAGGGAAAGTCTGAAGGGAAGGTGTTTAAGGAGAGAAGATGGAGGGCTGTGTCCTGTCTGCTTCAGAGCTCACTGATGCAGTGAGGCACAACTGAGAAAGGGATGTTTCCAGTCCTTGTCTCCCTGCCAGCTTTGGCCATGCTTTCTTCTGGCTCGATATTGACAATCTGCAGAAGCCACCTACTCCCTGTGTCCCAGCCTTCCCCTGGTCCCCCAGAGGCCACCGGCTGCCCTGTTCTTGGCCCAGGTTGCCGTGCACTTTGCCAGAGTCAGAGCAAAACCTGGCCTCCCTACTCATGACTTCTACTGACTGCTTTTGGTACAGACACAGCCTTTCTGCTGGTGGTATTTAAAGCTGTCCTGATAACACTGAACTCGCTCGCATTAAGTAGCGCTCAGAGGGAGGTGAGGACTCTAATGATCTTGAGTCAATTAAATTTATATGTCAACACACATGTAGCGTGCTTGGAATGTGATTTCCTGTGTCTGTCTTTGTACCCTGACGTTTGGTCTCCACATGCTGTGCCTCTTGATTATCATCTTGGAAGAGTTGCAAAGTATCCAGGCTGTGTTCATCAGCTGGCTTTCGTTCTTTTCCTTTGAGTGCCTTTTCAGTTTGGAGCCAGTCCCACCAAATCCAGCAGGATTTTTAGTTTTGTTTACAGTGGACTGTCATTTTTGGTTTTACTCTTGCTCTTTGTGGAGGTAATATTACTGTGAATATCAAGAATCTCCTGTATATAATTAACCAATAAAATAGATTGCATTTTACTGTGGTGGATGTGTGTTTACCCTCAATGTAGAGACTGCAGCTGAAGTGGAGGCTGGCAGCTTTTACTGAATTCAGGAAGTGATTCCTGAAGTGCCTGCTTTTATTAGCAAGAGGCCCTGCAGCCAGGCAACTCCAGCCTGGCCTTCCCCAGCCCCTTTTCTCTGGCATGACTCTTCTGTGCCTGCTGACAGTGTGAGCGAGTAGCAGGGCCTGAGTGTCCATCTTCATGTGGCTGGGGATGGGAGTGAGGAGCAGCATCCTCTGGGCCTGCCCCCACCATGAGCAATAAATCCTGAAGCTGCTGGAAGGGAAACATGGGAAGTCACTGCTGCGTGAATCGCTGTTTGTTTCAGTCCAGTTATCATTTGCAGAGTGTGGGGAGAGCTAAGATGGAGATAGGAATTGGTGCCTCCCAGATCTGCTTTCCATCACAGAGGGAGGGGTCAAAGGCCAAGAGTTTTAGGGAGCTGTAATAGTGAGCCCACTCAGCACATAGGTGTCTGTGCAGTACAGAATACCAGTCTCCCTCCCACAGTTTTACTCTAGATTGTGTTCATCCATGCAAGAGAAATGAGGGGCTGAGTTGCTTTTTCTTTTCTGTGCAACTGAAGGGTATCTGGAACGTCCCAAGATGTTTCCATCAGACCTGGAGCAGGCTGGGAATGCCCAAATAGCAGAGTGATCCCTGATAATTTTATGTGGTGTTAGGCTGGAAAAGCAGCTCTGCTCTAAGACAGACTATGGCTCTTTCCAGTTTGATGGATAGCTTGAAAAGTTTTGTTCTGTACGTTTCCCCAGGGTGACCTGAAATGTGATGCACCTACAATAGATGAAGTATAGATTTACAAGTCTGGTTTGGAGCATTGCTTGAGACACTGGAAAATGTAAAACTGGTTGCTGTGCTGGAAGGTGGTACAGACCAGTCCCAGCTGGGAGCAGAGAGCCTCCAGTCCCATCTCTGAATTCTCTGCGGGTGTCATGGTGCAGGCCCCAGGGCTGCTGGCACCCTGCTCTGCCTCCTTTCTGAGGCTTGAGGCAGCAGAGTTAAACACCAAGCTGCTTTGGTTTTTAGAACTTGCTGCATTCAGGTCACCTCAGTGCATGCTACACTCCTCCTTTCTGGGGCTCTGCATTATCTCACCTTTCACTACATGTCCAGCTAGCTGACGGCAGTAGAAATTGATGTTGTAAATCCAGGTACATGCTGGTTAGTCTGTCAGAAATCAATCCACTTGTCTGATTTTTACATGACACCATCTACAAGGAAATACTTGGTGACCTTTGATCCAAGCAACAAACATTGCTGGCAGCTACCTAAAACTCCATCTTGGGGTGACGCACTCCCCAGGGCTGAATGGAAATGCTAAGTGTAGAGGAAAAACTGCTCCATCAGAAAACATTGGATACTGTTCCATGTCTGCATGCCCAGGATGTTCTACTGCATCCAGGTTTGCAGCCATTCCCTGCTAAGGGCCCAATCCACGTCCCAGCTGCACAGCCATCTCTGTGAAATGTCTGGGACTAGGTGACTTTAAGGGACACGGGGGGCCTCTTTCCTGGCCTTTCCAGGAAAGGACAGAGCAGCATCTCCGAGAAACACTGCCTGGTGCACCCAGTGTCAGGACACCCTCTGCCTTTATTCACACAGGCTTGTAAAACACTAAACTGAGGCTCCCCTCACCTTAGCGGGGTCACCAACTTGTAGGGCTAAAGGTTTAAATGAACACATTCTATGTCTCCATTTTAAGATTACTAAGTCAAGAGATGCCCAGACGATCCTTCCGCAGAGGCAGTGTTTTACCTCCCCTCTGTTATCGGGGTGTACACAGGTGAAGGAAACACCGCTGGGCTCGGGGTTTCCATCCCTGCCTGTATGGTCTCCACAGCCATTTAAAGCAGCTCGTGTGACTTTTTTTTAAAAAGAGACATTTATTTAAAACAAAACACTTGGCCAAGGGGCATTCACAGGCGTGTTAACCAGTCAAACTTAAAAAACCTAACCCAAAACAAAACAAAAAAAACCAACGAAAGAAAACATCAAAAAGGAGGGAAGGAGGGAGGGAGGGTGAGGCCCGTCCCCGCCGGCCTGGGGGCCCCTCCCGGCTGGCGCGGAGGGGCTGGCGGCTCCCCGGGCGCCGTCTCCCGGTCGGCCGGGGATGCCGGGCCGCCCCCTGCGCTAGAAGTCGAAGGTGCCGAAGTGGGCGGCGCGGTTGCCGACCTTGGGCTGCGGCTTGTAGCCGATGCGGTCATTGATGATCTGCTCCCGGCTCTTGTGGTCGGCGCCCAGCGCGATGGCCGCCGCCGCCGCTGCCTCCTCGCCGGCCGCCACCACCTCCGCGTCCTCCCGCTGCTTCTTGCGGCTCTGCAGGTCAAAGGGGCCGCGTCAGGGCTCTGCCGGGCGGGAGGAGACAGGCCCCCCGGGGGCGGCCGCGGCCAGCCCCGCTCACACCTCCAGGTCCTTCCGGATGCTCTCGAATTCCTCGATGTCGTCCAGCTTCAGCTCCAGCCGCGTCGGTTTCCGCCGCAGCATCGCGACCCGCCGCCGCTCCGCCTCAGCCGCCGCCAGCGAGGGCCGAGCCCGCCTGGGCTGCGCCTCCCGGCATACCTCGCGCGTCTTGCCGCGGATGGGCACCGAGCCTCCCGGCGTGCCCCGCGTCCACAACCCGGGCCACACCTCCCAGCATGCTCCGCGCGTTTTGCCGCTAACAGGCACGGCGCCTCCCGGCGTGCCCCGCGTCCCCTCCCCCGGCCACACCTCCCGGCATGCCCCGCGCGCTTTGCTGCTAACAGGCATTGCGCCTCCCGGCGTGCCCCTCGTCTCCCGGAAGCGGTTGTGAGGTGGCAGAGGCCGTGCGTGGCGGCTTGGCGGCTGGTCTCGTTTCCGCTCCCGGTGCGCGACTGCCATGGCCTCCACGCGGACACCGGCGGCGCGCGGCGGCGCCCGCCCCCCCGCGCGGGCCCCAGCGCCTGCGGAGGTGGGCGTCTGGTGGTGGGGACATGACTCCACGCCCGTTCCCCGGACGGGGGCGGTACTGACCCGGAGGAGTGGGGAGAAGCTGCAGGCCGACCCGGGGGCTCGCGTTTACTTTTGGGCATGTGGGGTTTGCCGTGGCGGAGAGGTTCCGGTGTGGGGAGGCACCCCGCATGCTGTCCGTAACACCGGAGCCATTCAAAGGGCCCCGACTGGAACGTTTACAGTGTTTTCCCGCGTTTTTACAGAATCCTTTAATTTTTTTTGGAAGGCCTGTTGTAACGCTTCTCTCCTGGGAGGAAGGGGCTGTTCGCCTTCCATCTCCCTCTGCTTTCCGGCAAGGGCACCGAGAGCTGGTCAGCAGCATCCCGTTTTCAGGGGCCTGTTCAGCAACATTACGAAAAACTTCATCTTCTAAAGTTTTTTCTTTCTAAAACCTTAAGACACGGGGGGGGGGGGGGGGGGGGGGGGGGGGGGGGCGGGGGGGGGGGGGGGGGGGGGGGGGGGGGGGGGGGGGGGGGGGG
>JANZLQ010000055.1:9198115-9217643 GCA_026212715.1 Elanus axillaris | reverse complement strand
TTTTCTAAATTTTTTTATTTAAAAAACATTAACACACGCCCCCCCCCCCCCAAAAACCTTAAAAATGAGGTCCCAGCAGATAAGAAAGGAACAGAAGACAGTGCAGTCTAATTTAAGCAAATTATTTAATGTGGCATTTTACTTTTGATCTTTGCATTTGGGGCACAGCCTTACTGTCCAAGATTAACACCTCACATACAATTTTGGGGTCTGTTCATGATGTACATACAAACTTTCTAGCTGGGCAGTGCTTTCTTACACAGCTGAGCTGTTGTCTCCTTTTTAGCTGAAACACACTTAAAATTCTGCCTTTACATTCTAGGCTACAAAGAGCAAGCCTACAGAAGAGAGCGATGCTCCTCCACCCAAGAGAGCCCCCATCTTTTATGGTAGTCTGGAGGAGAAGGAAAGGGAGCGTCTGGCAAAAGGAGAATCGGGGCTGCTGGGAAAAGAGGGGATGAAAGCTGCAATCGAGGCTGGCAACATCAACATAAGCAGCGGTGAGAGTGTTTAACCACCTTTTTTTTCATCTTGCTCTGGAACGTGATGCTTTCAAAAGCCTTAGATCAACTTTGAGTGTAATTTAAAGTAAAGAATGTAACAATAGTGCCTGGACTGTTGGCTCTTTGGTTGGATCTTCCTGATTGAGAGGGTTCTCTCATCCAGTTGTTGTTTTCAATCTAACAGTGTCATTTTTTGATCAGGTGAGGTCTTTGATCTCGAAGACCATATGAGCGAGCGGCAGGCAGAAGTGCTGGCTGAGTTTGAGCGCAGGAAGAGAGCACGGCAGATTAATGTGTCCACTGATGACTCTGAAGTGAAAGCCTGTTTGCGAGCACTTGGGGAGCCCATCACTCTCTTTGGAGAAGGTCCTGCAGAAAGGAGGGAGAGGTGCTGTGTCTGCCCTGAGTGTTGCAAACCAGGAACCCTCAGTTTATCAAATTCCTGACATTTTCCTTGTAGTTTAGTTGGGGTGCAATGAGTGCTGGTGGTCAGTCGTGCTTCATTACAGTGCAGCAAGAATGCTAACAAAGAAAGAATGACCGACAGTGATTTGTTAGGTTAGCTGAAAATTCACTGAGTGAATACGACTTAATGTGTTTCTTTCCAGATTAAGAAATATCCTTTCGGTGGTTGGCACAGACGCATTAAAAAAGACCAGGAAAGATGATGACAGGTCTAAAAAGTCCAAAGAAGAGGTAATGGTCTCTTGTTCTCCCAGGGCTGAGGGAGATACGTATGATACCCTTCAAGATACCTTACTTTGATGGTCTCTGCTATGTCCAGGACTCTTGGTTTTGGTCAGTCTGCGGATTCTCAAGTCATCCCTTCATGTGCCTTCTGTGTTGCCCGTTTTAGCAAAACTGTGGCAATGTATTATCTAATTCAGGAGCATTAAGTCTGGCTTGTACTACAGGCTAAATTCCATGCTGCAGACAGCATATAAAACAGGGGCTCAGATGTTTGGACTGTTACTTAGTATAGCAAGTCTTTTATTGTTGTTTGTCTTCCTACTTAGGAAGAAAAAAGTAAGTTCCTGCTACTGCATCTGTTTCTGCCTTTGATTCTTTCTTTCTGCTTCTCCCGTCTTTTTCTGAGTCCATTTTTTCTTATTATTTTTGTGGGTTACTTTAAGAAATAAGGACAATTTCTGCAGCTTTGGGCTTTCTTTTTATTGGGAAGGAGGGAGCTGTATGTTATGAAGTAAAAATGAGTTAGTGTTCAACTGGAATATTCTCAAGTGAAATGGCAGCACGTCAGGATCTGATCTACAAGGCAGAGAGTTTGGTCTCTCTTAATCCCTTTTTCTAGTGTTTATAGTTATGCAAAATGCCATTAAAAAGAGGCCTTAACAGCAAGATTAAGAGCAGATGCTGTGTTGTCACTTGTATACTAAAAGGAGGTCATCTAAGGTAACTGAATGAAAGAGCAGTATCCCAGTAGCTTTTACTTTGGTTTGTTCTTTTTCTTACAGTATCAGCAAACCTGGTACCATGAAGGACCACGCAGTCTGAAAACAGCAAGGCTGTGGCTTGCTAACTACTCGCTCCCTAGGTGAGAGAAAACAGTACAAATGAAGGAGGGAGATCGAACCTTTTGTAAAATCCAGCCACTAATCCCACTGCAGGTAGTGCAGGAAATTTGAAATCAAAGGAGTGGGGGACATACGCTGGTAGACAAGTCCAGTGAGCTTAGGGCTTAAGTTCTTGGTGACTGACTGTAGCATTAGCCCAGTTTGGGGGAAAATGGGGGAAGGGCCTGTTTCCAGCATCAGGGCAGGGAAAATGTAGGGGCTTGTTACTCCATCTTTCCTCTTTGCAGGGCAGTGAAGCGGCTAGAAGAAGCCCGTCTGCTCAAAGAGATTCCAGAGGCAACCAGGACATCGCAGAGGCAGGAGCTACACAAATCCCTGCGAGTAGGTTGAGCAGCTGCTCAGCTGCTGTTTTTACAACTTTTTGCTGATCCTCCAAAAAGCTGCCCAGAGGTGCTGTCCAGGTGCATTTAGTTTTCTGCACTGTCATCTGTTGGAAAGCTCTGCTTTTTCTCTCCTTCCTTGTGGTATCCATAAAGCATGTTCTAACTCTTTCTTCAGTGATTCAGAGAAATGTAGTTTAGATGTTGCCTTGCATGGCAGAGGATAAAGAGACATTCCTGCATTGCCTTGCCACTTGCCTGTGAAGCTAAAGGAATTTATTCCTGGCTTTGTCACAGGTTTAGCTGGCTAGGAAGGGACTGCTCACTTTCCTCTTCCTGTGCACTGGTCGCTAGTGCATAAAACCAAGGGAAATAATAACCAACGCAGTAATGCAAAACATGTTTTAGATGACTCTGAGACGCACTGTTCGAGCATGCTAAGTCAAATTCCCAGCTTAACCCAACAGAGAGGCTCAAGCACAGTGTGCTGCCACTGTAATCCTGTTTACGCCCAGAAGCATTAGCTGCCAGAAGATTTTTTTTCTCCCCTAAGCACACCATGCTGCCTGCCCTAGTCTGTCTTGTTGCATTCATTGGATGAGTTGTAGAAAGAAGCCACAACTACAGTAAGTTCTCTGTCAAAACCACAGTTGCAAAGCAGGCCAGCAGGGTGCCTCTGAGGCAGCTCCTGCCTTTGAAAGTGACTTTCCAAAGGCCTCTGCCTCCTTCTGTGTACATTTGTTTACTTCACCTCAGTCTTTGGCTGAGGCTTTCTCTAGGTTGTGTGTACTTCATTCATCTATTGTTTTCCTTGTATTTGGTTACAGTCTTTGAACAACTTCTGCAGTCAGATTGGAGACGATCGCCCACTGTCCTACTGCCATTTCAGCCCCAATTCCAAACTCCTTGCTACTGCCTGTTGGTAAGTTTTCTCTTACAGCACTTGCTTTAGGGGCTGGGAGAGCACAGCAGGAGTGAAGGAGAGGGGTGTTGTTAGAGGCTTGTGAATCACGAGGGCTCAGAAATGTTTTTTCTTCCTACTCTGAACTCTCTCTTTGCTTCATTTTAGAGCTTAGCAGAGATTTCAGTCTGAGTCCGTTAGTTCCTATGGCTGGTTGCCCAAAGTGTATTGGTATTTTAGCTGTTGCAGAACATGCCAGGGTGGGTTTGCAGCTCTGCATTTGATCTGTTCTTTGACATTCCTGTCTACATTGACATCTATTTCTTGTCTTCAACAGGAGCGGATTGTGCAAGCTCTGGTCCGTGCCTGACTGCAACCTTGTTCACACCTTACGAGGTAGAGAGTGACTTTCACCAAGACTCTTTGCTTAGTTCTTTTATTCCTCTCTGGGTTGAGTTCCCATATCTGAATTACTTTGTGACTCAAAATGTAGTATTCTTTGGGCAGATTTTTTTCTAATGAGAGCATTACTCAGGCTTGTGGAGCATGTGCACCTGTCATAATCAAGAGGAGGTCCTGGCCTTTCTCTTAGAGCTAAGACTTGAGTTGCTGTTTCTGAATGGTGTTTTATTTTGTTTCAAAACCTGGTCTGCATTATTTTGAGCCAAATATCAACATTTTTGGCCAGGTCACTTAACAGCAGTGAGATTCTTTGAACAGTGGTCACAACTTTAACTAAATACAAATGTGAGGTCAAATCTCTTGATTAATATGTTGCATTTTCACTACGTTTTGAGGGTTACAAACCTTGTTTTTTTATACTCTTAAGTGGGTGCTACTGGAAGTGCAGTTTACCTGTTTGCAAGACAGATATGTCTGGTAGTTACAATACAACTTCACCCAACATGGGAGGACACAGTGAAAGTGTTCACTGGTACCTGACTAATTAGTAAAAAAGAAATGCTGCTTTTCTGAAGAATTGGCCCAGATCATGTGGCAGATTATGAATTTTGATTTTCCTTTCCCTTAAGGACATAACACCAATGTAGGAGCAATAGTCTTCCATCCCAAAGCTACTGTCTCCCTAGACAAGAAGGATGTTAACCTGGCCTCGTGTGCGGCTGATGGTTCTGTCAAACTCTGGAGCCTTGAAAGGTCAGAATGATACCAGACATGCACAGCTGCAGCATTCTTGTTTTGGGATTTATTTTGTGTTACTAAACATTGGACATTTACCATCCTCCTGCAAATATAACCTTTCCTTGTAGTTATACCAGTGCAATTCTGGGCCTCAGTATGTGCCACCTTCTTCAGCAGGAAAAGAGATCACCCTGATTAGGGGAATCAAGGTGAGGGGAAATTGTCTGAAAAGAGTCAAGTTAGAATTGCTGCTGGCCATTGGTCAACTGCTTTGGGTGATGGGATGAAAGATTTGGAGATTGTTTTATTCTAACCTTTCATTTAGGGGAAAATTTCCCCTCTTGGATATTAAGAAATGAACTTTTGAGTTATTGGAAAGCACCATTATTCGGAGAGGGGCTAACCAAATACATGACCATGCACAAAAGCTTCAGCCTGTAATAAAAACAACTGGCTCTATCGTTGCACAGTGTAGTTTTGGAAGATACATGCTGTGCATCTCAAGCCTTTGAAGAAGAGAACAGTGTAAATACCAAGCCCTAGAATTGGCTGTGTTTGAAAACCAGAGCCCTGCAGTGCACCTCAGGAAGAGGCAGGCAGCTCTGAGATCCTCAGTTGTTTATCCTTAGGTGAAAGTCGCTGTTTATAATTGCAGAAGCATACCTGTGCGAAGGGACAGGTTGTTTATTAGTCTCATGTGACCACGTCCTTCAGTTAGCCTGTTGGAAAGAAACTAAATGCTGTTCAGGTCTTCTGCTGAAGGCTACTGATCTCCTGCCTGTATTTCTGGGAGAATAAATACTCACTCTCTCCTGCCTCCCTGCAGTTCTTCAGAATAGCAGGATTTGCTGTAGTTCAGGATGTATTCTGTGTAGTCACAGTAAAACTCCCTGCAATTCAGGTAGTTTTGTTTCTGCACTTTCAAAGTGCTAGTGATAAGGGCCTTGTTAATTTTCAGGAATCATTATCTCAAGAGGACTTTATAACCAACTTGAGTGTGGATAAAGGGGTTTCACTTAGGGCTTTAGCCCTTTTCTGTGAACAAAAGGCAGAATTCAGAGTCATTAGTTAAAACTCTGATGTTCCTGTCTGGCTTGCGTTTAATTAGCAGATCTTTTGCTGTGATCATAATGTTTGCAAAGCCCTGGCGAGAGCCAGCCACCTCTGACCAGTGTCTGATGATTTTTGTTTCTGTTTTTCAGTGATGAACCGGTGGCAGATATTGAAGGACACAGCATGAGAGTGGCACGTGTGATGTGGCACCCGTCTGGGAGGTTCCTGGGTACTACCTGGTAAGGACATGTGGTTACTTGCTTTAAGATATTACCATTAGCTGTCTAGCTGGTAGCCCAGTAGGTAGCATTACTTGTCCACAGAGGAGCCCAGTGCAGGCAAGCGTTGGCTCCAAGCACAAATATAGGCTGGGCAATGAGTGGGTTGAGAGCAGCCCTGCAGAGAAGGACTTGGAGGTATTAGTGGATGAAAAACTGAGTATGAGCCAGCAATGTGCACTTGCAGCCCAGAAAGCCAATTGCATTCTGGGCTGTGTCAAAAGAAGTGTGACCTCCAGGTTGAAGGAGGTGACTTCCCCTCTACTACCCTCTAGTGAGACCCCAGCTGCAGTACTGCGTTCAGATCTGGGGCCCAACATAAGAAATACATGGACCTGTTGGAGTGAGTCCAGAGGAGGGCCATGAAAGTGATCAGAGAGCTGGAGCACCTCTCCTATGAGGACAGGCTGAGGAATTGCCATTGTTCAGCCTGGAGGACAGAAGGCTCTGGGGCGACCTTATAGCAGCCTTCTACTTAAAGGGGGCCTACAGGCAAGATGGGGAGGGAGTCTTCAACAGGGAATGTAGTGATCGGTTGAGGGGTAACAGTTTTCAACTGAAAGAGGGTTGATATAGATTGGGTGAATTTAGATAAGTTACTAGGAAAAAGTTCTTCCCTGAGAGGGTGGTGAGGCACCATAACGGGTTGCCCAGAGAAGCTGTGGATGCCCCATTCCTGGCAGTGTTCAAGGCCAGGTTGGATGGGTCTTTTAGCAACCTGGTCTAGTGGAAGGTGTCCCTGCCCATGGCAGAGGGAGTTGGAACTACATGATCTTTTAAGGTCCCTTCCAACCCAAACCATTCTATGATTTGTGACAACAGCTAGGCTCTTGCAATGTAAATAACAGCAAGTCATTGGGATTCCTTTCTCTGCCCGTCATGTGAGACCCTATTGGTCTCCAGCTGGAAGTAAAATGCCCACAGAGTTAGTGAAACATCCTGTTATTCTCCTTGGAGATACATTTAGTTGGACAAATACTTTGTTTTTACAGCTATGATCATTCGTGGCGCTTGTGGGACTTGGAAGCTCAGGAAGAGATTCTCCATCAGGAGGGGCATAGCAAAGGGGTCTATGACATTGCCTTTCACACGGATGGGTCTCTCGCTGGGACTGGGTGAGTTTGCTTTGCGACAGGACTGGATATGAAAAGGTATCAAGGTTTTGTTGCTGACTGATGCCAAGTGCCCCGGTGATTTCTGCTGGTAAGGCTGAGTGTACTCTGGCCGTTGCTGAAGTCTCTGATGGGTATTGCTTGGGTTCTCTCTTCCTAGTGGACTGGATGCTTTTGGCCGGGTGTGGGACTTGCGCACGGGACGTTGTATCATGTTTCTAGAAGGCCACCTGAAGGAGATCTACGGGGTTAACTTCTCCCCAAATGGGTAAGAAAAGAACTTGCATAGTTTATGTGGGAGCTCTGAGTAAAAACCCCAGCTCCCCACAACATGTTCTTCCTCCACCCTTGGGCAGATACCATGTTGCAACTGGCAGTGGTGACAATACTTGCAAGGTATGGGACCTCCGCCAGAGGAAGTGCATCTACACCATTCCTGCCCATCAGAACCTGGTGACAGGGGTGAAATTTGAACGTAAGTACCTTCTATCTGATGTTCTTTATCCCTGCCTCTCCTGAGGTGGCAGGGGATGGGGCAACTCAAAAACACATCTTCAGGTCAAGAAGGACTATACTAGTTAGTGGTAGAAGATCTGTCGTGGTTTTATTTGCAAATCTCACTTCTCCCTTTTTTTCTCATCCTCTACTGCAGCTAATCACGGTAACTTCCTGCTCACGGGTGCTTATGACAACACCGCAAAGATCTGGACTCACCCCGGCTGGTCCCCTTTGAAAACACTGGCTGGTCACGAGGGAAAGGTGATGGGACTGGACATCTCCCTTGATGGCCAGCTGATAGCAACCTGCTCCTATGACAGAACCTTCAAGTTGTGGACAGCGGAGTAGCTCAGAGGTGCTGCTGATGAACTGGAAGAGACATTAATGGCTTTGAACTCAGACTTGCTTTTTTTATATTAAAGAAAAAAAGGAATCAGCTACTGCAACATGCGTTATGGCAGCTGTAGTCACTGGCTGGTCTTGGTTTGAGGTGGTTTTGAAGCACCTGAGTTTGCCAGGGCTTAGCTGGAGTCAAATCTTGGGGTGATGTTTTTCCTCTTTTTAGGGCTGTTTTTATACTGTAGATACTGCTGTCTGCTGTAATTTGGAGATGATCCATCTGCATCCACCTTCCCTTTCAAGTTAGGCTCCCAGATTTTGTCCAGTCTGTTTCAAACATTTGTAGGTACCCACACAACACCTCGGCTATGGTGTGGTGTTCAGACTCTGTCAATATTGTTCTTACCTTCCATTTTCCAGGATCCATTGACAGGATTGTGTGGCTTCAAACTTGATTTGCATTTAAAGAAAGAAAAACTAGCTGTCAGAATTACAGGAATGTGGTACCCTGCTTCCTCTGCCTCTCCAAAGGTAGTCTCTGAATGTGGAGGTCAGCATCCCCTTTGTGTTCACTCACAGTAGATGCTGAATGCCAGGGAAATTTTTCTTTTCCATGTACCATCTTGTGTCCTAGCTCTTTGAGTGGTCTCATGAACCAGGTGTTTCAAATCCATGCAGGCATCTCCTGGTTGACTTTTTGCTGTGTCTCACCTGGGATAATATGAAGAAGGCTATTTCAGTGTAGGATTGTCTTGTTCTAACTTACACTGTAGGGAGCTTTCTTATTTGTTGTTTATTCTTTAAATTGAGGTTTTGCAAATGTTGTGTTCTGGAAAATCAAAACATGTTTTGAATATGCACCGTAGCCCCTGGGTCTGACTAAGGAATGGAGAAATTACAGGTACTTCACACACAGTTTGATTTCTGTCTGCTATCATAAAAAACCTTCAGGAGAAAAGAGAAGACCCATTCCTTTCCCCGTTGCCAGCTGGAGAGCAGCTGTCTGTGTTCCTTGGGAGTGAACGCAGTTCTGTTCTGAATGCTTGCAGTGCAGTTGGAGATCATGTTTTAAGAAAAAAAAAAAACGCAAACCCACTCACAAGTTACTTTTAGCAGAGTGTTGTGGGCTTTCTCTTCCAAGTAGTGTGGTGGCATCTGCTACATGCGGGGTGCTAGCTCTTACTTACTGCCAGGGAAAATCTTATGGGATGAGAGGCCAGCAACTAACAGAAAAATACTTAATTGCAGTCTTCTTTTGTATAAGCCTAGATACCCAGCTATGTGTGCTCAGGCTGGTTCTTAAGCATCTCACAAAGTGTCAGCTAAAGGGACTGTCTGAGCCTGGCAGCTGTGCAGGGGGCTCCCAGCCGCACAGCCAGGACAACCCTCCCCTTGGGTGTTTCTCATCAGGTTGCCATTCATGGGACAATCCTGTCCCAGCAGTCGCCCAGCAGGCTCCCACCTTTCTAGTTGGCTTGGGATGAAATTTTAGATGGCAGTGAATGTTCTCCTGTGTTTACACTCATGTTGTTCCTGGGGTATAAATCCCAGTGCAGGGTTTCTGTCACACAGTGTTCAGCTCCACTCAACTGGAGCAAGGGGAAGGAGGCCGGGTGTTCCCTGCCCCGTGCCCTGGCACCCTTCAGTGCTGTTCCTCTGCTTCTCAGCTCATCTCATCCTCCCTTAGCCCCATCACATGCAGCTAGCCTGTGTGGAGGTCTGGTATATAAAATGCATGAGGCTCACTCAGGTGTGAGAACTTGGCCTGAATGCATCCATGATTTGGTTTTTCTTCTAGACAGCTCTAGTGCCTTCCTGCCCCCACCCCCAACCTGAAATCAATATATCCACCTGCCCTGCTGATCACATATCTCTGCTCTACAGGCACAAGGTCTTCTGGTAGTTGCAGTCACAGGGAGGCTTTTGGGGAATCCCATCCCCTCACAGGGCAGTCTCTGCTGGAAAGGTTACTATGGTCAAAGCACTGCCACCTCTGCCAGCACCAGGTCTGCACCGTCACTCATCTGCAGTACGTGAATTCCCGAGTTAAAACTGGCACAAAGCAGCGTGGAGCTGTCGCAGGTGGCCAGCGAGGCCAGCGGTCGTGATCCCTCAAGGCACAAGGTGGCCAGGCAGGCTGAGGAGGGAAGAGAGAAGTCACTCAGGACACTTGGTTTGCTGAGATGAGACATGACCACACTGACCTCCCACCTCCTGGCTCTGCCCATGTGCATCTATCTATCTGCTTGCCTGAGGCAGGTGAGCTGCACCCTTCTACTGTCCCGGATCCCTATATCCAAAGGCATCAGGACCCTCCACCCTTGTAAGCCCCACAGAGGATCTCTGCATTGGCCAGTTAGGCAGTGGCCAGCTAACAGGGATCCAGGCTGAGGTTGGGCTCTGCCCCTTCCCAGGAGAGGAAGCAGGGATGGACGGATGGACGGACAGACAGACCCCCACTGGACAGAGCTGTAGGGCTTGCATGGAGGCATTCCCAACATGCCTTTTTCTCCCAAATGCTTATGGTCCAGAAAATTTTTTCCTAAGGTGTGTGCTACATTCCACATGCAGTTTTGAGAAGCCTCCAAAAGGGAAAGGAGATCTACAATATCTAGCACCCCATCACCAGTACCCTGAAGCAGTGTTTGTGTAGAGACACCAACTCCATGCTGAGCTGCTAACAGAGCTGTGTTTGGCAACTGTACAGGCAACTGCCTCTCATGGTGACTCACACCCTTCCAAGAGCACCTGAATTCAGGCTGACCGCTATGGAGGTTACCCAGTTGTGAAGGCAACTGGATCAAAACAAAGCTGCTGCCAACCTCGCAGCCATCTTGGTATGTGCAGGCACACACCAAGAAAAAGAAGAGGTAAGTGAAAGAAGTGGTAAGTGAAACAGAAGGTGAGAGCTTTTCTGTGGGAGATCATCAGGTTTCTATTTTCATCCTGCGTTGAATAAGTGCTTTTGGAGAGGTGCTTAGCTGCAGGGAGTATCTACTGCTTTTGGTGCCCACCTATGAACCTGAACTGCTTCCCAAGAGGTCTTCTGCAGAAGGCGTTACTAACAAGCCTGCTGCTTTGGCAGGGCTTGGCAGGTAAACAGCTTTTGTGTCCAGCTAGGTGAGGACTCAGCCCTCACCAAGTACTCCAGCAAGCAGAGTAACCCCAAAACACCCTCGATTCCCTTTCAAGAGGATGATCAAAGTGAGGACAGCTGCTGACTAGCCCTCTATCCTCCAGTACAACTTGTGTTCTTTAAAACTTTCCACTCGTATCTGTAGAAAGCCCTGGAGTTCCTCTGTTCTTTTTTATTTTTATCATTTGTCCTTTCATTGCTGAACTTGGACAAATCTTTAAAAACCATCTTGTCATTACTTCCTTTTAGTTTAGGAAGGACACCCATCACCTCCAAGTTATGCACCCAAACACCCTCCTTTGCTGGAGGGCAAGCAGGAGCCCCTGAGTTTGCTCTGGGGCATATCTCCACCCTGCCGTGCAGCTGGATTAGAGTAAACCGCAGAGATTTCAGGCATCGTCATGCCTATTGCCACTGGGAGGCATAAACAAATGAAGCAGTTTTGTTATCCCAGGGTAAGGCACACTGAGTAGGCAGGAGCCTTCCCTACCTCTAGTGTCTTGGTCCCAGACCTTCACTGTGCTGTCATAGGAGGACGTGGCAATCCTGGGGGTGAGAGCTGGGTCCCGTGGAAGGAAAACGCAAGAGGTTGTGGTCTGGAAATGCTCTTTGTACTCGCACACTTGGTTCCTCGTCTGCCATAGGTCCCACAGCTGCAAGGCAATAGGCAGCATTTAGAGCTCAGGCTCTCTTACTGTCACTTGCCAACACAGAGCTTTTTTACAAAGAAAGGAAGATGGGTTTGGATAAAGAGCTTCCCACCAATCCTCAGAGTACAATTTCTACCACTTTTGTCCCCTGCTCATGCTCGCAGTCCTGGAGAACTTCAGACCCCAGAGGATTTTCACCATCTGTGACTATTTCAGCACATGCCCCCACCCATTAGAGCTGACGGGCTGAGACTGCATGGGCAGATAACGACAGCTCCAGCCTGCTCCTGTCCTCAGCACTGCTCTCCCTGGAATGGTATGGTCTCATCCTCAGTGCTCACACACAAGGCTGAGAACCTGCAGGACTGAATTCCTGGTTTGGAAATACCTTGAGCAAGGGGTCCCTTACAGGCTTTCTGCAAGAACTTTGTGCTCCTCGATGCCATTACTGAAACAAAATTGCAGTGCTTTAGTTGGGAAGAATATCTGCTCAGATACGCTGAGTAGAAGACTTACCAAAGGGACAGGCAGGAAGACACTGAGCTCTGGCCCTGGCTGGTGAACACCAGCATAAGGCCAACGTAGTGGGAGCGAGCAGATCCTTGGAGCACTGACCTGCTGCCTAACGCCCCATGCCGTGAAAATTGGAGAAAAAAACCAAGAAAAAGCAGGAATTGCTGCCCAGCAAACTCACAGTTGCCTCGCCCCCCTCGCCAGCAGAGCCGCTGCTGCTGCTGAGGCAGTACTGCCCGTCCTGGCTCACATCACAGCATGTCTGAATGTGCCGCTTGGCTGGAAACGTGTGTGCCACCTGCAGCTCCCGGCTGTCCCAGATCCTGGAAGGAGCCGGAGCGGGGAAGGGGGATTCTGATGCATCATTGCTGCAATGGGCTTCCCTCCCTTCCCTCCTGCACACCTTTGCTGTGCCCTCATGCTTTGCCCTTGCTGCCATCCCTCATGGGGCAGTCCTCCTCCTTCCCCCAGCAAGCCAAACTCCCTCCCAAAGCTCTCACTGCATCCTTGCATTTATCTGTTATGGATCAATCTCTAGCCAGAGCAGCTGTGCTGAGCTTTCTTTTTTTATAAATTCTTTTTACCTGCAGTCACCACCCAGTGCTGCTTACAGCCATGGGTGTCCCCATACTGTCCTCCCCAGGCAAGAGACCACGTTCCCAGACCCAGGTGAGCTGGAAGGTGACTTCTAGCCATCCCAGCAGTGTACGGGAGACCAGGCAGTCATGACAAACTACCAAAGAAACAGCCCCTTATGCACTGGCCTCTTCCATAATCCTCATGTGCCCCAGGCTGTAACTCCCTTCTCCAGGGCCACATGTAGAATTTACCTGATGGTTTTATCCTCTGAGGTCTGGATGACATAAGGCTCCCCAGGAACCCAGCACAGATGTGTGACCTGCAGAGAGGAAAGGATGAGCAGAAGCCCACCTTTGCATGCAGCCCAGGCTGGTGTCCACCTGCACATATGCAGCCATGGAGCTCCCATCCTCTCCTTTCTTGTGTTGTCAATTAATATGTATAATATTACTGAGAGAAACAGGGAGCTGCTAAAGTCCTGTGTACAGCCCCTCCCCCATCAGTTAATATTTAAAGCAGGGAAATGATAACTAGACATGATTTAGGGTTTAGGAATAAACTATTAGACAATGAGGCTTTGTAGATAGGTAGAATGTTTATGTCAGAAAAGATAATGGATTGTGGTCTGATCAACAAACTGTGAAGAACTGCTTGAAACTGCCAAGATTAGGGAAGAAGTAGGTAAAAGGTAATTCTTACAGGGCAAGAGCATGACCACAGACTCATTGACCACCTACTCAAATGATACCACCTATTCAAAAGAAGACAATGAAGGAAGAAGAGTATGCGTACTAATATACATGAGAGGCGAAGAAGAAAGAACCAATCATTTAGGGAAATAATAATGAACATGTATTACTTAAGTATATAAATGTTGGAATTTTTGAGACAAAGGTGTGCTGTTTTGAGACAGGCGCCCATTCACGCACATCAGTGAAATTAATTTGAAAATACCTCAACTCTGTGTGTTATTGGCTTGCATACCGGGTAGACAAACCCTGTTTGAGGCACAACACTCAGTTCTGTTGTGAGCAGGAAATGCTGGATTAAGCTTTTTTCTGCTTCCCACCAGTGCTTCTCCCCTACCAGGTTCAACCCCAGCATGGTTACTAGGGGTTATTTGCAGGCAGGGAGGTGCCAACAGGACACAGAGCCATGGGAACAGGGGTACCATGGGCACCAGAAGATGGTATCTATACCAGTTCCACTGCTAGGCTGGTGCAGCCAGGCATGCAGCCCCCACTGCACAATGTGCTTCCTAACAGCTCTGAGTTAGAGCATCAATAAACTGCCATATGTCTCTTGATATCTTTGTGCTCCTAGATTTGTTGTTACCTGAAGAATGGAGTAACCAGCCTTAAGCTTTGGTCTCCCCAGGTGCACAGGCAATGCGTGCAGTGCCTCAAGGGCTTCTTGTAGTACCAAGCTCAGCACAAATTCACTCTACACAGCTTCATGTGTGAAATAACTGAGTAGGCAGTGAGATGCCATGATAGGATGCAAGGAACCAGCAGCTCCTACCAGATTCCTGGAGATAGCGGCTCTGCCCAGACACTCTCCAGTCTCTGTGTCCCACTTGCACACAGTGTTGTCTCGTGAACCTGTGCACAGCTGGGAGCCATCTGCAACCACAAGTTAACAAAGTCATGAAAAGTCATCAAGAAATCTCTGGGGAATGGGAGCACATTGTCCCTCACCTGGGCTCACAGCCAGTCCAGTAACAATCAGGTCACGTCCTGGGAAGTGCTGGCTTGGCTCTGAAGTCCCATGAAGCTCCCACATCATCACCGTCTTGTCCCGGGATGCACTGAAGACTCTGTTTGAGTCGAGGGCAGAGGTGACCTGCCAATGACAAGATGGGAGAAGCCGGTTAGCCTCCTCACCCAGCCCAGCTGTGCACAGGGAGAGCACAACACTCCTGCTGTCATGTCAAAGCCCAAGATGTGCAGAGACGTGACTGGGGAGAGCCTGACCTTCAAACTCTGTTTTGTCCATGCTGGATGTGCACATGCTAGATTGTCTGACACTCATGCTGCAGCTCCTGCTTGCCTCTGCTCTGCCAGATCCTGGCCACAGGCAAACCCCGACACAGCGGAACTGGGAGAAACCGCTCAGGCTGAGTGTGATTGCTGCAGCCTCTACTGTGGCTGTGCATGTCATGGTGGGGAATGTCAGGCACCTACAGGTGTGTGACCCGCTAGCAGGACCCATGTTCTCTCAGAACCACGGAGCTGGATGGTGGATGGGTGTTCTCGGGTCTTGTTCTCAGAAACCATTAATTTTATGGGACAAACTTCCTTAAAAACCCCAAAGAGCCCAGTGCACAGTTGCTTTGAGCATCGGGATGAATGAAGTCCCCTCTGTCCCTCGAATACCTACAGTACAGGGGGCCCACTGGGGCTGTGTCCTGCCGGAGGTACACTGGTCGTGCACGCATGTATACACCCCTGCACATTTGCTCTCCAAATAGTGTTTTTGGCTCTGTAATCAGGATGCCAGAAGGAAAATTAGAGCCCTGCTGTTCCCAGGCATGGCTGATTTGTAGAATAATGACGAGACTAGCAGAATAAGACCTGAAGAAAAGTGAACAGCGTCTCTGAATCAAGAACTTAACCTAGTAATTCATCCTGAGTTTTTGCTACACAGTCTCTTGGAGGGGAAGATAAGCACATGTCCAAGCCTCCTGGAGCCCTGTTTAGTCTGGATGCAACCACTCCATGCTGCTTCCCTGGACAGCAAAGTATCAGTTGGGACCTTGGGAAAAACTAAGGCATTCTGGTCCCTCCTTCTGATGGAGCAAAGCCACCCCTCTGTGGATGACAAACCATCGCTCCATCATTCCTCGTTCCCCAGTGTCTGACAGGTAACAGTGCACGAGACCCCCACCTCACTCGATCAGTTTGTGCTCACCTTGGTGACCTCTCGCTTGTGCCCGATGAACCGCCGCAGCGCAGCCCCGGATCTCCAGCTGCAAACAGCCACAGTCTGCAGAGGAGCAGGGAGAGGCAATCAGCAGCGGCAGCAAGAGAGCAGGTGATGTAGGATTACGCGCTTTCTTGGTTACATTATACCGAGACCCATGCACAAATCAAGCTTGGAGAGGGAATGAGTTCTTCTGGTTTTGAGCTCCTACAGTATATGCAACTGTCTATAGACCCCAGGTCCATTGCCAGGTAACATAAGAGAAGGGCCAGTCCAGTAATTCCAAGCCTGGGTGAGAGCGTTTGATGTGATCTGAACTCTGGAGAAGGTTATAAAATTTGATTCAGTGTGCTTCAGTGTGTGCTCTCACTCTCAGCTTCTCTTTCTAAATTCAGGAACTAACAAAGTTGTTACCAATCACAGAAATGTTTAAAGCTCACATTTAGACCTTATTTTCCTAACCTGTCAATACGTTTTCCTGCCTGTGACTGTGTTTTGTGCCCTGTGGCAGGGGGTACCTCACCTTATCCCTTCCTCCTGACACACACAGGTCTGGTTTGAGAGCAGCGACAGAAGTGATGGCATCAGTGTGCATGGGGCTGTGCTGCTGAATGGCTCGAACTGGTCCCGTCCCTTCCATGGAGCCACCGGCCCTGTAGCAGGCAGACAGACAGTGGCGGGAGCTGCAGGGTGCTGTGAGGCAAAGTCAGGGTGCTGTTCCCCAATGAGACCAAGGTCTGGGAGATGTTACCACTGGCTGGGCTGGAGAGTGACAACATCTGCCTTTAGAAAGCTGAAGAGAAGCTGTGAATGGACTAATGCATCTCCTGGACTAGGTGAGATGGAGTCGACCTATTCCACCTCTACAGCTGCTAAATATTTAGCTGTTTATTCTCTGCACGCTGGTGCAAAGAAGAAAAGAAACGTTGATCTTACCAGCCTCTGCTTCCACTAACACCTTTCAGGCTCTGCTGCTCTCCTTTGCTCTAACACCAGCCTTGCCAAGCACGTCGGAGTCCCTCCTGCTGCTACCCTTTGCTCTCAGCTGATCTCCCACCTTGCTACCAGATACCAAATTATTTCATCTTGCTTATGAAAGCTGATGACAGTCTCTGAAGAGACAATGAAAGTAGTTTGGATATTTGGGCCAAACAGCCGACCCTGGAGCTGTTAGCCTTCAGAGCTCTGCCTTAGCCATCACAGAGCATGACCACCAGCCACATTTACATGCTTGGCTATGTTTTGAATTTCAGTCTCCCAAAAAAGCTGAGCAGTCTTTAGAAGCAAGGGTCAAAACTGCAAATCTGATTAATACATTCAATAATGAAACTAAAACCAAGTGCTTGCTATATTCTCTGTTCAATTGCTGTTCTCTATTCACTCTCATAGCTGGTTTATTAACTTAAGGCATGATCATCTGGGTTTTTTTTACCTATATTTGGAGGTGTTGAAGTTGATTTTACTCTGCAGTTTCCCCATAGCCCTGCGGATGAGCACAGCTCCCACTACAGCCAGCAGCAGCGAGCATCACATCAGCATCTCGGGTACCTGCTGCTGGGACACGACCTGTGGGTGAGGAGACACAGCATTACTGGGAATCCAGAGAGGTTTCTGCTTGTTACGTGTATGGGATAAGGTGCTGATAACACGTTACCTACAGCTTAACTCCATTTAGAATAAGAGGAAAAACCTCAGAAGAGGGGACATCTGGAGTTCCCTCATCAAACCTTTTGCTTAGAGCAGAGCCAGCTTCTGAGGTGAGGTTACTGGGACCTTGCAGGCGAGCTTTAAAAATACCCAAGCTTGGCAAGGCCACAATAGAGATGGAGCTACTGCCTATAATTCTTCTAGCGCCTTACATCTCCCCCGCTCTTGACTTCCCTATTTCCCAGAGATTCCAGTCTCTAGACTGGTGAATGCAAACACCTTCAGACTGAAGTTTGTACAGCCGGCTGGTGGGACTGTATCTTTAGACCAAGGTAACTGCAGTCACAGGCAACCCAGACTTAACTAGACCAGTCTGACTTAATGTAAATCTTGAAGTGGTCTTTCCATAGACCGAGGAACACTTTGGGAACAGCAGCTTCTATATCCAAACTCCAACCCCAGGTCCAGGCTAGACAAGACCATCTTGATATCCCAGATGCATTCAGCAAAAAAATACTTGCTGTCCAGGCTGAGACCAGCCTGCCCCATCCCAGGGCATCCCTCACAAGTGGCATCACGACAGCCAGTCCCCACACAAGCATCTGTCTGGGTGCAGGAGCCTTTGGTGGAGCAGGGCTCAGGCCAAGGCAGCATGTCTCCCTCTTATCCTCACAGGTCACAGACTGAGCAGAAACCAGTTTTAATGACAGTAAATTGCCACATATAGTAATTGGCTTCTTCTTAGCTCAAGACACGCTAATTGGATTTAGCCTGTACTAGGTGTATGTTAGCATTCCCATCTTCTGGGTCAGTAGTATTTTGCTAATAAAAATCAGAAATAAAACTCCACCTGCTTGTTCCAGCAAAGAAAAAATCTGCTTCAAGGCTCTGCCCACAAAAACTTGAAAACAAATACTGGAAGCACTAAGCAAGAGGGGTTGGGCTGCTACAAAACATTCTCTTTCTAATTTTACCCTGACAGCCTTTGTGATTAGCAATTAGTAATACCCAGTTAATCTCCACCTGTTCTATCCATGAGTTTGCATGTTCAAAAGATGTGAAGAATGATAAATCTCACAGTTGAGGGACAGTGATAATTTGGCAGTTTACTTCTTTCAGTTAGATTGTCCACATCGTTGTAGCACGCTAGGAAAAAACATCATTTTTCTTTGACAATGGCAGAAGTCTGGAAGTTGTTTCTCCTGCAAAACAAGATTCTAGAAAAACCTAAGACATAAATTCTGATTTTTTAATTATGATGATTTCTCTGTTTCCCAACCAGCAGTTAGTTTCCCCACTCATGTGGTTAATGTACACATGCAGTCATCCCTACCCGTACATCAGCTCAAACCGAGCTGGATCAAGGCAGAGAGTCGCCAGCGACCGTGGGAGGCTGCAAGGAAAACAGGTCTGTCTTGTGTCTAACTGCGTTTTCCTGCCTCTTGCTCACTGCAAAAAGAGTTGATTTTTCTGAATCCTGGACAAGAACAATAGTTGCCTGGGCAGGATGTTCATCTGAGGTTTTACTATCTGCCAGGCTTCCCTGCATGTGTTTGTCATGAACCTGGTCCATCACAAAGCTCACTGTTAACACAGGGATCCTGCAGCAACTGATCCATACAAAGCTACACCTCCCAAAGACTGAATCTGATGCTGGAGGATCTCCTGTCCTCCCTTCCCCCCAGATACATTGCTTAACAGAAATAAAAAACATCTTTCTACCAAATTGTTTTTAAAAAATAACCCACGCTGCTGCCTAAGCCCGATCAGGCGCTGCAGTGAAATCCATACCGAGGAATAATGGAAATGACAATATCCCCAGCAGCAGGCACAGAAATCACAGCAGAACTTTCTCCCCATTTTCATGGGGTGTTAGACGCTCTGTAGAAGAGGGGTGTTTAACCATCTTTGGGGAGGATGCAGGGGCAGCCCCGAATCCCTGCAGCTGGGGTGGCCCCACGGCAACACTGCAGGTCCCTATAGCCGGGGGTGGCCCGTGGGCGGTAGATGGTTGCACCCCGGGTCCCTGCAGATGTGGGAAGCCCCACAGGTAGGATCTGGGGCAGCCTGGGGGGTGCAATACGGGTGCAGACCAGGTCACTATAGCTGGGGCAGCCCCTGGGAAGGGTATGGGGCCAACACAGGTCGCTGTAGCTGGGAAGGATACGGGGACAATATGGGACCCAGGCCCACAGCGGGACACAGGGCGGCCACCCCAGCCCTGCCCTGCCCAGCCCAGCCCAGCCCAGCCCCGGGAACCCGCCGTGCGGGGCCGCCCCCGCCGCGCACTCACCGCGGGCCGAGCCGGGCCGGGCCCCGCAGTCCGCCCCGTCCCGTCCCGTCCC
>JANZLQ010000055.1:9176411-9197994 GCA_026212715.1 Elanus axillaris | reverse complement strand
GCGGCAGCGAGAGCCGTGCCGTGAGCTGGCTGGCGGAGCGGGCGGCCGACCTGCGGGTGAGCGACGGCGGCGCGCGGGAACCGGGACCGGGAACCCTGCCCTGGGGGGGGCCGAGGGGAGTCCGGGACGCGTGGGGCTGCCGGGGCGGGGGCGACTGTGCGTGGGTCTGGGATCGTCTGGGGAGTTCCGGTGGGCCGTGGGGGTCCCTGGCAGGGTGTGGGGCTGTGTGAGTGGTCGCCGTGGGGAGGTGGGTTCTCTGTGGGGCCCCTGGTGAGGTGTGGAGCCATGTAAAGGGTCCGCCGTGGGGATGAGGGCTGTGTGTGGGGCTCCTGGGAGACTGTGGGGCTGTGTGGGGTCCCTGCTGGGGTGTGGGGCCATGTGAGGGGTCCTCTGTGGGGAGGGAGGCTCTCTGTGGGGTGTCTAGTAGGATGTGGGGGCCTTGGTGGGGTGCAGGGCCGTGTGTGGGTCCCCCATGGGGATGGGGGCTGTCTGTGGGGCACCTGACAGGGTGTGGGGCTGTGGGGGGGCCCTGTTGGTGTGTGGTGCCACATGAGGGGCCCCCGTGGGGAAGGGGGCTCTCTGTGGGGTGGTGCAAGAGGACTTCGGGAGGCGTGGGGCCGGGTTGGGGGCTGGATGGGCGGGCTGAGTGGGGGGCTCGGGGCTGCCATCGCCCTGTTGAGGCCTGCGCCCGCTGCTCTGTGTTCCAGAACAAGATCGTGGACCGGTGCGAGCAGCTCCAGCTGCAGAGCGCTGCCATCGCCCGGCATGTGGATGAGGTGCTGCCTGCCAAGGACCAGGGTGTCCTGGTAAATCCCTGTCCCTTCTCCCAGGGTAGGGTGGAGCAGAGCTGGCCCTGTGTGTTCACTGTTTCCATTGGAGATGCTGAGCTCTGGGGGGCTTGTCGGTGTGTGGAGGTTGTCTCCCTCCTAGCCGGCTGCTTGTGTGAGTGGAGTGCCAGGATGCACCTGCGATTCCTGCTTCATCTGCCTAAAAAATGTACACAAACAGTACATTTCTTGTTGTTACTGTACAGCCACTAAACATCCCACTAGGACCAGTCTTAATTCCTGATTTTAATTGTGCGTCACTGTCACCAAGGTCAAAAGACAGTTATAGTGGTGGCTCTGTTTCTAGCTAATAGTGAATCCAGGAAGATCCGCAAAGCAATGGGACCTAGTCCTTTGCAGATTGTCACTTAGATACCAGGGTTAGGCCAGGAGGCAGTAGGCAGGTCTGGGACTGGTTGTCCCGTTTACTTCTGCTTGCCTCGTGATGATTACCGTGGCTTGGGCTCAATTAACAGAGTAATCTTAACAGCTGAGCCCACAGAAAGCTGGCAGAAGTGGTTGGTGCTCTTGCTGGGGTTGAAGCAAGGCTGCTATTTCTCCTCTCTCCTTGCTCTGGCAGAATGCAGCCAATGCGGCACGGGAGCTGGTAATCCAGAGGCTGATCTTCGTGGGGAACGCGTGTGAAAATGAAGAACAGCGGTTGCTGGAGAAGGTGCACACGGAGGAGGAGCGGGCGCACCAGAGCATCCTGACCCAGCAGGTGCATTGGACTGAGGCTTTGCAGAAGCTGGCTGCCCTCCGAACCTACCTGGTGAACATGATCACCAATCTGGATGACCAGGGCTTGGTGGTAAGTACTGCTCCTTGTAACAAGGGACAAGTCAGTCAGCCCAGAAGTGTTCTAGGTTTTTTATCATGGATATTATGGGGCTTAAATATGGTGTTCAGCAGCTTGCTGCACTGACAGTGAGGAGACAGAGTTGGACAGGACCTATGTTTGCAGGTCTAGCTCAAGGAACCTCCTTCACTTGGTCCTGACAAGCCCCCCTGCTTTCTTAGTAGTTCTGCTTAAGCCTAGTGCTGCTTTTGCTTGCAGTGAGGTTCAGAACCACCCAGGCTCAGGTCTCCAAACTCTTGGCTGGAAGCTGCCACCTCAGGACAGCTATGGGTTGAGAGCTGCTCTACAGCAGTTAATTGGACCACCAGTTTTCTAGTGTTCTGTCTAGTTTTAATCAAAACATGACCCTTGGGAGCACCTGCAGCTCTTCTTGAAAGTCTGCCCTGTTGTCTGGCATACTTTTCTTTGGGATATTTACCATGCAAAGCAGGCCATGCTTCCCTTTGCTCAGTTCCTTTTCGGGCTATTAAATTGTCTCAGTTTACCCAAGCGATTACTCTCATTGTAGACATGAGTGGGTAGGCATTGCACCTCCTCTTCCTTGCTCTTAGCCTCTGCTTGCCACATGTAACTTTGTGAAGAGCGGGGCAGCAGCTCTGCTTGGAAAACAGAATCGAACCCATGGACAGAAGGTAGATAGATGGCTGTTCCTTTGTGGGAAACACAGCTTCTATCCTGCCCCAGCATCTTAGCTGGCTGGGCTGTGGCCTCACTGTAGAGAGCAGAGGTTGGAAAGCAAGATCCATCAGATGCCCATGGCAGAAACCAGCAAGATCCTCAATTTCTCCTTTTATCCCATAGTGGAGGGTAAATAGGGATCATGCGTTCTCCACCTTGGATCATTGGTGTTGGTATTTCTGTCTCTTGGGAATCGATATGTGTCATGTCACAGGAAAGTAAAAGGCATGTAGAGCACCCTGCAGCTCATATTTGAGTAGAGATCAAATATTTTCCTGCTACTTTGTGAACTGGGCTGTACCTTGAGAACACACCATTGCCAGTGGGTACAGAAGCAAGTGGGACTGATGACGAGGTTTTCTGACTCTTGGCTTAAGTCCTCGGCAGATTCACCCGTTATTGAAAGCTTTGGGGTTTGTTTGCTGCAAGCACAGGATGTTCTTGCACCGTGCCCTGACGGGGTGGGGGTGGAGGGGGGACCTCAGGACTGGGGTTTTCACACTCTGGGTAAGGCAGAGTGCAGCGGTAAGAGCTCCCAGATGCAGACAGGCTGGTCTCTACCAGAGGGTATGGAGTCAGAGCTGGTTCTTTGTGGGTCTGAGACTTTCCACCTGCCTCAGCTCTCCAATGTTTCCCTTGTGCCAGACGATCCAGGTGTACTTGCGGTCTTCTGCTGTCATGCCACTTGCACACACAGCAGAGCAGTGGCAGGCTCTGTCTGGATGCTCCCATGCCCTTCTCAAGCTGTTTGTCACCCAGCCACCCAGTCCCACTGGTGCAGCAGACATTACCCCTAGCTAGATGTAGATGATGTATCGTCCTCAGCTATTCCCACTTGTTCTCCGAGTCAAGGAGTGGAAAGTGCTGCAGCTGAAGGTAATGGTTGTTGGACACTCCCCCTGCTCCCCAGGGCCAGTGTTGGGGAGAGGAGCAGTTTTTCTGGGTCAGGAAGGAGAACAGTGTTCCCTGGGTCCCAGGTTTGTTGTGCCCCAGCCTGTGTTTGGGATTTTATCTGTGGGGATATCAGCTATGATGACTCTTTCTCTCCTTGTCCCCAGCACGCAGAACAAGACGTCTTTGAGAGGTTAGTACCTGGCTGCTCCTGGTCATTTCCCTGACCCCTGCTCCAAGCTTACCTGCACCCTCCATGGCTCCCGCTGTGAGCAGTGTGCCATTGCTCAGGCAGTAGGTGACACCCCCTCTTTCCTCCCTCGTGCTGCTTTTGTTGAGGACAAGGACAGAGCACAGAGATGCCAGCGTGGCCTCTTGTCTCTGCTTCACCCACTGCACTGCAGCTCAATATGGAGGAGTCTTGGCACCTAGAAACGCTCCATGTGCAATGTCTCCCTGGAGGCATGGACAGAGGCACTGGCCCTTGCTTGTGGGAGACCTTCTCCAGCTCCTTGGTAACCTCTGCTGGGCTCCCTGGGAGGTGGGGCAAGCCTGTCCCTGGCCTGTTGGCAGGAGGTAGGATTGTCTGCCTGGAAAGCTGGTGTGCTCCATGCCTGGGCGTCTGCTGGCTCCACATTCGAGCTGCCTCCTTCCAGGACAGAGAGATTGCATGGAGTGGATAAAAAAGTGCGGGTGTCAGCATTTCTGACAGTCATCATTAGTAACTTTGGGCTGCCCCTTCCTTGAGAAGGTTGCCCAAAAAAATGGGCAAAAAAAAAAAGTGCCCATGCATTTTTACAGGCATTTATTTCCATGGCTGCTGAAAGGGTGCTAGCTAGCACTGGTTGGACTCTGCTATCCAGAGGACTTTCAGTAGTATTTTTGCCTGGAGCCTGCCCATAGAGTAAGAAATCGGCCGCAGCACATCACCAGCAGCCAGTGCAGCAGCCTTACTTACAACCATGAGTTCATGTGCGTACTGCTGGCCACAGGAACCCAGCAAATCCTCAGTCTCCTTCCTATGCCTTATGAAACCCAGAGTCCCGGCTTGCTCTCCTGTTGTATCCCTCTTTGTTCTGACAGCGAGCCTTTGTTGATAAGAGGGAAATCTGATTCTCTCACTGCAGCCTGTTCATTGTGCTCCTCCTGTACCTTGATGGCTGCTCTCAGACGCATTTAATCTGTGTCTGCTGAGTGAGGAGACCATGGACTCAGGCTGCTGGGATTGTGTTTTGAAACACAGGTCCTTCCAGAAGGTACTGTAATCAAAACAAACCGAAAGTACCACTTGGGAGGAGAGTTTGTCCAGAAACCCCTGGTGCAGTTTCTCTGCAGCAATTGCCTCTCTTGCAACTGCTCCAGCTCATATTTCTGTCATACTTCCTGGTGATCTTAAACATCTCCCAGCATTGGTCAATAAATCTTTGTATTTCAAAATAACTCTTGTGTTCCTTTGCTAGGACAGAGGTGGCGGAAGGAATCTTAGAACCACAGGAGTCCCCGAAGTTAAACTTTAATCAGACCTGTGTTCAGAGTCCACTGCTGCATCGATTATGGGCCTCCGCTGTTCTCTGCTGCATCACAGGTCAGTGCCTCGCTCAGGTCTCACGGTCTTTTGGGATTCCTGCATGCTTATTCACATTGTGCCCAAAGAAACACCCTGATGCTGTGTCCTGCCTGGGACATGGGGCATCCTGCCCTCCTCTGCTGCCCCAGCCCCTGCTAGTTGCTCAGAGCCCCCCAGCCAGGGGGACAGCAGCAGCTGTAGGAGGTTTGGGAGGGGGAACAGGGGCTCGAAGCAGCTGGTTGTGGCTAAGAGGAGACCAGGGGTTTGAAAAGACTGTGCCATTTATTGGCTCTGTTTGATTAACCTCACTTGGTTTCTTTTGCTGTTTCCTGGGTCACTTGGTGACAGCTGTGAAGCTGATACTGCTGTAGGAATCTCTGTCACAGAAATTCTTCTTTACCACATTGGCCTGCTGGTGATTCTAAAAGAGGGTGAACTCACCCACGTGGCGTCTGTGAGACGCTCTGATGTGCTGAAAAGAGAAGTGAGTAAATGCAGTAGCTTTCTGATCATAAGCTGAGATTGTGGCTATGCACGAGCTGGTGGTTTGTTGGAGATGTTTCTGATCTGGTTCAGCTCTTGCTGTACAGATGAGGTTGCATCGGAGGCATTCGTGAGGCCAGTGACGTGCTCTGGGTACGGTTTTACCGGCTTGGTGTTGGCTCTGTTGAGCAGGGAGAGGCGTTTTTCTTCCGGATTTGATCTGCTCAAATTGCTGATTGTGAAAGGTTTGCTTTTCTTCTTGCTTCCAGGCCATCATGAGAACGTTTCAAATGTATTTTTTGTTCCTCAAAGGTGGCAATATCCTTCACAATTTGAAAACATTTGTCCCATGTGCCACCTCATGAACAATCCCTGGGGTCATCTTCCCAAAGCTTTTGGATTAACCTTTGATTTTTGCTCATCTCACTCTTGATGCTGATGAGCAGTTCAGTTTTTCCCTGTTTGCAGGTCCCTCTCCAAGGTATGCGCTTCTGGCTTTTATTGCTCACATGTTTTCCAGTATTAGCTTGAGAATCTGTGTGTACCAGACAACACCATCATTTGTTTCTTCTACTGCAAACTCTGGTGTTGCTCTCCCTTTGTGATTAATTTCCTTCTGTTTTGAGCCTTCAAGTGCTGGCAGTCGTGCAGACTTCTGCAGTTGTACATTGGCAAAGTTGCGCGGGTTCTCAGCAGATGTTCAGAGCTGTCAAGTCATGCAGGAAACCTTTCCCTAATTCTCTTGTGACAAAGTTTTTTTTTTCTGGTTTCCTTTCCCAATAGCATCCTTGTCAAATGTAATGACTCTAAGGCATTTGATCCTAGCAGTGGGTCTGTTGGTGCTATTATTACCCTTTGATTTGGTTTGGCGTTTTTTTTGTTGTTATATTTAACATGCCATTAATGCATGCTGAGGATGCCTGCCATCTCCTTGCTTACCTCACTAGTCCTTAGTCCACCCAGGACCTAGCCTTAGAGCTTTAATATTAACTGCAGCAGTCCTAGCTTTCATTAAGATGCAGTAATGTTATGTTTCACTTGGTGGTTCCTCCTCCCAAAGGCAGTTGAACAGATGGCAGTCTTGTTTATTTGCTTGAAAAGAGTAAATTCCTAACCTCGACGGTTTGCCCTATAGCCTTTCAAAAACTTGGAAACCAGCAGGGAAAAGAACTGCCATTTCACCCTCAAAAATAAACATGATTCCTTTGATGTCTTTACTTGGCACTAGGCTTCTGTATCACTTACATTTGGGGTTGGCAGCTTCTTCCTTAAACTGAGAGATGATGTAAATCTCCCGGCACCACTCTGGGAGGGATCTCAGTTCATGGCCACCCATGCTAGTCCTGCTGGGGGGCAGGAAAGTGGTGATGCTGGCTGATGGAGGCTGCAGGGGTGACATAGACTGAAGCTGTCCCAGCTGGCTGAGACGTTGGGCTGCTCCATGGTGACCTTCTGCGCCATGGACCAGGCTGGGTCTGGTTTCTACCTTGGTGCCTAAATCTAGCTATGAGGATTTTAATTTCAGATGTGTGGAGTTGGAAATGGGAACTAGGATTTTTAAAAGTAGTAAAATGTGCTGAAGCTAACACATAGATACTTGACAGAGATGTTAGCCATGTTAACTTACCTACTCGACACCCCTTGTCTCTCTAAAGTGGCAAGGCCACTGTACATAGAGAAAATAGATTTTGGGGTGAGATGAATTCCCAGTGGAATTGTTCATCAGAATATGTTAGAATATCTGGAAGGCAGATTTAATCAAAACAAAACATTTGTCTGTGTGGGAAAATTTGTTGATCTGAATTACTCTGCTGTTACTCTGCCAGCGCTTCCCCTCCCTCAGATACTCTCCTGTAATCATAATTCCACAACAAAGGTACATGGGTGTCACTGGGGTGATATTTCCTCATGCACATGATTCCTGTACATGAACACCAGAATGCAACCCTGTACCTAGGTTAGATGTGTGTTGCACAATATGAGGTTTAATGCCCTTCTTCTGTCAGAGGAAGATAAAGTCTCATACTGCTCCGTTTTCTGTGAATTCTTAGCAGTGTTTGGCTTCCTGGAAAGTCAACCTACAAATAGGCAGTGTGGGCAAATACAGCTGTGGAGACCAACAGAGGGCACAGCGTGGAAGGCAGGCAGGCTGCTGCTCAGTGAAATAAATCATCAAATGAATGAGGTTGTCTGCTTCAGTTGGAAGGGGATGCTGTCTTCAGCTCCTCTTTCTGCTCGCTCCTCTTTCTCCTCTTTCTGTTGCCTGCAATAGTCTCCTCCTAATGCACAAGCATGCATGACAGTTCCCCATTGTCTAAACTGATAAATCAGCCTCAGTTTGTCTCCTGCCAGGGAGCACCAGGGCAGTTGCTGTTCCAGGAAACCCCTTGATCAGCGCTGCTGCTGTTCAGTGCCGCTTGCTGGTCAGAGGGATGCTGACCTGGGTCTGCATAGGTGCTGGAGCAGGTTGGGCTTTGGGACCACCCCACTGGGGCTGCAGTGTAATGGTTTGATTCTTTAAGGGCCTCATCCTGCCACATGCTGGATGCTGAGCAGAGGGTGGTTGAGAAATGGCTGGAGCAGGCGTGATGGTAGAGCTCTTGTTGGTGGCAGGGCTGGGAGATCAAATGACTCACCTGCTCCAACCCTGTTTCTGTGGTGGTTTAAGACCCAGAATGAATGAAGAGAGGGTGGGGGAAGGCAGGGCAAGGAGGGGCACCTGCAGGTAGACACTCACTCTCCCGGGGAGCAGGTGAGTCAGAGTCAGCTGGGTATCAGCCTCATCTCTGCTTAGTGAATTTACGGAGTGAGGGAAACACTTGTGCAGTTATTCAGCCCTCGCTCCCGGTCTGCAGACCTGCTGAGGGGTCTCATGGGGGGAACGTGAGCGATGCTGGGTGCTATCAGCCTGCAGGGGCAGGCATCCTCCAGGCCAGCCTGGCTCTCACCCCAGGCTGCAGTTCGCTGGGGTTGTGCTGTGGCAAACCCAAATCAAGTCATGGCCATGTTCATCTCTAATGCCTGGTGCCACCTCCCTCCACGGCTCCAAACAGCTCACAGTGGGTTGATTAATGATGTGGGCTTTATAAGAGGAAAGGGATTTCCTCTGCCCAGCCCTCTCTGTTCCTCCTCGTTCCTGTAAAACCAGCTTTGCAGGTTTTCTGCAAATAGCCCTGCCATCCTTGCGCAGGCTCTTGACTCGCCCCAGCTATGGGAGGAGTAGTCAGGTCCTACTCACCCACAGTGGGGGTGGGAAGGGATGGGGGCTGTGGTTTGGGTCTCTCCCAAAAGCAATATGAACCAAACCTGCTGAGTTCTATTCTGTGGGGATTCGGGCCAGGGTCGATGTAAGATAAGCAGCATCTTCTCTGACTGCAGGACTTCTAGTGCAAGGCGGAGAGGTGTCTGGTGAAGTCTGGGCTTTGATGAGTCCCTGGCTTGAGAGGGGAAGCTGCGGGGAGCTGCTGTGCTGGCACTCAGCCTGAGCCCCTAACACTGTGTCACCCTGGAGGAGCAGATGGGTCTGCAGGAGTGATGTGCAAGGACAGGGCTGTTGTGATTGTGTTTCTGATGGCCATGACTTCTTTGGGTGGTTCAGGTGGGAGCCACTGAGTTGATGCTCACCACATGGCTTCTTTTGCAGGTTCACAGGAGATTCACATTGATGAGAAAACTGTCAGCCCCCACCTCAGCCTGTTGGAAGACAAGAAAACCCTGACCTTCAGCCCCAAGAAAGCAAAGGTGGACTTGGACTGCCCTGAGCGTTTTGACCACTGGCCCAATGCTTTGGCTACTGTGGCTTTCCACTCGGGAGTCTGCGCATGGAAGATCAGTGTGGAGAAGAGCTGTGCCTACAAGCTGGGGGTTTGCTACAGCTCCCTGCCACGGAAGGGGTCTGGCAACGAAGCCCGCCTGGGCTTCAACACTGTCTCCTGGGTCTTCTCACGCTATGACAAGGAGTTCAGGTTCCTGCATGCCGGGCACCCGCAGGCAGTGGAGCTAATCAAGTCTCCGGCTCAGATTGGGGTGCTGGTTGACTTTGCGGGAGGGGAGGTGCTCTTTTACGACCCTGATTCCTGCACCATCCTCTTCTCCCACAGGGAGACCTTCACAGAACCCCTCTATCCTGTGTTTGCTGTGGCACACCAGAGCATCTCGCTTGTCCAGTGAGCGGAAGCATTGTGCTTCCTGGGGCAGGTGAATATACAGCTGTATATACAGTCACTGTATATACGCTATACAGTACCTGTATGGGGGAAAGGAGCCCTGACAGGGCTACTGGCTTTTGTACAGTGGTGTTCAGACAAGACCTGCCTTCAGACTACATCTGTTCTTCATGTGTTTTATGGCAGCTTTCCTTTCCTCCTGGAGGCTACACTCACCCTGCGTCTGCTGTGCCGGTGTGAAGGGTCAGGGTAATGCCTGGCTCTGCCAGCGGCTGCAGGTGAATCATTTAATTCCTCTCTGACCAAGGGCAGCTTTCCAGCCTGACGGTGGGCTTTAGAAAACAGGAGAGGTATTTAGGATGTTTGGAGAAATGGTAGGGAACAGGCACATGGAAAGGGCCATCATTGGGACACAGCTGGAGACAGTTTGGGATGAGCCGCCCTATGCTAGAGCAGGGACAGTGTGGGGGGCTGTCACCCATGGGGGACCCTTGCTGGGGCAGGGGCACCCCTGAGGGGCTGTGGCCTGTGTCAGAGCCCATGTTAGAGCAGAGGAGCAAGAAGCAAGGAGCAACAGAAAGAAACCTAACCTGAGCTGCTCCTCACCTCACCAAAGGGAGTGGGGGGTAGGTTGAGTGTAATGTGGCGAAAACATGGGGAGCCAATGTTAGGTAAGGAGGAAGAAGTGTTGGACTGAAGTAGAGCCAGGAAGAAAGGGAAGCACCTTTCCTGCCTGTTTGAAATTTGTCATATTTATTTCTCAATACCCAAATCAGTAAAGTTTGTTAATTGGCAGTATATGAAATTAGGTGAAATTGCCCAGCTCCAGACTGTTTTGCCCATGGCAGGAGGCCTGCAACTGCCTCCTGGCCACTGCTGCCAGGAAGGGTCAATGCTGGTAAGGGGGCAAACCTGGGGTACACGAAGACGTGCAGGGCCTGTGTGCAGCTTCCTGGGTGCTGTGCATGGGCAGACCTTCCCTGGGATGGGACCAACCTCGGCTCTGCTGCTGCACTTGCACAGGGGAGTGACAGAAGGGATAAACCTCAATGTCTGCCTCCCTCCCTCCTGCCAGAATGAGTCTTCTGGAGTGCAGCCTGACCCAGGCCCCAGCTCCATTAGGGGAAGACACCACTGCTGACCCTCTTCCATAGTGTTTTTAGAGCTATGAAAGACAGCAGCAGCAATGCTAAGCATGAGATACATTTTATTGCAGCACTGCTCCCTGCCCTCAGAAGCACTTAATTCTTTTCCCTGCCCAACCAGCAGCAAGAAATCCCATGCCAGGACCAGTTCACTGCTCAGCAGCAGCACTGGTACTCCTCTGAAATGCAGCTACCCCTTCTCAATAAGAGCCAGGAGATGGGCGAGTGTGGGCAGGACATGCTCAGGGGGCACCTCTGGCTCCTCAGCCTGTCCGGCAGCCTGGAACAGAAAGCTGTGCATGCCCACAGCTCGGGCTGCCCTGTAATCCTGGGTGTAGCTGTCCCCCACGTGAGCCGCCTGCTCTGGTGGGACCCCACTGAGGCACAGGGCTTTCTCAAAGATCCTCCTGTCTGGCTTGGCAAAGCCCACATCCTCGGAGGTGAGGACAAATTCAAAGTGGTGCCGCAGGTTGCACTGGGAGAGGATATTTTCCAGCCGGTTATCAAAGTTGGAGACAACTCCCATGTGGAAGCCATGCTGGCAGCAGTGGCTCAGGGTCTCGCTGGCTCCCGGCAGCACCTCCCAGTTACGGGCACTGCAGAAGCCATGGTAGAGTTTTTCTGCCACCAGTGTCAGGACGCCATCTTCGTGCACACCTGAGAGCCTGAAGGTCTGCTTCACAACGTCGACCCACCACTGCTGGGAGCTGAGGCCCTGGCCTCGGCCGTAGTTGGGGAAGCGCTGGCTCTGGACTCTGTATGCCTCCTGGAAAGACTGACCAAGAGCCTCCGGCCGCACCCAGACCCCATGAGCCTGGGCCTCGGCCGCATAACTCTCTCCCACAGGCTGCCGCAGCCGCAGCAGCGTTCCCTTCACGTCCCATGTTAGCAAGCGGAGCCTAAGCATGGCTTCAGTAAAGCTCAGGACTAAGGGAAACCTAGAACAAACAGGGAGGTGAGAGCTGGGTGCTCTGCTGAAAGCGAGTCAGTGCTGAGCAGGGCTCATGCCACAGGGGTGTGGGCACCGGCCCTTTGTACGCATCACCCCACTGGTGTCAGAGGCCCCCGTGGGGGGCTCGGGCCCCCTCTGGGCTCTGCACCGAGACGTGGTGGTCCCGAGTCCCGGGCTGCAGTCTCCCAGGCCGGGGCAGCTGTGCCGCCCCCCCCCCCCCGGTGCTGCAGCAGGGCCTTGCTGGGTGACTGGGGGGGGGGTAGGTGCGCATGGGGCTATACGCACGGGGTACGGGGGCTGGGTGTCCGGGACGCACCCGGGGCTGAACCCGGGTTGTTGGGGCTCGGTGTACGGGGCGCACGCGGGGGTGCGGGCGAGTGGGGCCCCCGCGGCTCACATTGGGGCTGAATGTGCGGAGTGGACCCGGAGCTCACCGGGCCGGGTTCCCGGTGCACGGGGGGAGGCGGGGGGGCTGGCTGTGCGGCGGCCCGGGGGTACGCGCGGCCCCGCAGCCCACGGTCGACCCCTGCCCTGCACCCACCTGCGCCGCTCCCCGGCCGCCCCGGAAACCCCGCAACCCCCGCCTCCACCCGCCGGAAGTCCCGCCCCCGCTCTCAGGCCCGTGCCGCCGCCGCCTCCTCCTTCAGCCACCGCAGGAGCTGCGGCGCGAAGTACGTGATGATGGTGTCAGCCCCTGCGGAAGGACGAGACGCTGGAGCCCCCCCGGGGGGGGACGGGACACAGGGAGGAGGGGACAGGGTCGAGGGGCGTGGGGGGAAGCAGGCCTTGGGGCCGGCTGCCTCACCTGCGCGCCTGAAGGCCGTCACTGCCTCCTTGACTGCAGCCTCCAGGCTGAAGGCCCCGGCCTGGGCCCCATGCCACAGCATGGCGAACTCCCCTGAGACATGGTAGACGGCCAGCGGGTGGGTGGGGTGCTGAAGCAAGCACCGTGGGAGGGAGGTCAGCCGGTTAGCACAGAGCACACCCCTCCCCCTGACCCATGTCCCCTCCTTACAAGACATGAAACCAACAGTCACAGCCCCTCTGCTTTGGATATCCAAACTGGCCATCCGAAACCCGCACCTCTCTTCCCCCTCCTCCTCCAGGGACACCCAGTGCCCTTGCTGGCATGCCAAAGGAGCTTACGCGGGCCTTGACATCCCTCACAAGGTCCAGGTAGGGCATCCCCGGCTTCACCATCAGCATGTCTGCTCCCTCCTGCACATCCCGGTCCTGTAAGGGGAATATGTGCATGACCCCGGCAGCTCAGGCTAGAAGGAACATTTTCCAGCAAATCCACCATTAGTTTTCCTCAGAAGTTTGGGTCTGGTGGTTGGTTTTCCCAGGAGGGATCACAGGAGGGTTTGGTGAGCCCCTGATGGCCACAGGAGCCCACGGACAGGCTGCAGTGGCTGGGGGACGATGCTCACCTCCACAGACACACAGCGCCTGGGGAGAGCTGGTGGCTGCATGTCCCTGGACCTGACACCCCAAACCACAGCAGGGTATGGGGTCACCAACCCCACAGCTCCCAGCGCACAGTCCTCAGGCCCATGCTGGGGATCAGCTCTCTGGCAGGCTGATAGGCCTCATGTTTTGTTTGTGGAGGGGGGAAATCCTTGACCATTTCAGCTAGCATGCCTCCTACCCCCTTTTGACTCCATCACCCCTGACCTTGCTCTCCCCCAACTCTGCTGCACTTCTGGGTGTGAAAGCTTGTCACCTAGGCACCACATGAGGGTTTTCCAGCCCCCACAGCCATAAACCCATGACCCTTGGTGCTGCCCTGGGCAGACTGATGCTGGTTCACTCACCACGGCACGCATTGCCAGGCCCCTGGCGCCTGGGGGCAGCTGGTAGCATCGCCTGTCTCCAAAGGCAGGTTTGGATAGCGCAGCATCCCTGGTGACAGGCAAGGCAGAGGGCAGGGGATGAGGACCAGCACGGCTCCCCATGCCTCTTGCCTTGTATAGCTTCAGTAACATGAGGAAAGGCTAGGACAAGTGCCTGAGCCATCAGGGCCAGTAAAAGGGGGGCTCTTCTGACCCACCTTAGAGCCCCAGGATCAGCAGACCCCCAGCAGAGGTCCAACAGGTCCAAGCTGTCCCGGGGAGCCATGCTTCAACACCTGCTGCCCTCCCCATGCCCAGAGTCTGGGGTAAAATTGTGTCAGACATTTTACTTTTGCTCTTTTCCAAGGCAGGTTCCTCAGGGATGCCCTGTCAGGGTCAGGCCATTCTTGGGATGAGGTCTAACAGCTGACCAAGCTGAGGCTTGTCCCTGAAGCCACCCTTTGGGGCAACACTGGCTCCTGCAACTCCCCTCCTCACTGCTCCTGGCAGCTGCAGGCAGCTCTCTCCCTGCCTGACTTGCCACCAGCACCCAGGATGAGCAGTTGAAGGGGTGGGACGGAAGATCATCCAGCTGATCATCCCACCAGCCAGCCTTTCCTGGGCAAGGTACACTTGTCTCCCTTTTGCACCAGGAAGTAGGAGAGCACTCCAAAGTGACCAACGTGGCCTCAGGTTTGGCCCAGACTCTATCTGAGGCCCATTCCCAAAGAACTCCAGGGACACACATCATGGCCAGCCCAGCCCTGGCTGGGGACAATCCCAGCTGAGGGACAGACCCACCTGAAGGGACCATAGAAGCATGAAGCAAACTTGGCGCTGTAGCTCATCACTGAGACCTGCAGAAGAGAGTAGAGCCATGAGTGCCAGAAGCTTGGTGCTGTATCCCGGCACCAGGGCAGTAGTGATTCCCTCCCATGGCTGTTTTATAGTCTGCCCCACAACCTCCTTCCCCTGCCAGTGGCCTGGCACCTTGCTGTCCCCATGTCCAGCCAAGGGCATTCCCTTCCTGCATGCACTGGGGCAGGGAAATGCCTATGGCATGTCCTGGGCAAGGTAGGGGTTTGCTTCTCCCACTGCTTGCCCAGGTCCTGTTGTGGTGCAGCCTCCTCATGGAGGTTGTTCCTGCCTTTGGCACATGCAGAGCCCGAGCTCACCTTGTTGCCCAGGTCATTGGAGATCAGTGCCTTCTTCATGGCCGCAATGCGCCCATCCATCATATCTGAGGGGGCAATGATGTGGCAGCCTGCAGGGAAAGACCAGAGATGCCGAGAAGTGCCCAAGGCTATGACTCTGCCTGCAGGAGGAGGTGACCCCAGGGCCAGGGGGGCCCCGGGTGCCTGCAGCTCTGCTGGGGCCAGCGTGTGGAGGGCAGGGGGAGTCTCCTCCAGCTTGGACCAAAAGCACTCTCAGTTGGAGCCAGGCCCAGTTTGCTTTTGGGCCTGCTGAAAGTGAGAGGGGACGAGTCTGTGAGAGTCAAACTTGGGTACCGCTGCCAGGACACTCCCCACCTGCTTTGGCATAGGCCAGTGACACTTCTGCTAACCGCTGGCAGCTGAGCTCATTCTGGATGGTGCCATCTTCACGCAGGATGCCTAGGAGACAAACCTGAGCTTACACGAGGGGCTGGATGGCCAGTTGCCTCAATCCCTAGGCTGGGACTGTGGCTCTCAAGACAAGCTATGGTGATGCTCAAAGCAACAGCGGGGAATGTGTTAAGGGAGCTGGATAAGGACCAGGAGACCAGTGACACAACCCTTCAGGGACTGGACACAACACGTGGGTGCTCCAGGGAAGGGAAGACAGATGGGGGACACAGACAGTGACTCAGACAGATTCAGGTGGCCTGACTGGGTGCCTTAACCACTTGTGCCTCCCACCCTGCTGTCAAAACCCAGGAGAGGTCTCCCAGGCTCAACTGCACCAGCACTGGACAGCCAAGTCTTGGGGCAGCAGCTGGCCAGACCCCACCAGCACATGGAGCTCCTCAGCAGAAAATGCCAAACTCCTAGAGATTCCCAGTGCCAGGGAAATACCCAAAGAGCAGCTCAGGAGCCCAGGCTGTTCACTCACCACAGTGCCCATGGGAAGTATAAGGGCACAAGCAGACATCACAGGCAATTAACAGCTCTGGGAAGGTGGAACGGATCTTCTTGATTGCCTGGATGGCAGGTGTGTCCTCTGCATCAGCTGCAGAACCTCTCTCATCCTGTGAGAAGAGAAATGCCTCAGTGCACACAGCCAAGGACTTCCCACTGGCTCCTCCATGGCAGCAGTTCTACCCAGGAAATGTTTTCTGAACCGTGAGGCCCTGTAATGCAGGGCAGTGTGACCACCAACGATGGAAAAGGGCAATGGAATAGTGCCTGTCAGCAGTGAGTGCAGGTCTCAGGGCCACCTGCTCTGGGAGCTGTTTGGGTGTTACTACAGTCTCCCATCCCCATCCTGCTCTGCTGAGTGAGGTGCAAGCACACCCAGAGATGCTCAACTGCTCCAGTTTGATCAGGAGATTGCCCAGCCCCACACTGCTCTCCCACACCTCTGTGGCCACCCCAAGGCCCCTGTTGCTACCACACACACTGACCTTGTGGACCTTGCTGGGCACCCCGAAGATAAGCACACACTTCAGACCGTCTTCAACGAGGGGACGCAGCATCCCCTCCAGCTTGTTTACTCCGTACCTGAGAAGAGCAAGTGTAGGGGGGGCTGCCAGGCAGCCAGACCTGCTCCATAGGGCAAGCTGGTCTGTGACTTGGATACTGGTCTGTGAGCGATCCAGCATCCACAAGCATCCACACAAAGCAGCAGCTGGAGGTACAGGGGAGGTGTTGCCTGAACACTGGGAGGAACAATCCGGGGCCTTATCTGGGCCTACAGGAGCATTATCTACCCGGCAGGGACACTCTCTGCTCTGAAAGGATGAGTATGCCCTGCCTTGGATCCCTTATCTTAGCATCCCTGTTGCAGATCCAGGCCACCTCCCTACAGGACCATCCTGGGGCCTCTCTGATCACAACCTTGCTAACATGGCAGCAGAAGAAGACAGGAGTGGCCAGTCCAGCAAGATCTAATGCATGACCGGAGGCCACATCCTTGCACAGGTTTTCTAGCTGCTGCTAGAAACTCTGTTTGCTTCCAACTTCCCTATGTGCCCAGCCCCCACGTGTGAGTGCTCTGGGACGTTGTGAGACCCTGGCACTATCCCTACCAGTGCTGGTACTTTCCCAGCATCCCCACTACACTATGATTCCTTCCACTCCCTTGGCAGACAAATGCTCCTGCCCTGCCTGATGCTGGGGGATCCCCAAGGCAGGGACCACAGAGGGCTGGAAGTGTCACCCCTGGCCCATGCTTATCTCAGGCCATACATCAACCCTGCTTGGGCATGGGGCACAGCAGTGACTGGCATGCAGCTTGGCAGGGCTGGATTCTTACCTGGCTTGTCCAGGGAGGCTGGGAATTGGCTCCACTGCATCCAGGCTGTCACTGCAGGAGGTGGATGGGACAGAGACGTGAAGACTCAGTGTGAGAAGGAAGCCCCTACCCCAGGCTTGTCTTTGGGGAATCCTTTGGGAAGTCCAAACCTATCTAAGAGCTCAGGGAGCACTGATGCCAGTCAACCTGAGCTTGGTCCATCCCTAACCCAGAGAGACAAGGCTCACTCACGTGACAAAGATGGGGTAGATGAGGTTGTAGGCATTGAAGGTGGTTGCTGTACACTGCCAGGAGCGTAGCACCGGGTGGAAGTAGCCACTGTGCAGAAGGGAGTCTGCCTGCATCTTGGGCCTTCACTAGGAGGTTGTGGGAGGAGAGTCTAAAACACCAAAAAGAACCAGCAGGCTGGTTAGTGGCAGTGTTCTGGTAAGCTGCTGCTATTGGCACATGTGAGGAGGGGGCTGAGATCCAGGCAGCCACTGCAGGACCATCCCTGTCCTGCTCCAGGCACATGCAGGGAGCACGAGCTGCAGCCCAGCCAGCTTCATCCCAACTGTCCTGGGTGCTGCACCACACTGGGTGGGTGCTGCAGGACCCCACATCAGCAGACACAACACAGCACTTCCCATAAACAGGGATGGTGGTGTTTCCTCCCCACAAAACCTTCCAATTCTGTGTGTGAAACCACCAACTTACAGCCACCAGTGCCCTCCCACAGCAGAACCACATTCACATGGTTCAGCACTACCACACTCCACAGGCTCTGTCTGTTTTAGCTTGTGTAACTTTACCAGCAGTTTTCTAATGATGAGACGGTCACTGCTTAATTAGTCTTATTTTTGCTTAACACTGTACAATTGTGCAATACAGCTTTTGTATACAGAGCAGTCAAAAGCTGCTCTTCGTACATAAAGTATTTGTGGCTACAGTGTACAGGTGCAGTTACAGAAGAGTATGGCCGCTGGAAGAGGGAGAGGTGCTGGATCATCCTGAAGACACCAGGGCTTTAAGCCCTGTGGTCACACAACTCCAGCAGCCGCTTATTGCTGGATAAGGAAAACTTAGGAGTTTCTAAGGGAGTTGGGCAAAACTGATTTTAGGGTTAACAAAGAGGAGTTACTTAACATACCTAAATCAAGTGTTAGTTACCTTATTGTTGAAACTTTTCCTGCAGCAATATTTTATTTTTCTGTAACAGTTAGATCTAGTAATTCTGCAATTAGACCATTAAGATTTAAATTTCCACTAGCACTAAATTCTCACCAACACGTGGTTGGAGGCTGCCCCGGCATGAGGCATTTGGCTGCAGCACAAAAGAGAGCAGCTGTTACAGCCCTGGGAAACAACTTCAGCAACAGACTGTTTGTACAGAGTGGCTTCAAGGACTTCTGCTGGCTGCACACACAAGGCTGCATCCCACAAACACGCTGTGCAGAGGAGCCGGGGGTGCCCCGGAAGACAAACAGCGTAAGTTCCTTAGGGACACCACAGATTTTGTTTTGAGAGCTGAAGCCCGAAGGAAGCAAAGCAGGAGGAGAGCTGGAGACAGGCTTCTGAAAGAGCAAATGGGATTCCTCTGCTGGCACCCCTGGACAGGGCAGGGCTTTCCACTGGAGACAGAGTGGACATGAAGATGGGACCCAACCCAGGGGAGCAGCCCCACGGTCCCCAGTCCCATCCAAGGAAGCATTCCCCAGCAACACACCTTGCTGCCCCCAGCTCTCTCCAGAGAGCAGACATAGCTCATGCAGTCCAGAGCAGAAAATTTTATACTCGCATCCACGACAGCAGCCAGCAACAGAGTGGGGTAGGACATGGCCCCATTCTTCTAGAAGACCTTTAATCTGAGGTGTTCACCTATTTTACACACTCAAGACCCTTCAGATACTCTAATGCTGAGCCAAATTCTCAGTCTGTATCAGGCCACCCTAGTGCATACGGCACTTGTAATGTAGGGGCAGCATCATGTTCAGGCCAGGGCTTGAACCGAGTCTTTCGTACCCCTAGCAATCACCTCTGCTTGGTGATGGGGGAAAAGGCACCTCTCAGTTACAGCCTAACACGTATTAAAAAAAAAAAGTATAAAAATATCAGATGGTGCTTGCGGGGGATGCAGACCAGCTGACCGGCATGCTGGCAGTGTCACGGCATCACTTGGCAAGTAATTTTTAGCCCTGGAAAGCTGCCACTCCAGTCCTTACTCGCAGGGAAGGGGGCAGCCCTTGGGTGAACTGGAGTTGGCAGCTCCAGCGCAGTGGCTCAGCTGCTCAGGCAGGGCTCCAGGCAGGCACCAATTGAGAACAAAGGGCTCAGTGAACAAAACCCACCTCAAGAATCCAAAAAATGCTTTAAACAGTTAATCCCACAGGAGGAAGGGGAGCAGGGACAGGGTGGGACCAGAGGCACCGGACTCTGTTGAGACAGATAGAGGCCACAGCTCCAGAAAATGCTCTCTCTGGGTTGCAGAGCGGAGATAACAGCCAGGACAGGGGGGCCCCAGCAGAGCACCCATCTGCTGTGAGGGCAGGGGAGCTGGGGCCCTCCCTTATGAGCCCCATGTGCAGGAGAAGCTGCCACCAACCAAGGGCTGCAAGGCTCCCCTTGCCCACACAGAGCTGCCATGTGCCTCACAGCTCCTGACAGCTGGGGAAGGACAGCAGGGATGCAGAGTAAGGATTGCAAGAGTGCCATGATAAGGGGCTGTTGCACCACATACGCTGTGCCCTAGAACAGGGCTATTTCCCCCGAGATCCCCTTAGGGATCACAGCAGAGCACACGCGCCTCTTTCTCTGACATTAAGGGCCCAAATCTGTCTTTCTAAAGCAATCTGCTTCATGCACACCAGAGCATCAGTAAGGAGGAGTTTAAGAACAGCCCTGCAACTCCCTCCCAAGCAAACAGCTCTGCAGCAGCGTGGTTTCACCTTTGCTCCTCCACGGCAGAACTGCTTGAGAACCAGCCCAAACGCCACAGCACCCGAACCTGCACCTTCACCCAGCCCAGGCCTGCCATGGTGACCTGAGTGCCTTGCTGTACTTGAGGGGAGAGAAGCAACTGCAGAATGAGAGAACCACGCACACACCACCCTCCTGTTTGCACTAGCACAAATTAAACAAACTTAGTGGACGGGCTGAAGCCAGACCCGACGTATGCCAATGGTGAGCTGCAAAGGTCTGCTCCAGCTGCCGAGAGCACCACTGAGCCAGCAGCTGCCTGTTCGCTGGAAAGACACGAGGAAGTTGCTTTCCAGCATTTTGGGATACGGAAACGCACACAGCCTCATCCTGCGGTGCACAGCGATTTAACTGAAGCCCTGGAGACGCACAAGCTCCAAAATCCCAAGTGGGAGCAGCGATGGACTAGAGCGTACTAGGACAGCGGAGCTCCCCGGGGAGACAACGGAGCTGCGAATTAATTAACAGTCACTAACAAAGGTCAAGACGTTATAGAAGATTTCATCTTCTAGGTGGGATCTAGAAATGGGGATGCTCGGGGCAGGGGGGGCTGTAATTACACGGCATGATGAGCGGGGGCTCAGGGCTGACTCCAGCCCACAACATCACATAGTGCTCGGTGACTTCCCCACGCTTGCCACGGTCACCGCGGGTTACCGAGCAAAAACCGGGCTGCCCTTGCTGCCTTACCGAAGGCTGCCTGCACCCAAGTGGTGCCTCCTTGCCCGGCCGGGCCCAGCCCCTGGAGTCATCCCGATCTCTGGTCAGCCTTACAAGAGGCCGGGGGGGGGGAGGGCGGCCCCCCCCGGTCCCCGACCCCGGATCCCCACACTCACCTACCGCTGCCGCCGCGTCCCGCTCCAGCCGTGTAACTATGCCCTGGGCCCTCGCGATTTACATAACCCCGCCCCACCCCTCTGATTAGCATAGACACACCCACACTGGGATGGCGGCGGGAAGTCTCGCGCGGCGGAGCGCGGGAAAAGGCTGGAGGCATTGCGGTGGGGTGCCTTGGGGTGGGGGGGGAGCAGGGTTTTGAGCGGGGTGTGAGGGTCTGGAACAGGGCTGGGGGTGCTGGGGGGGCATGGAACAGGGTTTTGGGGTGCTGCAGGGGCTTGCCCTGCCAAGGGAGGCTGGAGCCACACTGCAGGCCTGGCAGCACACATACGGGACAAGCTATTTTCTCCATCTCATCAGAGCATGGGAGATGCACGGATCATGTTTATTCGTCTTCAGAAAGATCAGGCAAATTATAAAGCATTTTTCCCCAAAAGGGGCTTACTCTAATAGATACATTCTCATGGTGGTCTGTAGCTCCCACAGGACAACATCATTTCCTTAACCTGCTGCAGTACATAAACACCGACCTAGTATCTCTCCTCCCTTTTCCTTCCAGCCTAGTGCCTCTCACTGGGAGCGAGGGAGAGATGAAGACTCCTTCCACCAGGAATTCAAACACCAGCACCCAAACCTCACTTCTCCGATAACTGGAAACCTCCTCTTCCGAGACTCCAGGATTCCCTTGCTCCTCTCACACACAAGTGAGCTTGCAGCAGTCTTCATCCCCCCTTTGCTGTCAGCTTGTCCCTAAACAATTTCAGTGAGTTTGCTTCTGCCTTCGCTGCATGCTCAGATGCGTGCTCATGCAATCACAATCAGCTCATTTTATTACTGACAGAAATAAGAGACTCCACTTCCGCAAAAAATCTGGCTTTTATTTAGATATTGTTCCCTTCCAGAATATGCACCCCAGATACGTACTAGAAGATGGGGGG
>JANZLQ010000055.1:9154770-9176311 GCA_026212715.1 Elanus axillaris | reverse complement strand
GGGGCGGGAGGGGAAAGAGGAAAAAGAGCTAGAAGGAAGAAGGCCCTTATTGTTATTGGAGATCTTGGGAAGACATAAACTCAGTCTTTTCATCTGTTACTGACTGCATGCCAGTAGAAACTAGAGAGCAGAAAATCCTTGTTGATTCAGCTCTTTTCAGGAGCTGGGCTTGTCTGTGGGAAGCCATCATGCCATGAAAGTATAAAGGCAGGGTTGCTCTTTTAGGTAGCTAGCCCTGCATCAATTTTTTTTGTGAAAAGGACATACTATTCCTCACAAGTGCTATTTTAAAACCACACATCAGCAAAACTCGTGGATTTTACTTCAACATACCTAAAACTTTCCTCCAGTTTCCTTCACAGGACCTCAGTTAAGTTCAAATATCAGGTTTCTTAGTCTTCAAAAAGACTGGTCAAATAAAAAAGCATTTTTCCCAAAAAGAAGCTTATTCTAATAGATACTTTCTCAGAGAAGAGAAAGGCATCAAAGCTAAGAATTCAAGTATAAAAGAACAAACCTATATGGGTACTAGGAATACAAACAGCTTGTTTCAACCCATCTTTCTTGAAGGACCTATTTCAAAAACCACAGGCCTGAGGCTGGCCCTCCTAGGTAGAGCATCCCGTCCTCACTGCCCTCCTGGAGCCCATCACACTGGGAGGCTAGCCGCATCTCTGGAATGACTGTCAAAGGCTAAAGATAGATCTTGGATGCCATTAGTCCATTCCAGTTGTGAAGAGGAAAAAAACCCCAACAAGATCCACCACTATTCTACATTTAAACTTGCTGCAGTCACCAACCTGTCTGCAGGAACTGCAGCTCTGCAGAGGGAAAGGAGGCAAGACCATCAGATCCACTGGTGCCCACTGCTGACCTAAAACAAACGTACCACTTGATACAGCCACCTTTTTTCATCCCCAATACACACTGTAGCCATTCATTTTGCTTCCAATTTTTAATAAAATTCCTCTTGTCTCCCAGGGCTTTAAAGACACAGAACAAGCACTTTTGGTATTTAGTTTACACTCTAAGTGCTGTGAAGTTTTTTTGATTTAGGTTGATTTGGGTGAGTCAGCTGAGCGGACCACTGGTCCTTGTACAGTTCTACTGTATTGCTGCGTAAGACTGGTAAGGTTGAAAGACACAGTATCACTGTCACAGTTACAGCAGAAAGAGAAGGCACAGCCAGAATGCAAGAAAGTAAAGGAAAAACACAAGTCACCTGAATAGAAAGCTTCAATGTTCAGCTTCCGAGCCTCCTGACATCATCGTGTAGATTCTAAACCACAAAGGGTTAATGATCTATTTGATTCTGCCCGTGACTTGGTTTAACAAGCTTATTCAACAGTCTTTCAAGTTCTCCTGGCCAGCTGCTGCACTGACCATCAGACATTTCTTTTCTCCTCTATTTCAGAGCCAACTCAGCATAAAAAGCCCAGTCCCATTACTGTCTGTTCAGGACCTGGGGAGAGTGCAAAGCCCCCTATGCACAGGGAAGAGTAGTCCTTCCAGGAGAAAAGCTTTTGCAGAAGTCCTTTATGTACAGGTTAAAGCCAAAAAGGGACGGGCTGCAGAGGAACAGTACAAAGCTCTACTGGAAACAAGAGGGGACACAGCAAGGTTGATTTACAGCGTTTATATCCCTCTGAACAAAACCCAGCCCCTGCACACATCTTGTCAGCAAGCTCAGTTGTCCACCTCTTCCTCATAATTTTGCTCTTCTTCCTCCATCCTTTCATCATCGTCATCATTCTCTTCCTCTCGGCTCTTATCTTGCTCCTCTGAGTCCACCTTCTTGTCTTTATCCTTCCTTGCTTCTTTCTTTCCTTTCTGTTCACGCCTGTAAACTAAAAAAGAGAGAACACGGAAAAATTGCAAGCCAGTGTTTCCACGGCATGAACAGTACAGTAGCTGAAGTCCAACATCCACTTGCTCTCCAGGCTTACAAGGGGAGCAGTGAACTCATAGCAGCAACTCACCCTATTATTTGAGCTGTGCTGACCAGCTCCATAGGAAATCAGGTTAAGTTTCAGCAAAAAAATGCTGAAAAGGACGCAGGAGTTCACATTTACAGGCAGCACCTAAGATTTTCCTTAGATAAACATAACAGGGGAGTGATAGCAGATGAGACTTTCCCAATCCTCATCAGTTGTGAAATAATGTTATCCCAGTCCTGTTAAGGTGCACATTATTTATTCCCCAGGCAAACTGCAGTGTAGGATGCTGGGCAAAGAGAAGAGAAACAAGACAGGCAAGTAAGTGTTGCTTGTCCAGTGTTCTGAGGAAAACAGGACTTGATGGTAATTAAGACTCCCTCGACATGAACTGAGGATGATACCTTCCAGTGATTCTTTCAAAGGGGCTACAAATCGCTGAAACTCCATTTCCTCCATGGCAGAGAGAACATCACTGGCATTCAGCGTTTTCCTCTTCCCCTTCATGGCAAAGTTATTTGCACTAGTCAAAAACAAGAAGGAAAATAGAGGTAATTGGTACTGGTATCAATTTAGTCTTGTTTATTAAAGTCACAAGCAACTTAAAAAAAAAAGCCACTTCCTAAACATTTGGGGTTTTTTTTAATCACTTACTAATAATTTAAGATACCTTCTTGTTTACACTGGCTGTTTGTGCTTTCATCTAGTTGCACTGCTTTCCCACAACATTAGTCTTCTGCTTGCATGGACCTTTTCTATAACCAGGGGGAAGGAGAAAGTCTGAACCTTAGCTGTAAGGTGACAATACCACAAAGCCGTGTGAGTACTTAACACCAGAGAAGTGACTGCCTGCACAGCACATTCTCAGCCACCCCAAAGATGTTACTGTGTCCTCTGTGGCCCTCTCCAAGGCTAACTAGCTTGGGTCACGCTTGCCCTAACGCCGCTATATGGTGAGTAGCCTGGAAAGAGAACAAAGGGCTCTTACCTTTGCCAGGAAAAGCCATGCAGCCATATTCTAAGGCTAATGGCAGTTTGAGACCCCTCTTGTCCCTAGTGGGGTTGGGGCATCTCTGCGTAGGGAGCCAAGCTGCCTTCCCCACCGGTGTTAAGGGCAGTCCAAACCCAACTGCTGCAGTCTGGCAGACTGGGCTACACTAAAGATTGTTTTATGTCTATAAACAGACAATACCTAAACAAATACTCCAGAACAGCCATCAGAGAGGTGAATTATAAATCAACTACACTGGTTATCTGGTGTAACAAATTCTTACCACGATGTTGCATAAAGCACAAACACACTTGCTGCTCGAGATATTGCACTCCGAGCTTCTTTGGAAATATTTACTCCATCAGGAAGCTGAAAAAAAAATTGCAAATTTTATCAGCAGGTTCTATAAATTCATTGAACTTGCATAATTCACATGTCAGTTCTGTTAAGGCATTCAGAGGGCTCAGCACAGCTGGACACTAAAGGCTGATCTCAGATGCCATCACAGAAACTTTCATGCCAGCTGAAAGCCAACCGCAATTTGACTGCCTTCTCTCAAATGCAACAAGCTACACAGAAGCAAAATACCTTCTGGATCAGCGGCGGGCCCAGCCACGCTCTCTGGGGCCATTCACTCGATGACTACCAACCTCCTGACACAGACCAGTCACCCTGCGGTATCCAGATCCATTCAGCAACGACTCACAGCTCAAGACCAAACATATCATTAAGTCAACGACTGGGATTTATTCTGGATTTTCACACAGACAGCGAACCGCTTCTGCTCTGACATTCTTTGGGGACCTGGTTTGCTGAGTCCCGCTGCGAGAGCTCCCCTGCCTTTGAACTTTTACTTTCGGACATTACTCGGGTCGTGACTGGGGGGTTTGGGGCTCTGGACCCTGCCGAGGGCCCCGGGGCCCTCTCCGAAGACCCATCTCCCCGCAGGAGCCCCCGGGACACAACGCGGGCGGCGGCCGGCTCCGCCGCGCTCCCCATGGCGGCTCCTCCCGGGGCCCGGGCACGTTCCGGGCAGCAAAACCGCGGAACAACGCACGCTCTGCGGGGGCTGCCCGTGGAAAGTTCTCTCGCTCGCTCGCTCGCTCACCCGCCCGCAGCCCCCCGCCGCGGCGGGAGTCCTCCCCCGGGACCGGCACCCACCGCCTCCTTGATGATACGAGTGATGACGGCGTTGGGCAGGTTCAAGTCCTCCGGTCTCTCCGCCATCCTGGGCCTCCTGCAAGGCAAACGGGCCGTCACCGGGCGCGGGCGGCGACAGGGGGCGGGTGCGTGTGGGGAGCCCGGCCCCCCCGTACCTCGCCCGGGGCGGCCACGCCAAAGCGCGCGCTCAGCCGCTGCCCCCTCCCCTCCGACCCGTCCCGGCATGCAGCGCGGCCCTTCCCGCCCGCCACCACGGCCGCCGTTGCCTGGTGACGGGACTAGGCGGCGGGGCGGGAGAGGCCGTGAGGGCGAGCGGGGTGTCCCTGAGAGGAACCCCAGGGGTGTTAGTGGGAGGGCGGGGACAGTTAGTGGGAACCGGGGGGTGCGTGTGGAGCTGCTGGGAATGGGAGCCTGCAGTGTGTGTTGGGGCGGGGGCAGGTGTAGGCAGCGGTGTACCGGGGGGTCAGGGGGAGCCTGAGGGGGTGCACGGGCTGGGAGTAGGAGCAAGGGCAGAGGGTGAGAGCCTGGGGGGGAGCAAGTTGATGGGAGCCCTGAGGGCAGAGGGTTGGTGCCCGTGGGAGCAGGTGCTTTGCCCCCCCCCCCCCCATGTTTTCTGGCCTTTCCCCGCAGCGCTGTGTGAGCATGCGTGCGTGCCTTCAGCTGCCGCCACTGCCCCATAGGCCCCTGCCCCATGGCTGGCCCAAACTTCTGTATGTGTTGATGCCGTGAAATGCTGAAATCGGGACTCAGTAGTCGGAAGACTATAAAGCAGGTATCCTTTATTGCAGTGCTGGGCACACAGGGGATCTCTCCTCCTATTGTGTGCGCCTGATCAGGTTAATTGCATAGTTTATATACAGGTTCTCTATACATAGTCATTAGATTTCTGAGAAAAGTTTTACATATTCATTGATTTTCTGGGAACTCATTTTCATATGTAAATGCCCTTCACACAGATGTACTCGAGGTCTCTGGTGGTCTTCAGTAGCCTTCCTCACTTGTCTGCTGCTTGATCCTTCTCGGATGATTCTGCACAATGCAATCATCTGCACGCTTTGATAAATCTTATTCTAAAGAATGCTCGTTAGCCCTTCTGTTATCTATGCCTACATTTTTATGTAATCCATATGGATACTTCTAAGCTATCTAAAAGGACTGGAGTTCTTGTCTCCTTTAGAAATTGCAAGGCCATCCAAAACCAATTTTCTTTAGCATCTCATACATTTGGCAACATACAGAACTTTTATCTACTAATGACCAGCAAATAATTGGGTAGAGAAATAGTAAGGCCATTGTATTCAGAAAAACATTTTTCATCAATGTAATGAGACTTTATCCCCATTGATAACCTGACAAGGGAATTTAAGGATGCTCAGAGTCCGAGGAGGTAGTCGATTAATCTGGTACTGTGTTGGGGGTGATACTTGAGAATAGTGGTTGACAATACGGCTTTTTTCATAGAAAGCATTTATTTTCCAGTAGCAAGGACAGTATTGTTGTAATGGGGATAGTTTACAGACATTTGTGAGACAAGTTGATAGGTAAAGGTGTTTGTATTGGACATAATAGTATGCTGTGGCTAATATACCGCATTTTGAGTACACAAAGGTCAGACCTGAAGAAAGGCTTTTGTGCGTGAGAGCTTAATGACTTTTCCAGTTATAGTGATTTGATTAATAAAAACTGTCACTGTGTGTACAAATCGTGTCTCTTGAGTTTCATTTTTAGCTCCTTTTAATGTACTCTGTTGATAACACTATGGTCGCTCGCATCTCCGAGGTGAGATGCTGCAGCAGGTGTTGCATTACTTTTTAATGAAGGCAATAACTGATTGTAACCATTCCATCTGTAACTGTAACAGACGGTGCTAATGTCGGCTTCTGGGCAGGCTGTCAGCTCGGTGCTCCGTAGTTAGAGGCAGCTTGTTTTGTTTTCTGTTTTGCCAGAGGGCGAGGTTGTTTTGTACATGATTGGAGAACAAAGCAAGGCAGTGTGGGGTTCCTGTCTGGTGAAGGGGGTAGGATGGAGCAGAAACAGGGATGATGCTGACCCCGAGCCGAGGGTATGGCCCAAAGCTCCCCTGCTCACCAGCAAAGACAGGGCCCTTACTGTCAAGTTGTGTGTATCTTCCTGGTATGACGGGCCCTCTTCTTTCTTGGATGCTTTGGTCACTGGTGTGTGCATATATTTATTTTTAATTACAGTATCTGGAGGGTTGAAGTACATCTGTTAAAGTATTTATTTGTGTTTTCATGAAGTACAGAAGGACAATATTGTCTCATGTTTTTTGCTTTTCCACACAGGCTGGCTTAGCCAAGCCACTGCTCATGTGTCGCTGTATTTATACCTGTGCTACAAATGTAAAAATACAAAATTTTTTTGTACCTGTGTAAAATGTGGCTGCAGCAGTAAGCTTAACTACTGCAAGTCACATTTAACACATTTCATGTTTTATACATGACAGCTAAATAAGACTCGAAAGCTGTTTTAATACAAAAGCTCTGGAGCGACAGGACATAAAACCAGGTTGTCAGCCTACCACAGCCTAGGATGTACCCATACCTGAGAACAACCTGATTCCTCTGCAATTTTGTTCTGTTGACTTTATTTCACACCATATACATCCTCAGTGTTTTGTTGTTTTGGTTTTTTTTCCTGCTAAGTTAATTTTCACCATTTTTCTGTTTTGCAGAGTATTTAAATAGATGATACTATCTTCCTGCTCTCCCTGCTGGGGTGGTTGCAATGATGATGACTGCAGATGTGAGCCAGTGGGGTGAAACTACTTGTGGTATGGTTACTTGTCGACATCCCCAATGCTGGAATACACTAAAGAGAACTGAGGATGAACATCCCTGGATCTGTTTAGGAAACCCTGATTAAATTTTTAGAGCCTTTTTGGAAAGGGAAAGTTAAGTGCTGGTTAAATTCTGATTTTCACTTAAGAAGGGAAAAGAGCATTCTTACTCTTGAGATAACTTCACTAGGACTCCAAGTTAGTTAAGGCAGTTTTTGGTTTTCACGTGAGGTAGCTAGACAAGTTGAACACTGTTCACAGATACTTAGATTTTTAAAGCTAGAAGTGATCAATAGGTTGCCTGGTCTGACCTGTATAATGGGTGACTTCACCAGAATTTATCTCAGTAGCTTGTTCAAATAAAGCCTCTCTTCTGTAAAGTAACTCAACTTGGATGGCTGACATCAAGAAGAGAGAAGGTGTTACTTTCCTTGGCTGGAAAGCAATTTCCTATGGCAGGAAATGGCTTGTTAAATTTAGGTGCTCAATTTCCAACATGTTTTTTTCCTCATGTATATATATGCATCATACATATCACCTCACTCACTAATGATTTTATTCCACCTGTAGACCTCAGCAACTTGCTTTACTTAAGTCCTTGTAAGTGAGGTTTGTGTATCAGCTGCCTGGAGCTTGCTTTATATATTCACTGATAACTTTCTTCTAGTGTGTGCCTGTAGGTGTGATCTCCTGCTTAACCAAGTGATTCATCAATACTACAAAAATCTTGCAGTCCTGTCCTTAAAGGGTTTACTGCTGACTGCCAAGAACTGGATCACTATGGACAGATAATTGAGAAGAATGAATGATTATACTTTCCTCACTAGGATTTCTCCAGATATACAGGAGTCTGACCAGGTGCCCTCCTCTTCTGTAGCTGGAAAGAGCCCTTTAATGGCAATTGTGAGCAGCAAAGTGGCCATTGTGGTGGCAGTAACCTTCATGCTCTTAGAAGGAAGAGTTGAAGCTCTGCAGGTCCCATGCATGGCTCAGAAAACACTGTCCTGCGGGAAGTGCATTTTTTGGCACTTAGGCCCTGAGAATGTGGTCTGCATATAGGAAAAATTGCAGTTGCTATAAGGTAAATTCTTGTTGTTTGCTTAGCTAGAAATTCTGGCTATTGTTAAATGGAGCCATTGTGGCAGTGCACTCTATAGTTTGTAATTATCAGATCCTCAGTGTTCATCTTGCATTTGCTTTACTTTTCTTAGATGAACTTCCAACACTGAAAATACTAAACATGTCCCCCAGCCATTCTTCAAGGAGGTAGATTAGATGTTCCAAGTGTCACAAGATTCCTTCCATCTCTGCTGCACCCTCTCTTCTATGTTGTCTGATTCAAGAAGGCTCAGAAGAAGATACTGATGGCAGGAGAACTACACTGAAGGCCTATCTGTGAGTTTTAAGCCTGCGGTAAGGGTGGACACTCCGATGGTAGCCTGCTTGTTTTTCTCAGAATTTCACAAAAATGTTACATTTATGGTCCAGCTGCAGTAGTTGGAGCTTACCAAGTAGTGTTTGTACCGTGCAGAATGCAGTCTTAGTACAGATGGGTTTGCATGTCACTCAACTTCTGTGAAAATGATACTTCAGTATCATCATGGCCAAAGAAGAAATAATAAGTACAGATTATTCCTGTATAGAGTAGTCATTGTGGAACACCTGTGTTGTTTCCATGATTCTTGAAGCTGTATTATGATAGGTGCGATACAAGTCCTATAATAAAGAGGCTGTTACTGCAATGGATTAACATCTTCCTCTTCTAAAAAATGGGGGAGGAAGCATGCCAGAAGGTGGTACATATGCAACTTGATGTTCTGATCTGCAAAACCTTAACTCTGGGCACCAAAACCAATCCTGTTGTGTCTGCTGGGAATGCTCACGTTGCAAGATTGAATGTAGTCATAAGGCTCTGTGAGGTCTTGAGCCTGCAAATCATTAAGTGTATTCCTAATCCCTGCAGGCCTGTGAATCATCTCACACCTCTTCCCCCTCATTAGTGCTAACTGGATCCACCCTGAGCTGCTATTGAGGGCAAATTATCACTGAATGTGAGTCAGAGCTAACAGCAAAGTGCTCAAGGCCAAAGTTAAGTGCATGACCTGTTAGCTATCAGTGTTTGTAACAAAACAGCAAGAGACAGAATGTTTACAAAGCTGAAGGCAGGGACAAAGCTCAAATTGGAGTGGCTTCAGTGGTGTGGGATGTTGCTCTAGGGATTTGCATTTACTACTTTCAATGCGTCTGGGAGACTGTCCATGGCTGCTCTGCTCTGCTTTTTTTTGTTTGGTCGGTTTTTTTGGTTGTTTGTTTTAGAAGACAAATGAATTTTAAACACTTTACAGTATCCTTTTTAAAAGGAAATAAGTTTTTTTCTTTGTGATTATATTTTCTAAATTTTCAATTGCATCTGTCCTCAAACTTAGCTGTAATGCCTGGAATCATTCTGTATTTTCTTTCCCTAAAGACAAAACAGGCACTGCAATGAGGAGCCCAGTTCCCAGTGAAGTGTGCTACCATTCAGATGTCACTCGTACACTTCTACACTTCTCTTCCTACTTTAGGTCTTCTAAGGTTAGATCATCTCTGACTTAGGCCTCCAAACACAGCAATTTCAGCCTCAAAATATCTTCCTGGGATCCTTTTTTACCATAAACTAATTCAGCAGTTGTGACTATCAAAAAATTGCAAGCCTAAAATTCTACTGATTGAGTGGACTTTCCTATCTGACCTAAGAAAGGTATTTGGACAAATTATGTGTACCAATTAAGGAGCTATTTTCAGGGGCATGGACCGACTATTACATTAATGCTAACTTTGTTAATTCACTTTGGAAAGTGCTTTGAGAAGGAAACCTGTAGGGTAACCTCTGATTTGCCTTTCGTACTCTTATTTTGAATTTGTTTCATCATGAATCTTGCTTCTATTTGTATTGCAGTTCAGAAAGACCCATTTTTTCCAGGCCTGGACTCTGCAGCAGGGTGAGACATTATCTCACCTGGACAGATGAACCTCATGCTCTTTAATAACATCGTGAAAGTGAGTGCTTTCATCTTGAAGGGAGGGAAACGCCTTTGACTACAGATAATATAATAATTGTGAAACAATATATGCAGTAATCAGGCTATGTTCTGCTAATTGATTCAGAATACAAATTAATTCACAGAAGTGGCTTAAAGTGGCCACATTAAGGCTGAACTAATTGTGTGCCACCACCCAGATGGGATCCAACTCCTATGGCTACAAAATGTGCAGTAAAGTGGAGTTGACCATATTGTAGTGGAAAGTCCTTGAACTGAAAATTACTAGGGGCTGGGCAACTATTTTGGGAAAACGTCTCATGTGCCTGCCCTATTCTTGTGTTCTCCCCTAGGCATCACCTTCTGACCATTTCAGAAACAGGATACTGAACTACACAGACCTTTGTCTGACCCAGTATGTCTGCTTTTATTTTCTTAAATATTCTTGAATTCTATTAGAAAAAGGTTCTTCACTGAGATGGTGGTTGGTCACTGGAACAGGCTCCCCAGGGAAGTGGTCACGGCACCAAGGCTGCCAGAGTTCAGGGAGCATCTGGACGATGCTCTTAGTCATATGCTTAGTCCTGCAGGAGCAGGGAGTTGGGACTTGATGATCCTTATGGGTGCCTTCCAACTTGAAAGATCCTATGATTCTATGTGCCCGCTCCCATGCTTGGGCAAAAGGGGTGCGTCAGGATCATATAGTTACAGGGAGAGAAAGAAGACAGCTGCCCTTTCAGCAGCAACCTTCAACTAAGTTGTCTTAATCTGAACATAGAAGTGTAGGAGAACTTTGGTAACTTTTATTTTACTTTGGGCAGACTAGAAGTGGGGCTTCACCAGAGGATGAAGGAGATCTCTGCCAACAAAAAGGGCAACCTACCCCCTTCCATTGTGCCATTTCCAGCATTTGATCTCTGTCTGCCCCCATCATATGCCCTGGCCAAATCTGTTTGCTACACCAGTGCCAGAAATAGTTAATTTTCTGTGAAATTAGTGAGCTAAACTGGCTCACTGAGAGGTTGAGTAGCCAGACCTGGGGTGAAGCCCTGGAAAGCAGCAACCGGGGGCATGGCATCAGCTAGCTAATGGAGCAGCTCAACTATTTCATGTAGCTTCAGACTGTGCACACAACTCACCTCAGGTAACAGGCAATTACTTTTTAAGCTGTTATAACTTAATTACTTTGATCGATGCGACCACAGTAACACCAAAATCATAATTCCCAAGAGATCTTTTCCAATATTGAAACCTATCTCTTTTATGAGAAATGTCACTAAACTTTTTAAAGAACCAGCTTGATTATTATATTATTTTTATTGCATTAAAATAAGTCAGCAATGGATTAATGCCTAGCATTTGTCAAAATCCAGTAATCCACAGCAGCACTGCAGGTTCAGAAAAGCACACTTCTTCAAGTGTCTAATTGTACCTATCTGTGTGCTAGCTTTGAGTGTTTCATTTTCCCGAGACAGCTGCTTCTAAGAAGGGTTACTGCTCAGACAGTGGAAATTTGATTGTTAAGTTGGTCCCAAATAAACATTAAAAATATCAAAAACCTGAACTGAAGCAGCATCAGAGTAAGTAACACATACAGAGGTTAACAGCTACTCCAACAGCAGAGTGCTGGATCCCAGCTCTGTGTGCAAGGCAGCAGGGTCTGAGAGCAGAGACTCAGCATCAAAAACCCAGAGATCAGGCAGCCCCAATATCCACACAAGAGTTTCAAGTGGCAGCAGCTGCTCCAGTGACATGTGGCACTAGGTAATCCTTGTCCAGGATTGCTGTACTTCACCACTTGCTGTTGAAGTTTTTGCTGTACTTCCACTGTATTTGTTTTTTTGTATCTATTACTGCTTGACCTGGGTTACCTAGGGCCCCTAATGGTCCCTAGGGCTACTGCAGAAGGAGAACTGGATGTTCAGATCAGAGGTCCTGTAACAGGCCTGGAACTTCTCATGGTGCTACTCTTTGCTAGTGTAATCAAGGGTTCAGAGTGCATGGGGAAGAATGGTGCTGTGAGTTTATGTAGTGCTGTAATTAGCTGTGCTTTTATTCAGGTTAAAGCCTGTAAGACAGGTATGTGTTAAACACCTTGCCTGTGAAAGTCCCACTGCCTTAAAGAAATTCAAAGCCAAGGACAAAGCCTTGACGTGGTAAGATTGTGAGGTGTTTGTGTAATGTTCCTAAATTAGGTGTGTGCCCAGCCTACTGTTATTCTGCAGGCTACGAATGGCAAAAGGAAAAAAAGAAAAAAAAAAGAAGACAATAGTTTATTATGACCCATTGGTGGTATGGGGTCAGTATCTCCACTCAGCCTTCTGAGAGTGAATTAGACTGTGCTGTGTTCCTGAGGATAACCTAGCCCTTGCTCTTGATTGCCAGTATCCTCTATAGCTCCTGTTTCCTCACTATAAAGGGTGACAGTGGGAGGCTCTGCCAGCCCCTGTAGGAGATGTTTTTTACAGGAAGTTTCTAGAGTTATCAGGAAGCATTGCTGTGCTTCAAAGGGATTCCTTCTGAATTAACCTGTGTCCCTTATGAGCCACAGCACAGGCAAGGGAAGCAGCCAGGCAGTTTCTGCAGCCTCAGAGTGTTCAAGACAGGTGAAAGTCTTCAAGAACTGAAAATAAAAGAAGAGCTTCTCACCCTCCTGCCTGTTTCTCTGCTGTGTACTGTTTCATGGAGAGGAGCTGATCATGGAGTAGCTCTAATACAAACCACACCCTAGTCATAGCTGCCTTAGGCTGAACATTTTCAGTCACAGTTTAGCCTTAGCGGTAGAAGGGGGTGAGGGACAAGATGAACTGTTTTCAGAGTTCAGCAAGCTTGGCCCTGCTAAAAGATGTGCACACGAACAAGTAGGTGTACATACGGGTTGTTTTGTGCTCTTCATTCCTTGTGAGTAGCTGAGGAAGTTTGTAACAGTTCCTCTTCATGTGGAATTTGTTACAGATCCTTTGCCTGCCCTAGAAGTACTTGCTGTGCTTCAAGCCACAGGCATCCTGAGTTCTTATGGCAATGCCTTACCAGTGCAGATGCCAAGAATTGCTGTGGGTTAGTCCCTTCGCATGTTCTGACTTTTAATTTTGGGGGGAAGGGGCAGAGAGGGAGATTTAGAAAAGGGATCAGCCAACGAAGTTACCCAAAGCTATGGTTGAAAAATGTCAAACATGTCAAGTCCTATAAGTTGCAAAGACAAGGTTCTGGTAAAACCGGACATCACAGAGACTCTGATATCTCAGCAAAGCAGCAGTGCTGAGCTGGGTGCTGTGTTGGGATCCTGTGCTGGCTGTGGGAGACACTGCAGAAGGGGATGAACGGCTCTGCTCATTGGGCAGGGGGCAGGAGCAGCTTGCGAGGCGTTTACTAACATTGGGTGGATGCTAGTTTAATCTCCAGTGCAGCATTTGCTCTCTGCTGGGAGGTGTAATTTTACAGAAATATGGTGTCCCAAGTGCATCTGCCTTGAAAACCTGCCTGTAGTGTGAGCAGATGGAGCCTCAGTTTTGCAAGGGCAGCAGCAAAGACTGTGCTGGGGCACGGTGTGGGTATTGCTGTGGGTGCTGTGGCTTGCTTACAGATTTGGGCTCCAACAGGATGAGCAGACTCTGAGATGTGAGCAGAGAAGGTGTGGTTCTAAAGATTCCCTTGCAGTGGGGAAAACCTTTCTTGGGTCCCAGATTAGAGAAAGATTTAGTAATCAGCCAGTCTGCATCTCTGTTGGGTTCCTTATTGACATTTTTCAGGGAATGATTCAGCTGTGCTTGCTGCAGAGGTGGTGTTGGGAACAGGAGCACCCCAGCTGTGCCCTGTACTCAATGCTTGCTGTAGACCCTGGGGGAGAGTGGTCTATAGCAATCCCACTGCTGTGAAAGTGCTGAGGTTTGTGTGTCTGCCCTGTATGGCAGACTTTGCTATTCCCAGAAATCTGGCCTCAGGATTGCCCAGAAATAGCCCAAACCCTTTCTGTTCCAATCCTCTTACCATCTAGGAAGCCAGGTAATTTTTCCCAGTCTGATTTAGTTTTTTTAGTTTTGAAGCTAGCTTCAACTTTGTGAGTTTTCTGTGTGCGTATCTTACCCTTCTGGTAAGATACCTTACCTTCAGGTTGGAATAACTGTCTAAGCACGTGTTTGGATTTGAATATCCAGCCAAAGGCAGATCCTAGTGCTGGCAAACAAATTTGTGATGGAGGACTGTGTTAAATTTTAAAAGAAAGTCATTAACTCCCAGGCCAACCAGCTGAATGTGCAGTTTGCTGGAGGCTCTAATGGAAATGCAGGTTAAGGTCAGTCCCCAGGGGTTTGAATCTTAAGAGGGAAGTTAGAAAGAGTTGGTACCTTGCTATTGGGAGCCAGTAAAGAAAGGGGCTGTTGCACGCACCACTGCCACCATCTCTTCCCGGCATGCAATTTAATTTGTAACTTCCTAGTACTGGAGCTCTGCTCCCTTGGGACATTTACATACTAGTTCTCCCCCGCCCCTCTACAGTGGTGCCAAGGTCAAAGGCTTGTGGCAGCTAAATCACAGCACAGGACACTGGTGCTTGGACTTCGCTGGAGAGATTGACCATCCCGTGTGGGAGTTAAGGAGCAACTGGGAGAGCCAGGGCTCACATGTGAGTGCTTAGATGATTTCTCCACTTAGTTTGCAGTGCTGCTCTGTCTCCTGGGTGAAGGATGGATTATGACTGTGCAGATGCCTGGTTATCACCACTGAACCAGATCCTGGCACTTATAGGAGATGAGGGACTGTTATCTCCCACATGCCCTTTGTGGGACATGTTGTGCCGTTGGAGATGCCCTGCTCCTTGTGGGATCATGTTTGATCTCAGGGCTGTCTGCTAGTGCTTTGCACTGCAGGATAGAGCAGACTTGAATCTGATGGGTTTGAGAGTTAGGAGTGATTTTTGCAGACAGTGAGCCTCAAGCCCCCTGGGAGGAGGGTGTGGGGGACTCCCATGGCCTTGGAGTCCTGGAGTCCCACAGAGACTCTTCTTTACCTTCACTATTATTTTTTTTAATTTATTTTGAAAAATCCTATCTCATGTGATTCTTCTTCCCAAACCTGTGAGACTGCTTGCTTTAGATAGAGACAGTGCATTTTGTTACTGTCCTGTTTGTCTTTCCTTTTGCCTCTTAAAAGCATTTTTCAATAAAAACATGGAGAGGGGAGGCTTTTTGTGAGCCTGGGGAGCTCCTAGGAAACAGGGTGGCATGTAAAACACCTCTTGCCGCGTGCTGCATGTGCTGAGGAGAGCTGCAGGCTTGGCAGTGTCAGAAAGGAACACCACAAGCCGTAGTCTAGATGCTGTCATGGGGATGTGTGGTGAAGGAGACAAGGACATGGCGAGGCTGGGCTGGTACACACTCTGCTTGCGTTAACAGAGGTTCAGGATACCTGGGACCGCAGAGTGGATCTTTTGCTTGTTCCCTCAGTAGGACTGCTTGGTGTTCCATGTCCTGTGGGTTGAGATGTCCTGTGCTAGTCATTGATAGCTGGGGATGCTGCACACTGATACATGCAATCCCAGACTGTATTTTTTTTCAGGGGCAAGTAAACTTTCTGGGATAAAGCTTTAATTTTGATGGGTGGCAGAGGGACATCACTGGGAATGTCAACAAATGGATTCAGCTGAACAAATGAGGGGAAGAGTTTTTGATAAGCCTGAAGGAGGGAACATTTTGAAGTGCCTTAGAAATTACCTTGTATCCCTGAGCAGTGCCCGTCCCACCTGTGTGCTGGTTCCTGATTGTCCAGGACAGTCTTTGACACCATTTACCTGTGTCTGTGGTGCTCAGGCATCAACAGGTCTTCTGGGGGATGTGGCAAGGGATAGATGGATGTTGGGGATAGTGACAGGGTCCTTCTTCAACCCTCCTGTCCAGGAGGTGACAGCAGCACAGATTGTGACCCCAGGCAGTCCAGGGCCTCTCTTCTGGGGACCTCCATCTGTGATCTTGCTGTTAGACACAGCTGTAAGAGAGGGGTTTTGAGCCTCTGTGAATTTTCTCTGCAGACCCCAGGGCTGGGATGGTGAGGCGTCCCCAGACCCTCCCTCTTGTAATTTCTGTAATATAAATACACGTGACTCAGTTCCTCTCCCAAGTTCATTGCCAGTGCTGCCTGTGATGATGGGGGATGAAAGTGAGGATGCTCTGTGTCCAGAGTTCTCTTGCATGTCAGCAGATGTGGCTGGGATGTGGTAGAGAATGTGACACCTCCAGTTTCAGCTGGTTACAATTTGGATGAGCTCTGATGTTGGTGAGCTCTGCTGGAGCTGAAGGCTTCACTGCTGGGGAAGGCCAGACCTGCTCCGCTGGCTGTACCCATGTCTACAAGGAGAGCACAGAGCAGGCCATGGGGATGTGTTTCTAAATGCTGGGGTGCAAATATCTCCTTGGGCAACTCAGGGAACTGCAGGTTGTTGTGGCACAGGCTAAGTGTTGTCTCTTCGCTGGAGAGCCTGCGTGTGGTGCAAGGATGTACTCCTGGCTGCTGGCAAAGGACCCGCTTCCTCTCTGGGGCTCTGTGGTCCTCTTCTTGTGTTTCTGGGTTTTGTCAACTGCATTATCCCTCACACAAAGCAGCTGTGCCAGATGTGAGAAGTGAGGTACTTGTTATGGGCTGAGATGCTTTTATCACAGAGCCCCAGGACCTAGAGCAGCCTTCCCCTTCCCATATCCACCATGTTCCACCAGACCTTGCCCTGAGCTTGCTGCTTTGAGTGCCTGTTGGAGAGGCAGGAGCCAACAGCACTGGCTTCCCCAGCTGCCCATGGGTTACTGGGTCCTGAAGGATTCTGGAGCTCTGGAGGATGCAGGGTAGCACTGGGAGCTATGGTGCCACCAGGCAGCCAAAAGACGTTAGTTGGTGGCCCAGGCTTGCAGGGTCTGGACCAGTGTCACCAGGCTCCTTCTGCTCACCTCCTACACCTCTGACATTGTCAGCCTTGCTGGGAAACGGGGATCCATCTTTCCTCTGTACTCAGATCCAGCAGTATTGTGAGAAAAGACAGATGTGTTGAAGCTGCTGAGAAACCAGAGGTTGTGGGAGCTCCTGGTGCTCTGGCTCTGCCTGTCCCACAGGGTGTTTCTACTTATTGAAATGTCCTGTACTACTTGTGCATCCTCTGTATTTTGATTATGGCAGTAAAGGCCACTATGATGCTAAACAAACCAGCATCAATTAAAGAATGAATTATGTCTTGTTAGGGGCCCCCTCTTTACCCCACCCTGAACTGTGGATCCCTGCGGCTGGAGACAGTGGGAGGTGATGGGGGGCAGAGCTGGAGCCTGCTGGGCTCCCAGGCATCACAGCTGAAAGGCTGAGCAGCAGGAGGGCTGCTCAGCTGTGCCAACAGCTCTCACCCATGGTTGTGCCTGGTGCTTCTTCCCCTGTGCTCTGCAGTCCCCTGGGTGCAGGAGGCTCCAGCAACACAGCGTCCATGGGAATGGATCTGGGTGCTTTCCTGAGCAGGAAGGCAATTCTCACAGCCCGAGTGGACACAGCTCTGGGCCTTTTCTGCTCCACCAATCGCTGAGCTGCGTATCATACAGTTCACATCCCGGCTTGTGCCTTGCTGCCATGCTGTATGAAGAAGGGATAAGGAGGCACCAGGCCCCTTTCTACCACAGGGCAGGAGCTTTGTGTGTAAGGAGCTGCCAGCAGAAAGTCCTGCTAGGCCTTCACAGGCTCTAAATATCTTAGGAAGCAGGTAAAACAGCAGTGTCTGCTTGGCTGGGTGCCTTCTCAAGGCCCCTGAGGGTTGCCAAGGTTTGGGCTGAGCACTGCAGGGGGCAGACAGCCCAAACAGAGACATACTCTTTGTCTGGAGGCCTTTGGAGAATGCTAGGTCATTATTTGTCTCTCCCCAGATGCCCAAAGGGGCTGTGATTTATGGCAGCGGTACAATAGGTGTCTGTTGGCAGTGATGGATTGGGCTGTCCAGAGAGCATCCCTCCTTCCCTCCCTCCCTTGCTCACTTTGTGTCCCTTCTGTTGCTTTCCTGCAGTTTCAGGCAGTTTTGTGGGTGTAAATTCGGCTGAATCAAGCCAATGCCCCTGCCAGAGAATAAGACACGCTTTGGGGGAAAAGGCAGCTTTTCTAGCAAGCAAACAGCCTTTCCAAGTTGCCTGCCTCCCTGCGCCAGGATGCTTTGGCTAGGGGCTGTGAAGATGGAGCTGGGAGGGTGTTTTGGGGTACCTGAAGGTATTGGGTAGTATGCACTAGGTGCTGTACATCCTGCTACACACTCCCGGGTCATGGAGCCGAGTGGCACATCCTGGCTCCAGAGAGCTCGATCTTGCATCAGAGTCACAAGTCAGGCTCTTTTGCTTTTATGGATGGGGTGTGTGTGTGGCATGGCTCCATCATGGGACGAGAGATGCTGCTCTGCCCTACTGCCCTCGTGGGGAAATTAACCTGTGACTCCACAGCTCAGGCTGTGTTTGCACTGGGTCTACATAAGGGCAACATAAGACTCTTGTGCTGCACTAATCCTGCACTGCTCATCACTGCAGAAGAAGCCTGGGCAGATGTTTCTGATCCTGAAGTTACTGGGCCATGCTGGTTCCTCTGCTCTGTGCTGTAGCTGGGAGATATCTCTCCATCAAGGCTCCCATTTCTGGGTCTGTGCAATTTTGTCTCTATCAGCATGGGATCCTGTAGCAGGTTCTTGGGTGGAGGTTTGATGGCTGTAAGCAAAGAGGGGCAGACTGGGGCTGTTGTGCCATCTGCAGGGTGCTGGCCACAAGGAAACCAGCCAATTCGTCCTTGTTGCAGAGCCTCCCTGCTGCTCTGAGCCCGAGCACATCAGCAGGTTGTGGGCTGGGAGCTGGATCTGAGCCAGTGCTTTGCAAGACTGTCCTGAACACCCAGCAGTGGCAGGGCAGCATCTCTAGTGTCCTGGAGAGCTGCTTATGGACTAATGAAGCCCTGACTAGGCTGGTCATCTGTTTTAAATAAAATAAAATATAACAGTGCTGAGCAAAGCCTCTGGAATGCACTTGGTGCATGGCATGTAAAGGGCCATGGCCAAGGCTGCAGCTGAGACATACTGGGGATGACTCCCTCTGAACATGCATCTGTGTTCTGCTGTGACACTGGATCTAGCGAATGACCATCATGCCTCTCCTTTCTGAACACAGACAGAGCTGGGCAGTAGGGCGATGGTCTGGGACAGATGTGCCATGCTGCCAGCATGTGCCATATTTGTCCAGAGCTGGCCAGGGGAAGCTCAGTGCAGGAGACCTGGCAGTGTGGTATTCTGGGGAAGGCTGGGGCAAGGTGGAGACATACCCTTGTGGTAGGTAAAACCAAGGGTACTGCAGAGCCCGTGAAATCCCCTGTGTCCCAGCTCCCCCTCTTGCCATGTCCTATTCTCATCTCTTTTCTCTGGCAGGGACAGGGCAGAGTCCCCAGTTGCTGGAGCTGGAGTGTCTGCCAGCCCTGACAAAGGGGCAATGTGGGGCTGGACAATCCTCGCTGAGGAAGCAGAGAGGACCATCAGGGAGCAGGAGGAAGATCAGCCATACACAAGTGAAAGGGAAAGGTAAGTGATGGGGGTATGGGAGGGGCTGTGGGCCATCTGGAGGCTCAGGCCTGGCAAGGAGTGTATGGAGGGGCAACCATAGGGAGGAGTGGTAGGAATGTGTGTCCAGCACCCTGGACCCTACAGGAGATCTTGTCCTTTTCCATCCCAGAAAGGTCAATATATTTAGTATTACTTCAGCTGCATGCGGGCTAGGAAATGGAGGTGCCTGCACAGCACTGACAGCAGCCATCCATACTGGCAGCATGCCTGCTCAGAGCCTTTGCTGGGCTGCACCCTTGTCTCTCCTGACCTTGTCAGGGCTCAGCTCTTCCATTGCCCACCTCTGCCTGGGCCCAGGGCAGTGGGACCTATGAACCAGCTGCTCTCACCCAGAAAGCCCCGATGGGGCTGATCCATGCTCACCACAGGCCCCCCATGCTGTTGTGGACTCTGTAGCCTCACAGCAGTGCCACGAGGAACCAAACTCACTGAGTGTGGCATTTCCTGCAGCATGGGGTGGTGTGGGAGCAGGTCCACTCTGCTGGGGACTCTGCTGGAGATCAGCCGTCTGTGGGATCCTGCACTGTGGGGAGCAGGGCTGCATGGACTCGTCAGTGGGAAGCAGAGAGTTCTGGGACAGTCCAGCCTTTGGGGAGGGTAGTTTTTCAGAGAAACCATCTCCATCATTCCTCCACACTCTCCAGAGCTTGTGCTCAGCCCTGGGTGCCTCCCGGTAAGCTGTGGGACAGCATCTGGAGCTGGTGGGTGCATTGCCATCTCCCAGGTGATAGAAAGGGCTGCCCTGGTGTCTTGTGGAGTGACCCCGTGAGCCTGGAGGGCTGCATGCCTCTTTCCTTGTCATATGAGAGCCAAGCAGGTAACCCATGCCCTGCCTTCCCTCCCTTTCTTGGCTCACCCTCACAGATCAATTCTCCTGCACCCTTTTCTTGCCTGCAATAATTTCCCCAAAGTGCTGTGAATGCTGTTGTCCCATGTTGCTCTGGTGGGACAGCTCCCCGAACAGCTGAGCACGTGCCAGCAAACCCGATGGCACTAACAGTCGCAGGGATTACTTACAGCCTGGCATGCTGCAGAGGAGAGGGAACGTTGCAAGGTTTTCCCCTTTTCCCTGGAGCTCATTCCTGGCACATCAGCAGGGTGGCCGTGGAATGGTGCTGGCGGGGGTCTTGGGTCCGCCGGGGCGGGCAGGGCACTGCCTGCATCCTAGCTGGTGGCTGCGGCGTGGGGCTCGGGCCTGTTTGCTCAGACAGGTGCGCTCCCCATTCAAATAAATCTTCGGGGCCAATGGGAACCGCGCCGTTCAAACGTGCAGCGGTTGGACGCGTGTCCCATGGAAACCCGGCTGCCCGGCTGCCTATCACTCCCTGCTTAAACGGCTGCTTGCTTTTCCCGGGCTTAGGCAGGGAGGTCTCCAATTACTGGCTAATTGGAGGTGTCCTGCCATGGAGCCCGGCAATGTTCACAGAGTCTTGCTCTGCACCCGCCAGACTGACCCCCTGGGAGCCTCTTTCTACCTCACCACGTTCGGTAAGCATCGAGCCTGCAGCTCCAGCGAGCGGGGGGGAGGGTTGGTGGTGTGTGTGTGCATGCCGTGCCTGGGGAATGTGGCCGTGGCCCTGGCTGGTGCGGCACAGGGAACCACAGCAGGTCATGGCCAAAGCCTGGTGCGGTAGGAACGGGCTGGAGAGCTGCTCCCCGAAGGCATTAACGCTGAGCAGCAGCCTGCTCACTTCTGCCTCGCTGAGCTGGAATAATACGTGGCTCCATTGAGCTGGCGAACCGGGGAGCGCCCTGACACTAAGCGTGCTGCAGCAGTCAGCCGGATGCTGAATACCCAGGTCGTTTTGCCCCCCCGATGGGGACGAGCTGGCACTGCTGTGTAGGGCTGGCCGGAGCTGTGCCCTCTTAAGGCAGAGCCCCAATTTCCTTCTTTGGTCCTTGTGGGTCTTTCTGTGGCTGTCTCAGTTTTGCTGCATGGGCTTGAAGAAGCCCATGGGCAGTGGTTGTTATAAATTGAGTCTTTCAACCATAATGATCAATTGAAATTTTATTAATTATAGTAAGCAAGATATGAGCAAA
>JANZLQ010000055.1:9133308-9145821 GCA_026212715.1 Elanus axillaris | reverse complement strand
CAACAAAGCTGGTGAAGGGTCTAGAGAACAAGTCTTATGAGGAGTGGCTGAGGGAACTGGGGTTGTTTAGCCTGGAGAAAAGGAGGCTGAGGGGAGACCTTGTCGCTCTCTACAACTACCTGAAAGGAGATTGTAGTGAGGTGGGGGTCAGTCTTTTCTCCCAAGTAACAAGCATAGTAACAAGATAGGACAAGAGGAAATGGCCTCAAGTAGCGCCAGGGGAGGTTTAGACTGGATATAAGGAAAAATTCCTTAACTGAAAGGGTTGCCAAGCATTGAAACAGGCTGCCCAGGGAAGTGGTTGAGTCACCATCCCTGGAGGTGTTAAAAAGATATGTAGATGTGGTACTTGGGGACATGGTTTAGTGGTGGACTTGGCAGTGTTGGGTTAATGGTTGGACTCTGATGATCTTAAAGGTCTTTTCCAACCTAAATGATTCTATGATTCTGTGACTTTCTTGGTAGCAGAAGATGTTTCCTCCCACCTCTTTTCCCTGGCTCCCTGAGTGATGCCCCCATGCCTAGAGATGGGGAAGCAGGATGGGTTTGGCCCCAGGCAAGCCTCAGAACCATGGGATCACTGTGCTGCTGAGTGCCAGGGGTGGTGGGTGAGCCCTGCCTCCTTCACTCTCTCCTCTCCTTTCCTCTAGGCCAGCTGAAGCTGTCCATTGAGGTGCAGGGCCGGATCCTGGTGCTGCACAGTGAGTATCTCCCTGGTGCGTATGGTGAGGTGGCCCCAGAGCTATCATGGGCTAGTGATGGGGACAGTGCTTCTATGCCCTTTCTTCAAGCTCTTTGGAAATTTGTGGCAGCTGTCAGGAACAACTGTGTGGTAGAGCAATGTGACTGGGAGCATTTTGATTTAGAGGCCAAACCGGAACTTCTGGGTGACCACAGTGTGTTTTGTGTCCACTTGTATAGATTTTTTTTTCTTTAACTCCCTGTGAAGAGAAAAAAGGCAAATATAATTTGAAAAAGAAAATCTGAAATGCTTTATCTCCTCTGAAATTTCTTTTACATTGGCCAAAATTGTTTGCCAGATTTGCCACAATTTCTAAATGGTTCCATTACCTCCAAATGACGCATTTTTTTAACACCAGCAATATTTCTTCAACAAAAGTATTTCACCTGGTCCAGGCTGGGGTTGCGCTCCCTTAAGCCATGTCATATCCCACTGGGAACAAGGGATGCTTTTCTTTCTCTGGGGACTCAGACCTGGCCACCACTGCTGGGTACCAGTGCAGGAGAGCAATGTATCATCTGGGACACTGTCTCCATCACAGCCACAAAGCAGGTCCCAGGGAACTGTGGCACTGCAGCTGTAATGGTGTTCATTAGAAAGGCCAATGAGAGTGTCAGAACTAGCTCTTTTCTTTAGGAAAAAACTGTCTGGAGGCACTTGGAGGGCCCCTTAGGATTGCTCCTGCAGTGAAGGATGTGTGTGTCCTGGTCTCCTGGCACAGAGCTCTTTCTACCAGGGGCTCATCAGGGCTTCATGATAAGTAAATGGTTAAAGAATCAAGGAAAACAGTCAGGAGTTTGAAATGGTCAAAGTAAAAATTCCCTCCCTGTGATGAGCAGGATTTGGGCTCTGTAGGGTGAAAGGAAAAGAAGGCCCTGGACTCCTAGAGCTCTTGGGGGTGGCTACCCTATGGGGGGGAAAGCACCCCCATCCCAGGGACCTGCACAGCAGGGCAGGAGGAATAGAAAAGACTTTCTCTTGAGCAACTTCCCACCTTACAGCCCAGCCCCACCCCTGCCTGGTTGTAATGAAATGGGGGCAGAGGATGGCCTGAGCCTGGTGAGGCTGTGGGGATCAGTTGAGCCATGCGCTGCCCCTGTTCTTTTCCACTCGGCAGCCACGAGAGCTTGTTGCCCTTTTCCGGCTGTGCAGGCAAGCTTTGTAAAGAAACAACAGCAGGAAAATGTGTTGGTTTTTTTCCCTTTCCCTCCCAGCTTAGTGTGGTTCTGAGGGTCCGGCACAGGCTTTACCCCAAATCCCTCCATCTGGAGCAGCCCCAGTGTGAGCTGGGTGCGTCACTGTCTCATTCTGATGCAGCCAAAAGAGTGTCTGGGAAGAAGGTCCAGCAAAGAGGCAAAGGAAGCTCAAAGTCTGGGACCTGACATCTCTCTGCACATGCCGGATGCTCAGGGTACTCAATGTGGGCTGGAGAAGGCTGGGTGATGTGGGGAGATCCTTCTTTTTCAATCTTCACCCCAATGTCTTTAAACCCAAAGCAGGTATGGCTGGAGGAGGAAGCTCTTGGTACAGCCTGTCCTGGAGTAACCTTGCAAACTGCTTTGTGAAACATGAGAGGGTTTTGCAGAACCCCTTTCCCCTTGTGCACTGGTGTTTCTGTTGGGCTGACCATGTTTATTAGGAGCACATATCTGTCTCTGACAAAGGCAAGTCACTGCTGCCTTGCTGGGCTTGTTAGGAGGGAGCTTAGCCTTGTTCCGACAGCCTGTCTTGGGCTATCCAGACTCTGCTGCACAACTATTGCCTCCAGCCACACAACTGGGGAGCACAGGGTTCCCAGCTGTTGACAGCAGTGCAATGCTGAGTCCCTGCTGGTGGGGCTGCCATCAGGATGCGGCCGTTGATATTTAACTTGATGATACATGTGGCTCTGGGACAGGGAGCCCAGAGCTGTGTGAAGTCAGGCAAATGAAATGCAATTTGCCATCCAGATGCTGAACTGCATCTGCTGCCAACCTCACCCACAGACACTTGTATTTATAGCATGGGTATATTAAAGAAAAAATACAATAAAACCCTTCACCTCTTTGTGGGTGCCCAGTGAGACCAGGCTGCTGGGGATGTGTGCACAAGATCCTGTTGGGATAGGAGGTGGGTTTGGCCCCACAAGGTGGGAGCACCCCATGGAGTAGAGCACTACTGTGTGATTTAGGAAGATGCCTTCTCTGCTGCTTTGGGGACTGACCATTTCATTTCCTTTCCAGTCATGGAAGCAAAAGGTCTGATGGGAAAGGAGTACCGGACATGCAACTCCTACGTGAAGGTGGGTTCTCCTCAGGCTTTGCTTGGGGGAGCTTCATGATTTCTTGGGATTTTGTGGTTGGCTCTTCCAAGCATGCTCTGGGCTGCCTGTCCCTTCCCTTTCCTCTTCCGTCCTGCTCTGGCCAAGCATCCACAGCATGCAGTGAGGTGGCTGTTCTCTTGCCCAGCGCTGGAGGGCTCAAGGATTCTGTTGGCATGGTGTCTGCTTGGCTCCATAAAAGCAGAGGACAGGACCCTGCTAAGGGCTGTGTCAACCATTCATTGCAAGAACATCCCACTAGATGCCCAAGGACTGGTGGGGATAAGTATTTGGCCAGCACAGTGTGGCTCCAGGCTCTCCTGGAGGGCACTTTGGCAGGCTGCTCCCACTGTGGTGTGCACAGTGCAGGAAGCATCTGCCCTGCAAGGGGACTGCAAGTCAGAGACCAGCCAGCAACATTTGTGTACATCAGTCCTCGATTTTTCTGCTTTTTCCTTCCCTCCCCTGCCTGGAGGAGTTTTTTAACACAATTATTTGACATGCATAGGGTAAAGTGATCTAAACCACCCGTTAGCACAGGCTCAGCTGGATCTTTGAGGCTTAGCCATCCATAAAAGTGGCTGTGCCGGTCACCTGCCGCTACAACAGCAGAGCTGGCAGCTGTGTGCCAGTGCTTGCTTTGAGAATGCTAACACACTGCTTGTTTTCCTCTCTAAAGATGTCGATTGTGCCAGATGCTGACTGGAAATGCAGGCAAAAGACGAAGACTGTGCCAGACAGCAAAAATCCTGTCTTCCATGAGCACTTTCTTTTGTGAGTATGACAGGGCAGGGGTAGTTCTGACCCATCCATCACACCACATCCAGTGTGTTCACACTGAGCAGTGAGGGACCCACATGGCTGCTGTCCTGGGGTACCCCCTCAAAGCCAAGACCCTGTGTTTGCTTTTGCATTATGATCTATAATAAACACATCATGCATGAGCAAGTCTGCTGCTGAGATGAGGAGTGACAGACATTATTCTGCTGTTTTTTATAGCTGAAATGCCTTGAACTTTTGGGCAGAGCTCTGCGGAGGTTCACAGAGCTGTCAGCACACAGCATGGCAACGGCAGTCCTGCACAGTTGGACTTTCTTGCTGGGCAGGAATTGGGCAAACACACTCCATTTTCTAGACCTTATGTCTGCAATAGTTTGGGCATCGGTATGAATGAGGAAGGTAAAAGGATTTTCTATAGCTACAGCATGTCTCTGCATGGGAAAGGATCTGTGTGGCTTGTTGTGTTTTGGTACAACTTGTCACTGCTAGCTACCATTATGTGTCAGACCTCTGTTCCCATGCAGCATTTAATCTGGCACAGGATGTTTTTTTCAGAGCATGAAATGTGGCTTATTACTTGCATTTACCCTTTGTTGTTGCATGTGTGTCTTTCTGCAAGATTATTTTTCCCCTTAAACCACCTGAGCGGTGTCCCCAGTGCCTGCCCAGGAGAGGTCACATCCTTTTGCAATTGTCTGTCAGGGACAAATGAATTAGTGCAACAGTGGCTCATGTGAGGAGGTTACCGTTTGGGGTGATGCTGCAGTGCTCTGTGCAGAGAATGGAGAAGAAGACCTGGCTCTGAGAAGGGTGATGGGTCCTCAGCTGCAAGGGAAGCCCTTGCTGAGCACTCCTGGGGAAGGCTGGTGCTCATGGGCTGTCCCCCTGCTTGTTACAGCCTGGTGCAAGAGGAGCATGAGCAGAGACGTCTCCTGGTCACAGTCTGGAACCGAGAGAGAAATTCCAGGTAAGGGGCTGCCAGCCTGCCATCCAATTTCTTTCAAATGTGGCTGGCATGGCAGAGAACTTGCCATCTGCTGTGGCCACCTCACGTGATCTTCTCCAATGTCCCGGGGCTTGAGGGCTGGCCCTGACATCAGGGCTGCCCTGTATGAAGGCTGCTGGTTTGTGAAGTGGGGGGACCTGAGCAGCGGGACTGGGACCTGCTGATGGGATGCCCTGGCCAGGGTCATTCTCACAGGCAGCCCATGCTGGTGAGCACCACGCCATGTGCAGGCTAGCAGAGAAGAAATCCTGCCCTTGCTGCTCTCTTCTTGGCATTGCTGCTGTGTGGTAGCAATCAGCTGGACCAGTGTTTAAAACTCCTGCAGCTACTCATGCCTGCACTGCTGGCTAAAGCCAAGTGGTGCTGGAGCCTGGCTCTGGGCTGGGGACCTTCCCTACCTCTGGGGGTAATGCAGTGAGGAGGAAAGCCCAGCAGCAAGGGGTCTGGCACCTTACAGGCTGTGCTGCCTGCTCAGGCAAGTGGCATCTGTCTCCTTGGCCAAACTCCTGCCAGCATCAGGTAGGCTCGAGATGACCAGGATGTTTCAGCCCAGCTTCTCTTTGCCCCTGCTGCAGCTGAGCTGTGTGGTTACACCATGCTTGCTCCAAGTACGGAGAGGGAGGCATGGTCTTGGGCACTGCCTGGCTCCTGGCATGGGCAGGGATGTTTGCGGGGTCCCTGCGAAGGGGTGCATGTGGGGAGCTGGTCCCTGGGGAGTTTTCAATAAGTGTATACTGACAGTCTCTGGCTCTCCTGCAGACAGAGCGAACTGATTGGCTGCATGAGCTTTGGTGTGAAGTCCCTCCTGACCCTGGACAAGGTACCTCCATACTGGAGCGCAGCGTGTGGGACTGAGGCCCGACTCTCTCAGGTCGGTGGGTGGATGTAGTGTGCCCTTGGGGCAGGAGCAGGCTTCTCCCACTGTGGGACAAAGATGCTCTGAAGGTGCCCAGGGAGTTCCCTGGTCCCATTCCCGGTATGGAAGGCCACTGTGAGACTGATGTTGCTGGAGGCAGGGATGAGGAGGCTGTTAGAGAAGGGATCCTAGGACAGGGGACTGTCACTCCCTTCTGCAGGGACATAGAGAGTAGCAGCAATTGGGGGTGTAGAGAGGTGGTCCCAGTGAGTGCTGCCTATCCTGCTCGCAGCAAGGCTGCCTGGGGGACAGGAGATGAGGCCAGCCTCACTCAGCCTGGCATATGTCACATCTGACGTGGTGGCTGAGTGAGTGCTATAGGGGGGACCCACTCCTCCGAGGAGGATTCTGCCTGATTCCTTGTGCTCAGCAGCCAGGGCTTCACCAGCTGAGGCTGTTCCTGGAGGCAGTAATGCTGCCAGGCTGTCTCTGTGCCAGAATCCATGTCCCCACTGCTGCGGATCTGGTCACAGTACTACTGCCCCAGCCTGGCTGCTGCTTGGTAATACAGCTTTCACTTCAGCTGGGTTTGCCTTCCTAAAGAAGCCTGCAAGGCTGCTGCTTGCTGCAAATGACTCCTGCCGACCCGTGAAGACACGGAAATGTTTCATCCTAGCTGCCAGTGGTTAGGGATTTCATCCCTGGACAGCCCTGGTCTTGTCCTCAGTACATCAGAGTATCTCAGCAAGCTGGAAGGGTTTCATGAAAGTGTTAATTCATCACCTGAGGTGTGGAAATTTACTGCCCAGCAAGAGGTTAAAAAGGAGCTATTTTTGGCAATGGCCTGAGAAAGAGGGTAAGAGGTAGCTTGAGCATGGTCTCCTCTGAAATTTGGACAAGTGAGATGCAGCTTTTTTTTAACAGTGAAGATAATTATGCAGAGCAGCTCTAAACTGTACCTCTCCCCAGAGATGTCCCTTCCTTCTCAGATTTTGGTAGTGAGTTTCACAATGTATCATTGCATGCAGAGAGGATGGAGTGTTCATGTGTATGGCACCCACACACAGCACCCTACTCTTGCAGGGATGGGAGGGGGATGCTGGGGGCATGTGGTCCTCCTGGGACCTCAGCAGGGCCTGAGATGAGCTGGTCCTGTCTCCTGGGAGCTGCATGATGCCGCTGTATATCCTCACCTCTTTCTTAGTTGCCTCATTGTGGATTTAAAACATTAATTTTAAAACGGGCCCCTTCCTCTGGCCTCTGCATGGTTCCTGCAACCCCATCTGACTCCTGGGCTTGGTCCCAGATAGTTGGTCCCACAGCTTCTGCCAGCTGCCCAGGGAGCAATGGGAGACAGCAGCAGCTCCCTGAAGAGAGGTGAGGGATTGCCAAGGTCAGCTCTGTCCTCTTGGCTGCCCTGGCCACATGGGTGTGGGACAGGGACAAAAGGAGCCCAACTGTGGAGCACCCAGCACTGCTGAGGGCTGGTTTGGGCATCCTCCACTGGTGACAAGGCTGGAGCTGTGTTCTCCCTGCGAGACTGCCGGCTGCTGCAAACACAATATGGACAGTTTTACTGGAGACTGGCTGTTTTTCTGCACCTTGTCTCCCTCTACAAACTAGAAGCTTGTTACTTCAGTGATGCTTGGTCCCTCCTTGCAGGTGGGATAGAATTTTAACTTTCTGTATCCTAAGAGAAGGACTCTAGGCTGCGCATCTGTGTGCGAGCAGGTCTGGGTGGCCTCTGCATACTGGCCTGGGGCCGCTCCTACAATGGGACCCCTCTAGGGCTATTGGCAACCAGGCTGAGTTAAATGCATGTGAGTATCTGCCTCTGCATCGATAGCCTCTTTCCTCCCACCCAGGAGATCAGCGGCTGGTACTGTCTCCTTGGGGAGGACCTGGGCAGGACCAAGCACCTGAAGGTGGCCACGCAGCAGCTGAAGCAGAGCAGAGGTATGTTTCCCCACTGGGATGTTCCAGGGAGTGTTGGCAAGGTTTGGAAGAGCAGTCAACCTCATGTCTGTCCCTGTGGTGGCATGGAGCAGCCCCTGGCCCCATGGCACCCTATGTCCCTGTAAGTACTTCTCAGCCCTGCAATGCTCAGTGGGCACCAGGATCCCAAAAGACCACCATGGAGAATATCCTGGCTGGTTCAGCAGGCTCTGCACAGGCACCAATCTCTCCCCTTCAACCCTTTCTCGTGCTTACCTGTGGCTATCTGGGGCTCTGTGGGGACCCCAAAATTGCAGCCACATCTCTCCCTCTTGCTTGGCCTTTCATCATGCTGATTCCTCCCTCTCAGACTTGGGGCTGAATTCCATGGCCAGACTGTGTTTGGCTTCTGGGGTCTGTGCAGGATGGTGGGCAGCTTTTTCTCCTGCCTTGGTCTTGCTGTGCTGCCAGGTTGTGAGGAGAGGACAGGGAAGTAGGGGAAGACAGCAGTGCCTGTCCCAGATGTCCCAACCACCCCACAGCTGCTGCCATGCAGGGCTGCCCCAGCCTGGAGGACATGTGCCAATGACGTGTAAAGATCTTACATATAGTGTGTAGAGGCCATGTGGAAACAAAGGGATTGTCAGGAGATGTGTGCTGTTGGGCTGATATGGCCTTTCCCTCATTTTTTTTTTATTTTTTAGAGCCGATGCTGGGAAGTCAGAGTGCAACACAGGAAAGCCAGGATGCTGTGACCATGAAGCAGCTGAAGGTAGGTATGACAGGGCTATGACCCACCAGAGGTGCAAAGACGTGGGGTTGGGAGCTGGCTGACAGCAGAGCCTGCATGGAGGGGTTTCAAACAAGCCAAGGGACAAAGTCTTAGTGAGGGTGATGCTGAGGTGGGAGCTGTGTCAGTCTCCCTGTCGACACCATGGGTTTTACAGGTAATTAGTTATCCTGATCAAGCACCAATTGGTGGAGGTGGGTGGTGTGGATACTAACCCCATACTCACTCCCCACTGACATACAGGGACCGCCTGTTTTTCCGGTATATTGCCACAGAGACAATGCACCAGCCATTGACTGGGTGGGGACTGGGAATGATGGGGACAGGGCTGGCCAGCTGTCTGCTACAGAGCATCAGTCCCTGGCTGGCTCTGTGTCTCTGTGGATGGGTGCATCTGCTCCTCTCCTCCTTTCAGGACTGTTTGGTCTGGGAAGGGAAAGGCCCATGGTGGAGCCTCAGTGATTTATTGGAAAGACAAGGATGGGAAATGGGAACACAAACACATGGCTTGCATCGGAAATTGGGCTTAGCTGGCTCCATGATTTATCTGTGCCGAATTCCGCTTTGCTGCTTCCCTCAGCTGCATTTTCAGTTATTTGTTTTAAAGCATAGGATTGAGCAAGACAAACAAAGCCAGCGCCTCCCTCCTCCCTTCCTCTCCGGCAGTCGCCACTGACTTGAAAGATGGTGGCTGGGAAGGAAGACCGATCCTCCTTCTAGCTTCAGCCTGGCAGTGCAGCAGGCTGGGACAATGCGCTGGGAGCAGCCCCAACATGCTGCTGGGTCCCCTGGGAGCGCTGGGACTCCTTGTGCTCCCTCCCCAGCCTCCCCTGGCCCTGCCACCACAGCTGCCATGCAAGGGAGCCTGGGATCTGGGTTCCCTTGAGCCTTTTCTCTCTTTCCATTCCTATGTAGGAGTATAGAAAGTGCTTTCTTCTCTGTTGCAACCTCATCTCCAAGAGGTTGTGCTGCAATGCTGGCAGTCAAGGCTGCATGGTGGAGATTCACGGAGTCTTGCTTTGTGCCCTGCTGCTGGCTGGGTTAAGAGTTTCTCTTTGTATTTAATTCCAAAATTACACTATGGGTGCAATTAAATTGACCTCTCTGCTTCCCCCTCCATGACTCTGTAAGGACAAAGCACCGGGACGTGCATATCCTCTGGGTCTGTGCTTTCAAAAACAAACTGCTTTTTCTTTCTTTCTGTTTTTTGTTTTTAAGTCTCTCTTATCCTTTATGAGTGTAACGAGTGCAAGCTGTCTTTTTCATGAAATAAGGCTTGCACAGCCGATGCCTGTGAAACGCCGCTTAAACATCCTCAAAGTGTTTGTGAGAACATTGCAATAACAAAGTGCTCCGTTGGGCTGAAGAATGCCGCGGGAACAAAAGCCACATCAACAGAGCAGGGACTATGGAATACTAAATAGTTGGAATTTTAATATAAAACTCTCTCTCTTCCTTGTCAGTTAGGGTTTTCAGGAAGCCCTCTGGCTTATCGTAAAGCGGCATACAGCACAGACGGGGGCTGGGGAGGTGAAAGGTGGCTTCCTGCCATTCTTCTCTGGAGCTGGGTTCCCATGGGCGGTCATGCCAGTTTGACTGTGGTTTGTTCCACACTCATGTGATACAAGGAGACTGGGATTACGACTGCTTCAGGGGACTGGATTTTCATGGGCTAACGTGGAGTTTAGGGTTTTCCAGCCATGAACCCCTTCAATGGACTCTGCAAGGTGTGCTCGGAGTGGAGATACAGACAGGTCTGTATCTCCCGTGGAAAAAAATCTGTGTGCCAGTATGTATGTGCACGTTGCTGCAAGTCTTGGTTAAATTTATGAGTGTTTGTTGGCTTTCTTACCATTTCTGGGCGCTGTGTGTGCTATTTCTAGGGTGTTGATTTGCTATCATTAGTAAATGATAATACTGTGAATGTAAGGAAAGCATCCTCAGATAGGTGTCTCTAGCTGGTCTCTGCCCGTTGCTGCAGTGTGTAAATGGGGGTGGAGGGGGAGCATTTACTGTGTAACTTGAGGGTAGCATGCTGACGATGAAAGTGCTAAGCTGTGAGGTGGTGTCTCAATTTACCACTCATTAGAAGAGAGGCAGGCACAGTGGGCAGCTAAGTCTCTGCCAGGCTGCTGCTATCTTTTTTCAAAATTGTTTTAATGTGAATATATTTGTGAATAAAGTGTTGCTTGAAGCTTGTTAACAATCAGTGGCAACTTGCTTTACGAGAAGTAGATTGCTGTGCTCTGTAAAAGCTGGTGCAAGTTCTCTTGGACCCACTCAGTGCACGATGGTGGGTGCTGGTTTTGCTTGCGCAGGTCCCAGTCTCCTGCACTTTTTAACATAATTTTCCCCCCATGATCTGGATTGGGGCTCCCAGTTTATGGTCAGCTTTTCTCTGCACTCCTGTGCTAATCTTTCATGTCATGCTAAAGCTGTGATAGGGGACAGTGTATATTGGGAATTGCACAAAGAGCCAGCTTAACTAAAAATGTCCATTTTTTGTCAGGGCTATAGTGACTGTCTCATGCAGGAATGCTGCTCTGCTTTGTATTAATGACAACTGACTGTGATTTGTGTCTTAGAGCTCCTCAATTCTCTGTTTTGACAATTTCTTCTGCGCTTTTTGACAAAGTGATGGGTGCTGTGAGCCTCTGTGGTGCTGGAGTCTCTCACCATCTTGCCACCACCTGACAGCTTATTTCAGATACTCATATTTCTTAGTTCTGTGCACAGTGGCAAAAATGGATGTTCAGCTTCTTGTAATGGCCCTGGTGGTAGGAGCTGAGGAAAGTGAACCATCAGCAGTGAGAAGCTGCTATTCAGTGGCACAGGGAAGGTGTCTCTGTTGGCAGTGGACAAGAGCCAGCCAGCTCAGGGAGAAGGAGTGGGACACATCTTGTTGCAGGGGAAGCTTTGGGAGTGAAGTGATCGTGGAGTCTCCATGGTGGGAGAGATGCTGGGATGGCTCCTGAGGTGCTGATGGTAACACTTTTGCAGGACATGAATCCCCTGTGGTTTATATTTGAAATGTGAGGTTGGTTCAAAGGTGCAGAGCCACAAGCAGTCTCCTCCCCTGTTTGAGGATCCAACAAACTCCAGAGAGTAAAATACTTAGTGTAGTGGGACTGGACCTACCTTTTGATCCTGCCAGGGAAAGACAGTTTCTCTTTAGAAGCCTGATTTTATACTGAGCAATCAAGCAGGGATGAGGTGCAGAGCAATGAAATCTCACTGCATTTGCCCTCCCATGGTAAAGGACTGAGGAACCAGTTCCCCTCCTTGGCAGCTTCTGCTGAATTTCTTGTCTTCTCTCTGTTTTTTCTCAAAATAATACAGGTCGGATGTTGGATTTTTTATTTTCTTTTCCCTGTCAGTAAAACAAGGTTCTTGACGGATGTCTTGGGGCATAATCGGGTATTTACAGGAACTGACATGCTGAGCTGCTGCTGGAAGCCAACATCAAAAAATAAGTATAATTTTATTAATAAGCAAATGCTTCTTGAATCAGGAGGAGAAGTGAGCCTAAATCAATGCAGCATCCATCCTCTCCAAACTCAACGAGAGAAAACATACTCACCCCAGCTAATGGGGTGATACATGCAGAGCCCACTCCAGCACAGATGCCTTGCAAACAAGAGTGTGCTGATCCTCGCAGCTTCCTCTGGAGTAGAGGAGTGCTGGTATTTCTGAATTACCCATTTGGAAATGAAGTGTTTAAGTGACATGCTTAGAGAAGATGTGTTAGAAATCAGTGTCAGAGCCAGACTGCCAGGTTTTCCTTTCTAATGGCTTATCAGACCTTTCCTTACACTTACAAGAGTCATGAGTGGAGACTTGTGCATGCTCAATAAACACTAATTTTATAGCATTCTTCTCTGTTGCTCAATGTTTGCATTGCTTTTTAGCACCCTTTCTAGTCCCCTTTGGCTGCAGAGAGACCTGTTGTTCTTGGGGTTGTCGTGGTTTAACCCCAGCCAGCAACTAAACACCATGCAGCCACTCACTCACTCCCCCTCCATCCAGTGGGATGGGGGAGAAAATCAGGAAAAGAAGTAAAACTCATGGGCTGAGATAAGAATGGTTTAATAGAACAGAAAAGAAG
>JANZLQ010000055.1:9105420-9133208 GCA_026212715.1 Elanus axillaris | reverse complement strand
GTATGGAATACCTCGCTGGCCAGTTTGGGTCAGCTGCCCTGGCTGTGTCCCCTCCCAACTTCTTGTGCCCCTCCAGCTTTCTCGCTGGCTGGTCATGAGAAGCTGAAAAATCCTTGACTTAGTATAAACATAACTTAGCAGCAACTGAAAACATCAGAGTGTTAACAACATTCCTATCATACTGAACTCAAAACATAGCGCTGTACAAGCTACTAGGAAGACACTTAACTCTATCCCATCTGAAACCAGGACAGGGGTTCACAAAGTGACAGTGTTCACCATGACGGTTCCTTTGGGCTCTGTGACCACTTCCAGAAGTGCCATGTGTCTGCATTTCCTAAGGCTGTGGGGCAGTGTGTGGGTGAAGGTCACTAATCACACAGAGCAGCTGATTTTCCACCTAACAGGGTGACTCCGGTGTCTCTCTTCAGATTACAATCCCTCGAGGAAGTGATGGGTTTGGCTTCACAATCTGCTGCGACTCCCCAGTGCGTGTGCAGGCAGTGGACTCTGGTAAGAGATTAGATAATTTTTATCCCTCTTGATTTGAATGAATGAATGACTCTGCTCCTTTCTTGCTTCCCAGAGCATGTTGTGATTCAGAAGCTCCCATGCCTTGCATGACTCTGGTTACCTCCAAGAAATTTCATTTAATGAGTTCTCTGTTGCCTCTAATGAGGTCAGAGGTCACTGGGTGTCCTGCCTCTGGATGTCACTATTTCGGCAGTGTGTTGCAGTAATTTGCAGAGATTTTGTTCCCTTCCTTCTTCAACCTGAGAGCTGTCTGGCTAGTTGGGAGACCTATGGAAAGCATCCTGGGGAGGGGTGTCAGACAGAGGAGCAGGATCTTAGGAGCCCTTGATTGCCTGTTGCCTGACTAGATCCTCTTGGTGTGGACCTACAGGATGGACTTGGTGTCTCTTTTGTACCCTGGTGGTCCCCACTGCACACCAGGGAACACAGGAAGTTCATGCAGTAGCTCTGAGACAGTGTTTATGACTGTCCCAGGTGCTCTGTGTGTGTGTGCATATGTGCATGTTGGAAGGTGAAGCTCCAGGCTCAGCTAGTCCACTTCATTTTCATGTGTGGATGTTAGAGGAAACAGACTGGGTTTGGAGGAGCGAGTGGTGAGCTGTAAGCAAGCTGTGAAGCTGTGCTATTTGGGTGTCCAGTAGTCCCAGGGCTTCTTTCTCCTCCCCCTTATACTCTCAGGTCTCTGTCTAGCAGGTGACTGGCATTTGTTTCTTCTCTCTGTAGGTGGCCCAGCAGAAAAGGCCGGTCTGCAGCAGCTTGACACGGTGCTGCAACTGAATGAGCAGCCTGTGGAGCACTGGAAATGTGTGGAGCTAGCACATGAAATCCGGTGAGTATTCACCCAAAACATCAGTGCAGGGCTCTGGGAAAGATGGTTTGAAGGAGCCCAGGGCAGGAGAGCAGGAGCTTTGAGTGGCTACAGGATTGGGAAGGCTTTGCGGGGTGCAGGAGACTGGGAAAAGACTCTCTGGAGTGGAAGAAGAAAGGATGCAGGGGCTGGGGAGGGCAGAACAGGGGCAGAGACATTACAGGGAGGAAGGACTGCAGGGCTTATGGCTGTCTGAGTGATGCGAGGTACCTCACTCCCTGCTGCTATATCTCTGACTTGCCCCATGCCATCTCTTTCAGGAACTGTCCCACTGAGATCATACTACTGGTCTGGAGGCTTGTCCCGCAGGTCAAGTCCGGACACGAAGGCATGATCCGCAGATCATCCTGCAAGTCTGCCTACGACCTCCAGTCACCACCCAACAAGCGGGAAAAGAACAGCACCATGCCCCCGCAGCCCGAGCAGCGCCGGAGCTGCCACATACTGTATGATGGGAGTGATGGGCTGGTGCTGAACAGCTGGGAAAGGTACACAGAGATTGGCAAGCGGAGCCAGAACACCATGCCACCGCTGTCCCGGGTCCCCTCCACTGCAGACCAGAACTACATCATCTTGGCACCTTTGAACGCGGGGAGCCAGGTAGGGCTGCTTTCCAGCCCCACACTCAAGTTACTGCATGTGGCTGTTGGCTGTGCTTGCTGGGTCCCCTCTTGCCCTGTCCTTCAGCCTTATCAAGCATCTTCTCTAAACGTTTGCTAGAGCACACACCATTTTTACAAGCCAGACCTGTGTCCCTTGGTAGAGCTTTCATTAATTTCCTAAAACATTTACCACTAGGATTGTAGAGCCGGGGTGAATGACCTGCTGCCTCCTCCCAGGCTTCACTCAGGGGGTAAGGATATGGGAACTGCATAGACCCCAATGCAAGTCACTGCTCATTTTCTACTGGCAATAGGGCAAAAATGATTTTCACCTCTCTGGAGTGCTTTGGTTTTGCTGGGTTTGGCATGCTAAAATTTGAAGTTGTTTGTTGTAAAGTCTACCTCAAGCCTACTTCAGGTGACTGTGTCCTTTCTGGATTGTGTCTTACAGCTGCTGAGGCCTGTCTATAAGGAGAACAACTCCACTGTGGGTAAGTTGCCCATGTGCTGAAAAAACTGGTCAGAAGACCTAGCAGAGCTAGACAAGGTCTTTCTAGCACTATCGAATCCTTGTCCTTAGCCCTGCAATGCTGCAATGGAGTCCCTCATGTTCTGAGGACAGTGGCAGAAGCCTGGAGCTTTTTGGTAGTATAAACTTCCTACTCTCTGCATGAAGCATAAAAACAAGAACCCTACTTCCAAGCCCAGAGGAGAACACAGCTCCTAGTGTCACTGGATGAGCATCATGGTGAGAAAGTCTCTGTGGGAGCTGACAGAGCGGCTGAAGGGAGGAGGGTGGCAGGGACTTTCCATCAGGGCATGAAGAAAGCATGAAGCATGAAAGTGCTAAGCATTGTTGTTGTTGTGGTGGTTCCCCAGATGTGTCTGCAGGCCTGTCTGTGATGTGTTGCCCTTCTCATGCATGATGGCATGCTAGGAGAGTGCTGATACTGTGGTCCCTGCTTTGAGGTTCATTTTAGTACTAAGGGAGTGAGGATGGCTGTGACTTGAATTTGTATAAACAGTGGTGCAGGTTGATGTGCCAGATTTGGGGAATACTCATTTCCAGGGCTGCTACAAGGTCTCTGTCAGTCTCTGGACCAGCTGTTCTCAAAACCCCTTTGAAACATAAGCTCATTTTCTGCAACAGGTATGCTGGAGTCTTCCTGGACAACCAGGTATGGTTGGGCTTGCAGGAAGAGTGGGATGAGGTGTGTGGCAGGGCTGGGGACTGCATGAATCCAGGTCCATGCAGAAACACCTGTTGCCTGCTCTTTGATTTGGGAGCTTTGAGAGGCCACACTTGCACCCTGGTCTATTAGGATGCCCTTAGAATGAGCTGTGTGTTCATAGCACAGCTGACCTCCTAGGCATGATCTTGCTGGAGTGTCTTCAATTCAGCAGCCTCTCCGTGGTGCAGGCACAGTTATCAGCACAATTTCCAGCTAGAAAATATTGTGCTGCCTATAAAGGTGGGCCAGTGTCCATAGAAGGCAAAGTGTGGGGCTGGCAAAGCCATGGTTGGGATGCTGGGGAGCAGGAGGGAGCAGCATGGGTCTGAGGCCTCTGTGTCTTGGATGCTCGCAGCCCTGAAGCTCTGCAGCCAGAAGAATCTTCCGCAGCTCAGGGATAATACTGTGGATAATTGCAGCTGTTTTCTGCTGTTTGCAGATCTTGTGAAAATATGAGCTGGACCATGGGGACTTGTTCTTATAGCAGGGTGGAATTTGAAAGGCTTGAGCTTCTTCTCATAACAAATTTTAGTGATTGTTTTCAGTTTATGTAATGTTAAGTCTTCAGAGGGAAGAATGCATTAGTTAACCTGAGCACTGATTAAGCGTGGCAGTGTGAAGCTGGCCACCAGTCACACCAGGAGAGGAGCTGATGCTTCGGGCAGGCTGGATGTGTTTTGTGCCAGCGTGCAGATGATGAATTCCTCTGATAAAATGAGGTGATTTAGGGATAAGAGGAAAAGCAGATGCTGAACAGGCCAGACAGATTGTATCTGTTCTGTGTTGAGCTTGCTTGTGCTTTGATTTTATCTGGCAGTGCAACCATGAAAAAGGGAAAAGAGAAAATGTCAGGATTATTGCACTTACAGGTGGAAACAACCTTTTACGTCACAAGGGCCACCCCCCTGCAAAGGGAGGCTGTTAAAGCAAGCAGTAAACAGCAGGTCTGGATTGCCAACAGAGCATGGTTTGTCTCTGCTGGCGTTTATCTGAATGTAAATGTGCTATTTCCTAATACTTAATGGAATATGTAATGTTGAGTAGGTTTGTATATTTGCTTTGGATGAGACCTTATCTGCTCTGAGCCATGTTCAGGAGTGTTTTGGCTTGTTTCTGCTTGGGAAGGTTATGGGTATCTGTTACAGTGCAAAGGAAGAAGCCACTGTGCGGAAAGCTGCTGTGGTGGGAGCAGAAACTCCTGGGGCTGGGTGGCTGGAGGGTCTCTGCTGGGGCACCCCTCTCACAGCGAGTTGCAGGAGGGTTTGCTCATACATATTTCTGAGACATCGCTGTGGGGGAGAATGGGCTAATGCTCCAGCTTCTCACTTGGATACGTTAAAATCCAAGTGGAGACGTCTGCTTGTTGGACCTGAGCTGGCTTGGTTTGTTAGCTTCAGGAGGGAGAGAGGAAGGAAATACTTCGATTTTTCAGTGGGCCTTCTTTTGAAGAAGGCATGAATTTTTGGTTAGAGAGACATTCAGTTCCTGTTGGAATTGTTGCTTGTGAGTTTTAGGACAGACCACATGTTGCTGGTGCCCAGCAGGACATGGTCTGGGGTTAAGGGCTCTTGGAGAACACAGTCCTGTCCCACCTTCTCTCTCCAGTGTGGTAGGTCCTGCTGCTGCTGTGATGGGAGTTTGTGTATGGCAGGAGAGATGTGCCTTGTGGGCCTGGGGACATCAGGGATGGCCAAAACTGTATGCTGGGATCACCAGAGAATGCCTAGGCTCTTGGGCCTAGCAGATTAATGTTATTAATGGGAAATATTTCACAGCTGCTCCCTGCTTGGCAGCTGTGCCGTCCCAGCGCACCTGACAGCAGAGTAGCCCAGTGGGTAGCAGCTTGGCAGCTCCTTTCTGGTTCTGGTTCTGTGTGTTGGTCTCATCCTGGCTCCATGTGATGGATCTGGGGAGAAGGATGCATAAAGCCATCCTTAGCACTGCGGCCTCCAACAGATCACCCATGAAACCATCTAGCTGCTCACAGCCAGTTGTGCATACTGCACCAGCTCCCAGCAGTCTGTGGTGCTCTCACCTCATTGCACTGGTGCTGAGAAAATGGTAGTTTCTATCCAGGCAAAGCACCCTCAGGGCACCCCACATCCTGTGCCTGCACAAAATGCTTGTGGGAGCTTGCTGGATGTATTCAAAGGCATTCCTCTGGGCTGGGAGGAAAGGGCTTAGAAATCCTATATAGCAGCAATTGCCTGGGAGTAGGGGAAGGAAGGACTCATCCACGCAGCAGCTAGCGGGGAACAGTGATAATTGTTGTTAATTATCAATAATGCTTTTAATCACAGGATTATGAATTACATTAGAGATTCTGGGACTGGTTTGACATACCACCTAATATCTCTTGGCCTCTAGCAATACAGACTGGCAGATGTGGAGTGGTCACAGTAGCTGGTGTTCAGAAAAGTCATAGCTCTGCTCAACCAATTGAGATGGGAGTCTGCAAAGGAAAGCTTCTGTGTAATCACTCCTTTGAATGAGGATAATGACTTTCTGTGATGAAGAGAGACAGAGTGAAAAAAACAGTCAGGCTGCTCGGACTTTTTCGAGAACTGAAATGTAATACTGAAAAACAGTGGATGATGTTGTGCCAGCCTCATGAAAAATGAGGTTTTATAAATACACCCTCATGTCTGAGTAACCTTCACATCCCTGGGAGTGTTTGGAAAGGCATGGATTAATCCCATGTGCATGAATGTGTTTATCATTTCTGTCCTCTGACACCTCCAGTCTTAGTATCTTCTGAAAACTGTGATTAACCCACTACCCAGAACCCCATGATGTGAAATTCCTGCACTTTGCTAACTCCCATGCTCAGAATCCATGGCAGGCAGGGCTTGTGTGGATAAAAATGTCCCAAGGTTTAAATTTCCAGTGTTTTGGTTACCCCCTCATGCCCCACCCTGAGTTAGTCACAGATGGTTTTCCTCTCCCTGGAAAGGGAAGGGTCATAGTTCAGTGGTGGAGGCAGGTGTTCCCTGATGGTGTGAATGTCCTTGGTGCTCCTGTGATTCAAGAATGACCATTTAAAGTCATGTTTGGGATTGTTCTGTATTTCTTATTTCATACTTTCAGTACTGCATAGGGAGGTGTGTGTAATAGCACCACATCTCTTCCTTCGAAGTACTGTATTCAGAAATTGTGCAGAAGGTAGCATACACCCAGAGGCAGATATACTGGCCTGCGACTGAGCTTGCTGTGACTTCCTTGGGTTTTGGTTTGTACGTACATAGATGTGTCTGTGCTGCTGGTGTGATCCAGTTAAGTGCTTGGTCCAGCAAGTGAGTAGCTCTTGATTGAGCAGAAATGTCAAGGGACATCTCATTTTGTATTAGGAAAAATTAAGTCAGTGGTGTTATTTTATGAATCCCTGGGAAACTTTGATAGCAGTGGCGAACGTCCCTGCAGCTCTTGGCTCCAGCTATTCCCCTTAGGCTTTATGTGCCCTCCTCCAGCCTGCAAGAGCAGGAACTGAGCTGGCAGCGTGCAGCAGCTCTGTGGGAGTTCTCTTCTGATTCTGTGTTTCTTTCTGCTTCCTCTGTTGGTCCAGGAAATGCATGTAAAGGGAAATCACACACAGGGTCTGGGAGAAAATCCAGGCTGATGAAGACTGTGCAATCGATGAAGAGCTACGGGAACTACCAGAACTGTACCATAGTGAGGCCACACATCCCGCACTCCAGCTATGGCACGTATGTGACGCTGGCTCCCAAAGTGCTAGTGTTCCCTGTCTTTGTGCAGGTAAGCACAGCTGGAAGTGAGGCATTATGGATCTAATGCAATCAATGCCCAGCACAGCAGGTTGTATCAAAGCTTGCTGCTGTAGGTTGGGTCCAGGCTGTCATGCAAGGTGGTTATATTTCCCAGCAGTATATACCGTGAATGCATGGATCCCCTGTCATCCTCAGCTCTGTCCTCTAGAGCTGGCTGTACACAGCACAGTGCTGGGTATTTTCTCAAAGGGAATCGTGTTCTGCCCCAGCAATTCTCAGTTGGAGTTTTCTCCCTTTTCAGCTTTCAAATCTGGTCCTCAGGTGCTTGTTTGAGTCAGCAGAAGGTATCTCAGCTTCTGAGCTTCAGCAACCAACTTGGTGTAATTGAAGATCAATGTGGTTTCTTCCCATGGGTTCTTTGTGCTGTTAATTATGGTGTGCAAACAAAGGTTTTTTAGTTTAGCTGGTGGCCAGCACTAAAATCATGGGCAAGAATCCAGAACAGTAACAGCTTGACAGAGGATGTTCTCACTCCCCAGTTCCTTAAATTATTTTCTTAAAACTTAGCCCTGAATTTGGCGGTAGTAGCTCTAACTACCTCTGTGTCTTCCATCTTGTCCTTCATGTGGCCAGGACCCCAGAAAACCTCATCTGATCCTGTTATGTTTAAGTCTGTTACTGATGAATACCTTCATCTCTGAGACTGTGGGGAACCATCCATCCTCCCTGGCTAGCAGCAATGACAGTATCATATCAGCTCAGACTGATGGTTTCCTTTGGGCTGAAACCCATGATCCGTGTTGACTATCACTCTGGCCTGAGCCAGTGGACTGCTTGGGGGCAAATGTAGGGCTGGGCTGGTACTGGGGGCAGACTTATGCTCACCTCATCCTCCCCAGGGACACCCAAGTGCCTGTTCATGTTAGCACCAGTGTGTTCACCAGCCCTGGCTGTGTGGACAATTTGCCTTTTCGTAAGAACACAGCTGGCACTTTTGCCTCTTTACTCCTGAAACTTGTGTCTTGGATTGAGTTTGGGGTGTTTCTGTCACTTCAGGAACCGTTTTTTATGCTTTGCACTGCCTCATACTAGAAGGCCCCTTTCCAGGTACCTTCATGTGCTTGCTGGCCATGCTGCTCAGGAGGATCATCCTAGGCTGGTTTTGTGGGGTCTGTTCTGCAGTCAGGACAACTGAACCTGTCCTGTTCTTCTCCAGTGTTAAACAGAGAAGGTGCTGACTGGGGAGCTGAGTGTGCATGAGAAAGGGCAGCCTTCTTAAAGCTGCTTTACCTTACTGTGAGAGTAATCCATAACATCATGTAGCAAATATTCTGTTCTGAGGGACGTGAGAACCTAATGTGCCACCATTGTGGCTGTGTTTCCTGCTAAAAAGCACCCATAATCAAGCCTGCACTGTGCAGAACAGTTAACGTACAGAAGCAAGTGGCTGACTGTCTTTTTATAGATGGGTCTGACGTAGGTGTTAAGTGTAAGGCTTTCTTTTTATCGTGTAGCTGGACTGCAGACTTTCTGTCCTTTCGAGCACAGTGTGGGGTGGCTTCTCCCTGAACAAGTTACGGCTTAAAGTGAATACAAAGTGGGTTTGGTGGGCGGAAAACTTTTCTGGCAAACCACTCTTCCAGTGGAAGGTTTGACTGTTTCTTTCTTTCTTTTTTTTCCTTTCAAACGTAGCCCCTAGATCTTTGCAACCCAGCCCGGACTCTGCTTCTGTCAGAGGAGCTGCTTCTTCATGAGAGCAGAAGCAGGACTATACAGGTAAGACTCTTTCCATGTTGTCTGAACTTTCTAAACATGCTCTTCTGCAGTCTTATATAGTAGATTGAGAAGGGCAATGTTTTACTGTGCAGTACTTACATTAATATATGATATTTGGAAAAACTTGTAGTCAGTTTATCATGGGATAAACTAAATATCAAAACTCTTCTCTGCTAGAAATCAACTTTTTTTCTTGTCTTCCTTCATGCTCACTAAGAAGAAATTGCACATGGCAAATGCATGCCAGTCACACCCCAGCAGCTGAGGCCACTGGCAGACTCAGAAAGAGGGAGTTTAAGAATATTTTGTGCCAGGTTAGAGAACTAGACAGAGAACTTGTTACAGGGTTTTTCAGAAATTTAGTTCCTGAAACAGGTCACATGTCCAAATTCCTCTCTCTTTTCTTACTTCAGCTTCTTTTCTTATGTGATCTTAGCAGAGGGATGTTAACGATCTGGGGAACAACTAAGCTTTGGCTACATGCTGAACCTGTGTATGTGATAGCTTTCAACATTCAAACTGTGAGAGTTTGTATGTGTTGATTACATTTGCTGCTGGCTTCACTTGCATGCAACTGTCAAGTCTGCAAAGCCCTGGAATTTGGGACAGAGGAAGAGGCAGGTGGGAGAACCCACTCATGCATTGCTCACTAGTGCTGGAGGAAACTGCTGTTTCTTTGGGGGCATTTTCAGAGAATCTCACCACTGTACAGAATAATTTTGTTTTGAATTTAGTTGGAATGAACAACATGTCATCTTCACAGAGCCACAAAGGAATTTTTACTTGACTAATCTTAGTTTCTGGGTAACACCTTCTAGCTGGCCAACAGCAGAATCCCAGAGACACGTCATATCACTGGCCTGTACAAAAGAGTACAAGACTGTGTTAACTGACTTCTCTCCTGGTTTTCAATGTGCAATTCATCCCTTGCTTTGACTTGAATAACTATTTCTTTTTTTTGCCAAAGTACATGAAAAATTGCATGATCAGTTAGGAAACCTGGCACTGATTTGTAAATAAAACTCTTCCCCTGTCTGTCCTGCTGTTCTTTGCTGTTCAGGGCCTTCTGGGCACCTGCATGAATGAAAATCAGGTAAACACATGTGCTGCAATGGCTTGGAAATATGGTGGCCAGCCTGAAGTCAGGAGGCTTCTCCTGGGTGGTTTGGAGTTGCTTGCTTTCAGGTCAGACTCAGAGGTCTGTAGTATCAGCCAAATGTGGAAAAATTATGAACAACTAATGCCGTTTGCAGCCTGGGTGCGGCATGTGTGTGTATGGGGGTGTTCATATTTAGATGATGGAGAGCCTCGGGACAAGCATGTTTGCAGGAGGTGTGCAGCTCTGTCTCCAAATGGCCACGTTAGCCATTTCAGAGACCCAGCTGTGGGCAGGATCAGAAGGAGGCTGTCTCAGGGAAAGGACTCTGCTTACGATGCCCTAAAGATGAGCGTGAGGCTGGAAGAGGATTTTCCAGTTGGAGCTGCTGCCATGAAAGGGCAGGCTGCTGTATGCTGGCCGGAACGTGAGACGTTGTTTGAGAATGATGGTGCCTTGAGGCCATGATGTCTGTGTAAGCCTGGCAGAGGGGCAAGGCAAGAGACTGTGACTAAGCATCATGAAAAAATAGAAGCAGTGAATGGGAACAAGCATGTGGCAGCATCTGCTTTGGAAGGCAAGAGTCTTTCCTTTGGTGTGAACCCAGGTGTGGTGCTGAGCCCGGTATTGCTAGGGGCTGACAGCTGGAGGTAGCAACACTGGGACATTAGCCGTGTCCCTGGGTAAGCGCCTTCTTATGTCTGCAGTGTGTCACAGGGTCTTGGCAGGCTTTGCAGAGCTTCAAGGAATAAGTGCAGGTCTCTGGAAAGTCAGAGACTCCCCTTCTCCAGCGGAGTAAGGGTGTCTGCTTTTGTTCTGGTGGGCTATGAGATAAAAAACCTAAACTTCTGAAGCCAGCAAGACCTTAAATGGCATGGACACAATGGAGTTTCCCCTGGTACAGAAGGGCTCTGACTTCTCTTTTTTGCTGGACTTGAGCTCACTCCCTCTCCGGCCTTGTCTGCTGTCTGAACAGAGGCTATCTGGTTTCTGATTGGTCCTTTCTTCCTTGTTCCATGTAGTTTTCCATTTTTCCACTGCTCTTCCCACCTAGCCTCTCTCAAACTGGACCACTGCTCCTGTGGTTTGCAGGACTGTTTTCTGTATGTTATTCTGCTTTGGCTAAGTGGCTCAAAAGAGGAGGGCCCCGGTGCAGGGGCTGGAAATGGAGGTCCTGTTTCTCCTCCCCGCCTCCTCTCCAAACCCCAGAATCTTTTTCTCTTGGCAGTTTCCATGTCAGGCACCGCATGCTCATCACTGAGCAAACTCTCTCTCATCTCTTGAAGGAGTCAACCTATCTCCCTGGAGGCTTGCCAGGATCTGTCCTTTCCCTGGCCTTACCTCTGGGGCAATCCTTATTCAGGCCATAATCACATCCTGTCTAGACTTTGTTGCAATTCCTGCTTTTATGGTCTTCTGAAATGTCTCCAGCCTGCGGAGTGCCAGAGGAACCAACATGATGCAGGTGATTGTGCACAAAGTGTCAAACATGGGCTTTGTCCTTGTTGGTCTGTCTCTAATGTACCTGGAGGCAATTTTCCAAAGTCCTGAGGTCACTTCACAGTGTAGGCCATGCTCAATCTTTTCTCACGTCTCTTTTCTGCCATCCTGGCAGGGTCTGCAGATCAGGATGGTCCTCCCCAGAACTCTGAAAGCCCCCAGCTCTGCCAGGAGTCTGGAGGACATGGACCAGCATGCCCAGGTTTTATGCTCTTCTCTGCAGAGCAAGAGGCTTTTCTCTGTCATCCCCAGTGTTGCACTGCAAGTTACCAGCACTCCTGGCCTGGGATGGGGTTGCCAGCTCTCTGTCTCAGCAGGTGGCTGAGTCAGGCCAACATAGTGGGTAGACCAAAACCCTACTCCCTGGCACAGATGTTTCAAGATCTTGTTTTCAGCCTTTTTTAGACATTTTCATTTGGGTGAGAATACCAGAAACCTGCACTTACCTCTTCCCTCCACCACACTAGTCCCACTTACTCTGTCCCTTCTTCTTCACTGCCTTTTAATATCCTTCTCTTCCTCATATTTTACATTTCCCCATCTGCACAGCCACTGCTTATGCTAGTGTTTGAGGGTGGGTGCATGACGCCTTGAGGTATTCAGTGCCTGCTCTCCCCTGATGTTCATCGGAAAATAATAATTGATTCAGATAAGCCAAGGTGAGGTTCAAGGTTTGACAGCTAAAGCCTTCACCATGGATCTCCTTTTGGCAAGTGTGGTGGTGTATCTTCATCAAAGTCTAGCTGAGCATATAAACTCCTTCCTGAGTGTATAAATTCCTTGCCAATAATCTTGGCAGAAAAAATGTGTGAGGTGGTAAAAGAGGGTAAATGCACTGTAGGCTAAAACACTACTGAGAAGTCTCAGAGAACATGCATTTAATATGGATACATGCAGAAGTAAAAATCTAGGAGCAAAGGAGCAGGTCATGCTTAGAGAGTTAGGGCTGTAGCATGGAAAGCAATGTCTCAAAGGCTTTGGTATATCACTGAAGGATGGTAAATCTTCCCTCACCTAGGAAGTTCTTGCTCATCTCCAAAGTGCCATGCCTGTGTATGTGCACCTACCCCACCTGAAAAGCCTAGACAGCTTGTCTTTTCAGACCGGCACTCAGCTGACTGAGGTACTAATGTACAAAGCTGTCATAACTGGATTACTTTTAATCATGTTCTCCTATTGCTCTGGTCTCTGTGAAAACTGAGTAACTGCCAGTGCAAAGCTGTAGCCAAGAAAGCTACGACTTTGAAGCATATGATCAGGGGAGCACTGAACAGAAGTGACTGGGTGATATCACCCTGTTTATGGGGAGCTCTGTCATTCTTAGTCTGATGAGTCCAACAGTGATGTCTTCTTCATAGAGGATGCTCAGAATTTGGATGGTCTCACAAGAGGGCTACAAGGATAAATCAAGATCTGAAATAATTGAGGAAGATTAAGAAAGCTTCAACCATTTAGCTCAACTGAATGAATGAAGACACAAGAACTCTGCAGATACAACTCTCATACTGGCATCACTGGAGTTTCTCTTTGGGGTTGCACCCAATTCTTCTGGAGAAGAATCCAGTACTGGTAAACAGAAAATGTGTGTGGCTCAGTCCTAGGGGTGGATACCTGTCTTAAGAGCTCCCCACCAAGAATTACAGGATTTCTCTAGCCAGCTGCAGGCAGCATTCTCTCGCCAGCAATGCAGGTGATCGTCACCATGTTCTCCTTTGGCACCTGAAAGCTCTATCATAAAAGACCTGCCTCTGCTTCCTCAGCTCTATTTTGCTGGGCATGGCTATGCGACTGTTGCTAGAGAGAGAGGGAGGATGATGTGTCAGGAAGCATCAGCTGGCTCAGGCTTTTCCTGCCAAGCACTGGGATAAGCAGGCAGGGTTTGCAGTGATCCATTTTGCCAGTGTCTCTGCTGATGTACTGCTGCAGTTGCAGTGTGCAAACTCCTCCCCGCTGTAACCCAAGTGGTTGTGGTTCTCTGTGCATAGATGAGCAGAAGAGGAAGGGGTTAGGAAGAGAGTTAAGTATTCTTAAGCTGGAATGTGAAGGTATGTTGGCTGCAAGGCTTAATTTCTGGTCATCTTTTCATACTGTTTTTGTTACCATATTTTGCTTTACAAGGTGTGGTTATCATTTTCTCCTTCCTGCAGTGGGGCTCTGTAGCAGTCCCAGCACTGATCTCCCTTTCTTATCTTGGTGAAGCACACTAGCCCACTACTTTGACTTTCCCTCCTGGCTTTCATTTTCTCTTGCTTTCTTCTAGGAAACATTTTAAATGTGACCCTTCCTTCTGTAAAAACGCTTTGACAGTTCTATTCTGTAGTTAGTCAAATCTATCAGCAGAAGAGGCTTTGCTGTTTGCTGTGGTACAGAGCACACCTAGATGAACTATGTCCGAGACATCAGTGTCAGCCTCTACAAACACTTCCCCCTCCTCATAGAATCTATTCACATCCCCCAAAAAGATCTGTGTGACAACTGCCATGTGGCCTTGACCATGCTAGTAATAACACAGGTGTACCTATCTGTCTTCAGAGGAGTCCTTTCATCATGTCAGTTGTTTTATTTCTGATTTTGGGGTAGAAAATTAGTTCTGGGACATACACAAAGATACTCTGACTCTCCACAGGGCAACTCTGGATTCTGTGTCTTGCCTGGATGAATTCAGTTACTGTGTTTCTTTTTTGTTTGCTCTTTTGCTTTTATGACCCCTGTGATTTTTCATGGTAGATACCAGATCTGTTTTCAAAGGGCTGTTAGAGACATGTTAGAGCTCATCAGTAGTGTGATGGCAATCCTAGGCAGAGCTCCAGATTACTCACTCCAGCCCTCCCCTCTTATATCTGCTGCCTGCTGCCTTTGGGTCATCCATGATTTGAGTTTCCCATGCTCAGCTATGCAGGTGGGGTAAGTGCTCTGCCGCACAAGGCTGGTCCTGCTCCCACCTGTGCGAGCAGGGTTCACTGGAGCCCTGGGCCTTGCAGCACTGGGGTGCTCTTGGCAGGCTCTGGCTGTGTGGGTGGGACACCCTCATGTTCTTACCCCAGCAACTTGGAGGAGCAGAGGGATGTCTGTAAACCATTTTGTGTGGAGCTGCTCTAAAATCAAGTGTCTTTCTAGAAGCAGCATCTAATAGAGATGGTCTTATGTAACCCATGCTGACTGTGCTTTTATCTTCTCTACATCCTGAATTCAGTCAGTCCCATCTTCCCATAAAAGCATAATGTTACCTGTAAATGCTTTTTCTGCTTTCTGTTTCCATGATTCTCTATTTAAATCTGCTTGGTTTTGAAATGATATTTTTTTTCCTGCTGATCCTTCTAATATTTTTTTCTACCCTTTAAACTTCTGTGTGTATTAGATCTTTATTTTCTTTCCTCCATTTCCAGCATGACCACTTGCAGATCATGTTTTTATCTCCTTCACTTTGCTGAGTTGCTGTTCTCAAAATCCCTGACATCTCTTCTTTGAGGTTGAGGCACCTGGGATGGCACCAGACATGTCCCGGAAAAGTTATTTTTTAGAACAAGATGGGCATGGGAGAAACTTTATAGTGCAGTTTGTACTATGTTATTCTTTGTATTAATAATAAGGTCAGAAGTAATGAAGAAGGTGAATGTGGGCACTAGGCCAACAGTGTGTTGAGAGCAGAGGAAGGGATTTTCCAAATGATACAGAGAAAAACAGACACTCCCTGGTTTCATTTTCAATTAAAGCTACACCGGTAGCTTTGTGCTTATTAAGAACCCCACAAAAATAAATTTGCACAGCAAGGAGAAATCTTGTGGCAAGGGCTTGATTTTGGTTTCAAAGCCAGATGCTGCTGCCCTGATGTGAGCACCACCATGTGATAAACTGTTACCCAGCTTGTCCTCCTCCTGATGTGTGTCTGTCAGCCACTGGGCATAGAGACAAACTGTACTGGCAGTGCATCCCCCCATAACGAGTGACTCAGTCTCTGTCCAGAGCAAAGTCACCTTTCAAAGGGTGATTTGGTGGTGGCAGTGATGCCAGCTCCCAGTGAGCCCCTGGGATGCTGGGTTGTTTGCTGCTTTTGTGAAAGGGTTGCTAAAAGGCCACAAAACCTTCATTGCTGTTGCTGTGTTGCAAAGCAGCTTTCCCTTTGCTGTGGGAGGTTTTGGGAGCATCCCAAGGAGTGGTTAAAAGCAGCCATGTACTCACATGCTGTATCCTGCACTGAGAGCACTGTGTGGTTTGGCAGTATGCAGATGGTCCAGCATCCAGTATGCCCACTGGCATATTGCAGCTGCTTCCTGGCATCTTCTAAGTTTTGCTGCATAACCCCAACTTCTGCCAGAGAGCAGGACAGGCTCAAACCTTGGATACTGGCATAGCGATTGTACCAAGCTACTCACCTCCAGTAGACTTCTGGGTCAAGGATCTCCAGTACAGTGGAGAAGCTCATTCTTCTTATTTTAAAGATCACACTAATCTGTACTGATTGAACTAGGGACCTCAGGCAAGAGCCAGAAGCAGGACAAAATCTACCTTTTGCGTTGCGAGCACTCACTGCTCCGGAGTAGCTCACAGCTTCTAGGACCCTTGAGTCACTGCTCAAGCACAGAGCTGGGCAGACACTTGGTTCAGTGTTTGCTTTCCACCCATCAGCATGGTTTAAAGGTGTCAAGTTTTCTCCCTGCAACTGCTCTCGTAGGTTCTGCTGTTGTAAAAGCCAAACTGTTATTTTCTCAAGGAGGGTGAAATAAGCCATGCAAAGACGGAGAACAGTACAAAGCTCCTTCATGAGTGTGTTCAGGGAGATCATGTTTGCTTTTAGGTTGCAACTTCTATGGTGTGCTGGGATTAGTCGGCAACTTATTCCATCCTCCTGATCCTCTGATTTATAACTTATGTAAATGGGAAGTGATATGAGAGAGCAGAGAGGGTGTGTTTGCGTGGTGTTAAACTGTCGGGCAGGTTTATCCCTCTTGTCATGGGACTCCACAACCCTCGGTAGGTGACTGCCAAGTGGGGGGAGCCTCATCCAAAGCTTGCTGGGAGCACCCTGAGGGGTGTAGCAGCAATCAGCCCCTTAGGGAAAGAGTGCCTGTCATGGCTGGTGCATCTCCCCAGGGTAAAGGACCTTTCCAGGACACTGTCTCAGTGCCATGAGATTAATGCCTTATAGCTTCTTCTTTGCTGCTCTTGTACTTCCAGGTGACCCTCTTTGTTTACTCTGACCTGCTGCTCTTCACCAAGGAGGACGAGCCTGGGCGCTGCAATGTGCTGAGGAACCCTCTCTACCTGCAGAGTGTCAAGCTCCAGGAGGGTGAGTGTCTGCAGCAGCAGATGGAGACATTTGGGGCATTTTCAGGGCTGCTAGCTATAAAATTTCTGGCCAGTAGCAGGATAGCACCCCACTATCCCATTGCTTCCAATATTTAACAGTACCATCCAACTGGTGCTGCCAGATCATCCTTCCTTGGGGTGCAAGGCCATCATCCCCTTTTCCCATCCCTGCATTAACCCAGTCCTTGGGAGCTCCATCTCCTGGGACACCTCAGGGGCACTCACACATTCCAGGGCTTTTTGGGTGCATGTCTCAGAGATTTGAGGCTGGCATTCCCCAGGGTCTTGCTGTGCTGGGCTGTTCCCCTTGCTGGTGTTACACTGCTGACAGCGGGAGCTTGCCAAGGCTGAGAAAGGGAAGTGAAGTCTTGAGATTTCCCCCATGGTGCCTTGAGAGAGTTCAGAGTTAGTCTCCAAAGGAGTCTAGCTAAGCCCTACTAACCTTTACTTTGCTACTTTTCCCTTCAGCCACCCACGGTTTTCCCCCCATGCTAGCTTCCCTCCCCCATGCACACCCCACGGGTGAGGAAAGAACAAACCCTGGCCTTGGTGGGAGGCTTTGGGCCATGCCCTTACTCTCTTCACCTTGACTGGGCTTTCACATCCAGCTGAAGGCTCAGGGAGGGCTTCTAGGGCAGGAGGATGACTTGAAGTTAGATATTTCAAGCTGAAATGCTGAGGCTGTTTGAAAGATGACCTTTAGCTACTCAGGGTCAAAACAGGAACAAATGAATTGCTCTACCACATCCTGTTTGCTATAGTGGAGCCAATTCTTGGCCCTGGGCCCAGTCCCACCTTGTTCCTTCTTTGGTGCAGTCGCCTTTTGGGTATGGGCTTGTTTTGTGAACAGTCACCCAACTGCGTCAGCCTGGGGCTGGTGCCCTAGCTCCTCCTCAAGCCCAGGCAGTGGGTGTCACTGGACTGGGACCCCATGTGGGAAATTGTGATTGGATATAAGGAAAAACTTTTCTATGGTGAGGTTGGTCAAATATTAAGTTACCCAGAGGCGTGTGGGATCTCCATCCCTAGAGATGTTCAGGACTCAACTGGGCACAGTCCTGAGTGCCTTGATCTGGGTGCTTTGGGCAGGGGCTTGGGCTAGAGACCACTAGAGGGGCCCCTTCCAACCTGGATTACTCTGTAACTATATGAGCTGATATCTTTATGCAGTCCCATGGCCCTGACCAAAAGGCATTAATCCAGATCCAGGCTGCTTCTCCAAAGGGGTCATTTTCTGGATGAATTTTGCAGCTTCCCATGACTTTCCCCAGCTGAGCTGTGAGCTCTGTGGATTAGCTGTATCTTCCCACGTGCCCCGTGTTGTGATCTTCAGTGCTAGGGATCTGCAATGCTTTGCTGGACACCACAGGCTGCCTGTCAGTTGTTATTTCCCATTTCCAATGTTTCTGCTCTCAGATTAATTCACTGACCTATTTGGCGGGGGCAGAACCACAGTGAGGGAGATGGGGCACCACAGCACAAGCCATTTAGAAAAGCCATTGAAGCTTCCCTGGGGTTTGTTTGAGTTTGTTCTCAGTGCTGCTTATTTCTAAGAAACAGACAAAAGAAATTGCTCCTTGCTGAAGTGTTCGTTGGTCAGTGTCTGCTACTGGAGTGTGTGCGCATGCTGCCTCTGGCTGCTCTCAAAGGCTGTTGAATAACCCTGCTCTTGTTTGCCTCCTTGAAGAAATCAGCTTCCCCAGTGCTGGTTCCGGCCGGCTCTGTGCATGGAGGTCTGTTTGCAGCTTGGCATAGGAATGTGCCTCTGCCTAACCTCAGGCAGAGTGGTTGAATTTTGTGAGTGGTTTTCTGCCACTTATTTCCTTGTTGCCATAATAACTTGGCTGGATCACATCTGGAATAGCTTAACAATACTCTCTGAATGGGATGTTTGTCTCTGCAGCACTGAACCGCCCCCAATACGCCAGGAATCCAGCACAGTTGGTTTTCAGGCAGCTCACTTTCCTGGTTTGGGCAGAGCTGCTTCAAAGGCAGGTGAAACAAGCAAAGAGATGTCCATCCCTTTTGGCAGGGATTTTCTGTTGGTCTCCTAAATAACTGAATGGCACATTAATAGGAACAGGCGTATTGCTGAGTATAACAATTGAGACATCTCCGGTACACTGAAGACCATTGTGATGTTTCCTGTTTCTGCTGCTTGCTGCACTGTGTAAAAGCAAATCAGTATAATCTGCTTTACAATGCTCTGTCTTCCTGCTTTAGAAGCCGAGCATGGCTGATGAGCACCACACCAGCCAATGTTTCCAGTGTGACAGGGCTGGCTTCCTCACTAGATACTGTGGGAATTTCCACGTGAAGGTCACTGCCTCACTGGGATCCTGCCCCACCCCCGGGTGGGTGCATTTGGTTTTAGGACAGAGAAGAGTGCTCCTGTTTTGCAGCTGGAATGAGGACCCCCAGGCTGTGAGCCCCATCCCCAGCTGGGATCCCGCTAACAAAGACTTTTCATGTGCTGCTTTGCTGTTCCCGACATCCCAACCAACCATGTCTTACAGGAAACAGCTCCAAGATAGTCAAAAGCCAAGAGTGTGATTTATGGGTCTCCTGCCCAGCTGTGGCTTCTCCCTGCTGCCCCAGGGATGCTGGGAAGCACCCAGGGCTTGGACCCTGCCACACCTTCCCAGGGACATGTGCCATAGAGGGTGACAACCTTGTCCTCTCTTGGCAGCCAGGTTTGGATGTGCACAACAGCCTTCCTCTCCCCACGCACCCAGGGCCCCACAGCACCCTGCCCTGTGAGCTCCTGCCCTGTGAGCTCCTGGCCTGTGAGCTCCTCTTTGGGTTCTGGATGCAGTCCCATCCTTGCTGAGCAGATGTGAGGGGCTGGGGAGCACAGTACCTGCCCTTGCCATGGATGGGCATTACCACAGTCCCCTGGGCCATGCAAGGAGGCTGTGGAAAGGAGCAGAACCATCTTCCCTCTTTCCCCATCTTGGGTCTTTTTTGACCCAATGCCTGGCATGCACCACCTAAATCCTGCAAGCAGTGGGTGTTTTCCTTGGGTTGCGCAGGGAGGTGGGCAGAGCCTGGGCAGCACTGAAAGCCTGCCCTGCAGTCAGCATGGGTGTGCAGGACGAGGCTTACCCAGAGACGTGTCCTCACAAAACCTACACTTTCCTCTTGTCTGTGCTGAGTGCACACAGCAACCCAGCCCTGGGGCAGGGACGGTTCAAGTTACTCTGAAAGACAAGCCAGTCCCCGTCACAACACATCAGGAAGAAACTGAAATATCTTCAAGTGAGTTTTTTTTTTCTCCTGTTTATTTCCCTTTAGCATTTCACTGAATTTGGTTGAGAGTATGCCTGGTTCAGTTGTCAAAAAAGGTGTGGATGTAGGGCCCTGTGGGGAACGGAACCCCACATTAGTCCAGGTGGCTGGCTGCCACCTCTCTGGCATGACGTTGTGCCTCTCCCATTGTCTTTTGTGGCCTCTGTGATCTGCGGTGCAGGAGATGAGCAAAGCACGTCACATGGCTCTGGGGCACAGCAGGCTCTGGTACTCCAACCTAACCCTCCAGAGACTGGAAAAAGCTCCAGTGTAAGAAATCCTGGCAAACCCAGTTTGTACTTAAATCTGCACTCAGGTCTGCCCTTCCTGGCTCTGCCATTGCTCTCCTGCCTCCCCTTGCGCCTTGCTGGGAGTTGGCACTGGCTCAAGCCCAGCTGCTGGGCTGGGCAGCCAATCTCTTACCTCCCGTTTGTTTTCTCCCTAAAGGCAATTAGTGGTAGAAAATGGGATTTAAGCAGTTCCTTAGCCTAGGCTGGCTCCCTGTTTTCTGTCCCATAGGCACTGGGCTGCTTGGCTGTGTGTAGCTGCGAGCCTCAAAGGGACAAGGGACAGGAGCTGCTGGTGGTGAACATTGCTAATGCCAAAATTCATAGCTCAGTGAAAAGGAATTTGGAAGGGAACTTAATTTTGATGGTTTTGGGATTTGTCAGGATCACTTGTTATTGCCGAAGGAATAAACAGATGCTCAAGAGAGGGGTCATTCCCAGGGCCGTTACAGTCCAATGTCACCTTTCTTTGCTGAGGGTGCATGTCTCTAGAGGGTGACTTGTATCTCAGGTCAACCAGAAAAGCCTGGTTAAAGCTCCTGAGGGAAAGTAGCTGTGACGTGACATGTTGGTCTTCTGCAATCTGCTTTGCAAGGCAGCCTGGAGAGCTTTGGTCATGGTGCAAGGAGGAGCAGAGAGCAGTTGAGAAGATGGGGTGATTTTTGTACTGCTGACCACTTGGGATGCAGAAGCAGTAGAAGGGCATGGTGGACTTGTGATGTGCCGGCAGCAGGCTTGGATCCTGCCTCCAAGCCCTCCCTTGAGGGGAAAAGCACTGGCCGAGGGGGTCCCATCAGAGGCTTTGGCTTTGTGAGGAAAATGCTCCCCGATTGTCCTGCTGAGCTTTATGGAAGAGAGTGCTGGGAGCGCTCAGGCATTGCCACGGAGAGCAGTGAACGGTTGTTTGTGGTGCAGAGGTGAGACACTGGCTCCCAGCCAGGTCTGTTCAGCATGTGTGTTCAGGGTCCAGCATGGTTCCCCTTCTGGAAGTGAAGATTTGGAGGGGCAGTGCTGGAGCTCTTTGTCTGGCAGCCCTGGGGGCAGGCTGCTTCCTTGACCCTTGCATTAGCCAGGGTAGAGAAGAGTGAAGCTTATGGAAACACACAAGGGCTCCTCATCTGAGAGGTCCGCCATGGTGGTGCTGGGCTCCAGCCTCCTGGTGTGCCACAGCACCCTGGTGTCCCCATAGTGATGTTCCAGCCCATATCCTGCAATGTGCATTAAAAGTGAAGCTGCAGTAGAGGCAGACCAGTGATCCCCCAAAGGGCAGCTGGAAGAGACATCCAGCAAATGGCTCCAGGCCATTGCACTTCTTGGATTTTGCATTGCCCATGGAGTGACTCAAGAGGCATCCAAGTCCCTCAGTGGGTCACAGCTCTTATCGTGACATTTGGGCTGCTGCCTGTGGCAGAAGGATTGCTTTTCTCTGGGGAACAGGGGGTGTTTCCACCACTGTACAGAGCCTGTTCCCGTTGTTAGCGCAGCTCAGGCTGTTGAAATTAAGCAGAGCTTGTGCTGACACTGCTTTGAATAGGATCTGCAGCCATGCCCAGACTGTGGATCTGATCTCATGACAGAGATAATGTCATTAAAAGGGTTATGAAAACTGCAGCCCAGCAGAGCTGCATGCTACCAAGGGCAAAGCTGGTGTGAAGGAGCGAGCCAGCTCCAGGAGATAGGATGTCCTGCTTCAGAGTTGAGGTGACCCTGTCCTGTGGCAGCTTCATGTCCCTGTGAGGCTGATGTGTGCCAGGAGCTGGCTTCCCTTTGGGTTGGGGACACTTGTGTCTCACCAGCAGGAATCAAACACAGGGCAAATCTTCAGGAATGCCTTTTTGTTGGGTACGGGGAAGGCTAAGCCTGCAGGAACCAGCCTGGTGGAGCAGCTGGAGCGTAACACATCCCCTGGGATAGCTGGCAGCAAGATGAGGAGCTGTACTGGACTGCTCCATGATTTAGCAGGATGTGGATTGCAACATTGGTCATTGCATTGCCTCTAGCACCATCTCCTTTCCTGAAGCTGTGGAAGTGCAAGTCCCTTGGCTAGGTCTCCTGAGTGGTGCCATGCTGGCAGGAGCTTGGGGAGTTTGCCTTCAGGCTGATGGAGCAGGATGAGCTCTCCTCCTTGCCCCGTGTCAGCTGCTTCCCATTGCCCTGGGATTCATCTCCATCTCCTTGGAGAGGCACCAACGCCAACCACTGGCACTGATGGAGGCTGGGACAGGCAGCACTAGATAGAGATGCCACCAGCCTTACCAAGGGCTGTGGGCAAGAAGCTGGGAATGAGCAAGGACATAGGAACAGGAGCTGCTCTGGTTAGTCCTCCTGGGAGCAAAGTGTCCAGAGAGGTAAGGTGGAAGAGTCCTGACCTTGGTGCCCAGGATGGCTGCGTGGGCACTGCGGGGCCTCCACAGACCATGGGAAGGAATTGAGCTGCATGTGTGATGGCAGGTTGGGCAGAAGATCCTGCACATGGCCTCTGAATGAAACAAACCTTTTTCCAAAGGGATAAACCCAAAGGAAAATCCATGATAGCGCAGTGAGTCCATGCAAGATATCATGCAATGCAGCCTGCCCAGCGCATGGCCCCTGCAGATAGAGCATACATCACTCCCAGATCACAGCCTGGTACTGTAGGATGACAACAATAAATATTCATTAAATGCTGTCTCTTAGCCAGTTCCTCTGCCAGTGGCTCTGCTTGCAGAAATGCAGTTGCAGCTTAATTTTGATCCTGTTTTTTCTTCTTTATAGGTTCAGAAGATCGGAAATTCTGCATCCTTTACCTTGCAGAGGTGAGTGTTGCTGTTTTCCAAATTAACTTTCTAGTGGGAGCTGAACACATGCTAACAACTGATACTTTCTGCTGGCGCAAGGAGCACTGAATGGGCTGATTTTAACTTCCTTTTTAATAAATTTGTCAGAGGTCTGGAAAGGAAATGTAATGGTTGTAGCCAGAACATATTAGTAAGAGGTGGCTAAAAGGAATCTGTGAACAGGAAGGCTGGGCAGCACTGAGACAGGTTTGCTTTTCCCCTTCCCCCTGTGCACAGTAGGTGGATCTTCCTCACAGCATCTCACTTTCATTTTATCCTGGGATTCTTTTGCTTGCAGGCTGATTTCCTTGCCAACTGTTTTGTCTTTATTTTTTAGGCATCTTGCTTTTCTTGTCTGCAAGCTCTCAGGTTTGAAGCCCTCAAATAAAATAAGGAAGCTCAATCTAAAAGACCTATAATTGTAGCTCTCAAAACATGTGTGGCTGGTACATGGCTAAATGCTCTAAACAGATTTGGATCACTCAGACATTGGTGCAGTTATGTTTGTGCCATGAAGCAGCCAAGGAGACTGCAAAATTGGTTCGCAGTGACTGGACCCACCTAATCACTGAATGCTGTGGCTTTTTTTCCTTTTCAAGTGACTTTACTGTGTTCCCGGTTTCAAGGCCTTGTTTTTTCAGAGGTGAAAATATGGATCTGGGAAAGATCCCCAGAACGCAGAGGAGAAAGGCAAACATTGCTCAGCAGCACCGTGGAATAATAAGCTATTGTGAAAGTTGGATGATAATGTTCAGAATGAAAGTTGTTCACCTTGAGTGGCTGGGATTTGGGCCAAAGCACAACTTTCTGCATAACCATTGGCTGACAAGTTCTCTCGCACATTTCCCTCTTGTTCCTTCCTTGTCTCCTCTATTTCTTCCTGAGGTGGTTGGGCTCTTCAGGAGTTTGCTCAGTGCGTGTCCCAGTGTAACGTCAGACTTAAATGATGTCTTCCTACCCAGCTAATCCTATGCCGTGACTCAGAAAGGCTGCCATGTGTGTTTGTCAGTGACATCCCAACAGTGGGATGAGGTACTCCTGCATTTGGAAAAATGCATTCAGAGCCTGACATTTAATTTAGAAGCTTTGGACCCCTAAGTAGAAGTGACTGAAAGAGAGCTGGCTGCATTTCATGAGGCCTTGAGAGGTGGAGACAACTTTGTCAATATGTAATGAAGTGCTTAGCTTTCTTCTGAGAGGCTTAAATGACTCTAACAGCTCTGGTGATTGAGATCTGTGACATCCATTGCAGTTGGAGTACAGCAGTTTGACAGAAAATGTGAAACATTTGCTTTCCTACATGCATGCTCCCCCACAGAGGATGGTAGGTCTGGACCTGCCACTATTATGGGATTCTGCAAACACCTTCTTGTTCCTCCTGTCTGCCTAGGGTATTTTGGAGCAGGTTGCAAGTAGAGTGGGAGCTTCCTGACCAAAGCCCACAGCTTTCAGGTGACATCAGGGCAGCCCCTGGCTCAAAGACAGCACCCGTCTGAGCAGGACATCCCTTGTGCCATCCCTTCCCTCCCAGACCCCACAAGGTTGCTTTGAGGCTGGTGGTGTGCTCTGAACTAGGGAGATCAGGCTGATGAGATGCTGCCTGTGGGTAGGTGGGGAGGTGATTCTCCAGCTGCATGGTTTGGCTGGGTCTTTGCTGCAAGGAGGGGAGAAAGCGACTTTTTTGTGTGTGCTGTGAATACGTAGCACAGATGGAAACAGCTGGCTTCAAGTTTAAGAGGACAGTGCGCTTCCAACTCTCTCATCAGACTCTGACTCTATAGCAATGGGCAATTTTGGTTCAAAAGGGGAAGCTGGGGTGCAGAGAGGAGGACATGCCTGTGAGTCAGCAGCAAGCCAGGGCAGGATGGTGCCCTCCCGACTTCCCCATGGCTGCTTTTCTGGGAAACGGTGACCTGCAAGTCACAACCCCAAGAGCCATGTGGAATGGGTGACCAGGCTGCAAGGACACGGACTGGTGGTTAAAGCGTGAGAGCAGAAACCTCTCATTTCTGCAGTGTGGGAGTTGTGTAGCTCAGTGAACTGTCCTCAGTGGACGAAGACCTCAGACGAACAGAGATGAGCTCTTCTTAAATGATGGGATGCTGTTGTGGGAGCCAGCCTGGGAGTACTTAAGCATCTTCTTCCTGCAGGGAAGCTAAGAAGAGAGTCACTTTAAAGTCGTCTGTCTTTTCTTCTTTGCATTCACTTTTCAGGTACAAAGCTTTAGTTACAGGGTTGTGGGGGTGTCACCGGGAGGTTTTAAGTCTTGGCAGACCGTGGGAGGGAGGGATGGTCCTCAAAGGCATTCCTGCCAGCTGACTGCACACAGAAGCATGGTGGGGGGCTTGGATGCCTCAGTGGGCTGGTGGGAGCATCAGTTTGTGGTGTTAAGATTATTTTTGCAGTGGGGTGGATTCAAGGCATGGCTTGCAGTCAAATGAAAGCTGGGATTTGGGCCCAGTGAAGTGGCAGTCTTGTGTTGCAGCAGCATGTGAGGCTGTGGGGAGGGTCTCTGAGCCAGCCCAGCATGGCTCTCCTCATTGCCTGATGGATGTGATGTCCACTGGGTGCCATGCTGCCAGCTGTGTGACCTCCTTTTGCCCTGGTGCAAGGCTCAGCCTCCCTTCTGACTGTGGGAACAAGACAGTTTCCCTCTGCAAGCATGGCTTCCCATGGAGAGAGGCTGGCTCTGCTTTGAGGCTGCACTCAGGCTGCCAGGAGTCAGGGTGGAGGAAGGCTTGGGAGGGCACCCCTGGCAGGGTGCTTGTGCTGGCACACTCCTGGCACACTTGGGGTCCCAGCAATGTGGTGCAGCAGTACCCTATGGCTGGGTCCTGCTGGCAGACCAACTGTCTGATGGGCAGCTGTCCTGCTGCCCACTCCAGTGACTGCTTGTGGCAGCAAGAAAGCTTTGTATAAGGATGCAAAGGGGAAGGATGCTTGTGTGGAATTGCTTTTTTTGTCCCATGTCACCCTGAGGTGTCTCTCCCCTTCCTGATCTGCTCCTGTCCTGCTCTTTGCAGCAAGTGCTCCATCCCTGAGCTTTCCAGCAGCACTTTACCCTGCTGGGAGCCATTTGGTGGCTCAGTTCTGATGGCTGGTCCTCTCTGGGGTGGAGGTGACGGATCTGGGGGATTTGGTGGTCATCATTATCTGAGCTCTTCTGTTGCCATGATCTGGGCAGACACATCCCTTGTGCTGCCATGATGAGGCCTGGGAGCTTGGTGGAAGCTCTTGTACTGCTGTTGCTTACCCACAAATCATCTGCAATGAGCAGTAATGTATTTAGTGCTGCTGTAAGTTGAAAGGGAGCCCACAGGGCCGGGCTGACTTTGCGTTTGCCATGGGAATAGCTCTTTGCCAAGGCCTTGAGCTGCTGTCTCCTGCTCCTTCTCATCTGGAAGGTTTGTGAGTAATATTCTGACCCATAAGGTCACAGTTTTGCATTCGGATCTGGTGTGATCCAAAATAAAAGTATGTTTCAATGTCTGTGAGTTGCTTAATTTATTTTAAACAAGGAAGAAAATTCCAACCTTCAGGAAAACTGGAGTGTCATCAAAAAGCTATGCTAGTCATCCTGTCTAACCACGTGTAAATAAATCACTCCGCAGAGTTTACGTCCTGTGCATTCTGGCTATTTACAGTCAGATAGCAAATGGTAGTCTTTATAGGCTAGTGTAGGTTACAGCAGAAGGGGTGTTTATTTTACAGGCTCTTCAGCGTGTGAATTGCAGTGCTTGGAGGTCCCAAGTGCAGGTGGCCCCCATCCTGGTGGGGCATGTGGCCTCCTAGAAGGGAAGGGCTAAATATAGGTTGGTGTTGGAAAGAATGCAGAAATAGAGGAAGGTTCTCCACTGAGCTGTCCGTTCTTCGTGTTTTTGTTCCTTGTGGTGATCATGGGGTAGCTGAGATAGTCCCAGCACATAAGCAAGCCAGGATTTTGGAAGTGAAGGTAGTACCTTTTGATCTGAGGAATACTGTGTATACCTGGAAGCTTGTCTAATTTTTCTATTTGCCAGCTGCTATGTGAAAAAGTACTACCAATGTACACAAACCTGGTCTAGCATATGTTTCTTTTCAGTATTTTGAATCCAAATGGAACAGTTTAAAGTCAATTGAACAGACCCTTCCTGTGAAAGCTTTGGGCTGATTCACTGTGGACCCACATTTCTGCACCCTAGAGAATTCAGAGTGTGGAAGTTTGGCCCAGTTTCCCCCCTCCCCACATGCCATTGCCTGCAGGGCATATACACCTTCTGTGACAACATGTGTAAAACCTGTCAGAAGAAAACATTTACTGCATGGTGGGAATCAGTAGCCTCACAGGGAGCCACTCCAGAGACGTGGTCCAGGGCTGTATTCACACCCTTCCCTGCTCCGGAAATATCCTACTGTTAGGAAACTGCAGATCAGTGTTTTATTGCATTGTTAGAAGTTTTTGACTCGAACCCAACATATTCAGACCAAATTGACTTAAAATCAAATAGCTCAGTACGGTTTTCATTTGAAAAGCACTAGCAAAATTGATCTTTTTCTCTGGAAATTTTCATCTGCTGAGACAGGAGTTTCTCTTGGGAAACTGCTTCAACAGAAAATGTTTCCAGTAGTGACTTGTTGACCTGTGGCAATGAACACACTTATAGACCTGAGCAAATGAATGCTGTGAATCTATGCTTGATCTTGTTTTGCGCTGGAGATGTGCATCCTAACTCTGCATGGGAGATCCTCTAGACAACTGTCAGAGAAATGACACCCCC
>JANZLQ010000055.1:9076844-9105359 GCA_026212715.1 Elanus axillaris | reverse complement strand
GGGTCCCCCGTGGGCCCTGTTCCTGTTTGTGTCCTTGAGCTGTGTCCTGGCTGCTGGCAAGGGTACGCTTTGAACACATGCTCTTTAAACTAGACCACAACTGTAGTGAGGTGCAATATTGTAGCTTCTGTCATGTACTTAACTCCATAGTCTTCACTGGAGGTGTCCCAGCTTGCTCCATAGGAGAGTTAATTTCCCAAAGTGTTCTCTGTTCCCACCAGGAGTAAGCATTGCTAATTTAATGCTCTTAGGGATGTGGCATTACCCGTTTCTGTCCTGCAAGGAAAGAGCAAGGAGAACCAAGGTTCCTGTCTCCATACAGCAAATCTGAATGCTGGAAAAGTAATTTACTGATGGTACAGAGGACCTTAAGGCTCAGGGACACGCTGTGACATGGCAGGTATTATACACCTGGATAGTTTTTAAGTCAGTCAGCTGTTCTGGACATGTTATCAGAAGAGTTCGTAAGGAGCTGTTTTGGGCACTGTCCTGCCAGATCTAGAGAGCACTTAAGCAGATGGTTTGGTGATAAAGAAAAGGGGAAAAGGGCTGGCCGGGGGTGACATCAATCCTACGCAACCAAGTGAACAGCTACGGTGAATTTGTTTAGTAAAGAACTTAAAAAGTAATTATTAATGAAAGAGAGATAAAGAGTACAGATGGAGTACAACTACAGCAGACATCCTCACAGGCACTAGGCTTGATGTGACAACACTTGGCCTGAAAACCTGGAAAGACAGGAATTTGCTGTGTGGCTTAATAAACAGTTAAAAACTCTGGTCTGAAACCTCAGCATCATCTTCTGTGAGCATTGCCCTGCCAGGGAGGCCTTGGAAGCCTGGCTCTTGCTTAATTGCAGACAGTCATCACTGACATGAAAAAACAGCAAATCATGCCTGATAAAGTGTGCACATGACTTGAAATTTGGGGAAGTAGGAGATGATAAGGAGGACAGTTCAGTGATAAAGCAGTGGGAGTTAGTTGTTAAGGTGGGGAAAGCTGATGATGTGTTTTCACGTGATTGTGGGGAAAAGAGGATTGTACACACAGGTCTGTGAGGGTCAAAAGTGACTGAGAAAGGCTTGTTGGGGGAAGGATAATCAGCAGCCATGAACTCCTGCACCAGAAAGATGGCATCAGTAATGATAAAAGTTTGGGATTCAGTCAACTTTCCCATTCCTCTGTTCTCTCACCCCAAAGTGATAGGGAGAAGACTTACATTTTGGATTGAATTTGTTTCTAACTGAAACGGGATGGTTTGGGCAGGGGGCCAAAGCAAAGGAAATTATTCCCCTTTTCCTTTTTCCCAGTGTTAAGGAGGATCTGGTGCCCTGGGTTGGGCTCTGCTGTTGTGGTTTCTTTCCCATCCTGGTTACTCTGCTCCTTGGCAGGGCTTGAGCAGTCTGCAAGGTGTCTTGATCTCTCCTTTTCAAATGCTCCATCTATACGTTTGGTGCTTAAATACAAGAAAATACACGCAAAATGCAATGACAAAGAGACCAGTTTAGATACATGATCTCAAAAAACCTCAAGGCTGTCTATGAGACATGGAGCCAAGAGCTGTGCCCAGCTCTGACCCCAAAGCAGCACTGGCCAAAGGGTATGGTCTGCAAGCCCCCAACACTACTCACTGCAGGAGCGGTTTAACCACAGACACTTTACGAAAAAGAGCACTGATTTAGGACTTCGTCAGCCTCGCCAGAACACAAAATCCTGAATTTTGTGCTGTGACGATCACCCAGCAGATGCCAGAGCACTGCAGGGTGGAAGTATAGCTGGAGCTTAAATTCCTGATAAGAGATAATCAAGTGTTAGCTAGCATTGAGTGCTGTGTGCAGGATGGGAGAAGGTAGAAGAGATGAGCATTTGTCTGTGAAATGGACTATGTGCTCTGTTGAAACTGTATCTCAGTTACCTCTAATTTGTAATAAGAAAAGAGATGATGTTTGTCAGATTTGTGGGCTGTTATTTGTCAGAGGGCTCGTACTACAGTAAGGTGAAAGATCCTCTGGGTTGTTGTGGAGCAGGCACTGCAGATAAGGCTAGCTAGAAGTGTTGGGATTGGTCATACCTAAGGACTTCAAGTAGAAGAAATCTAGATGTGCTTCTTGCTGTCTGCTCTTGCCAGTTTTACTACATTAATTTGAAGAACACTGAGAGAACATGAATTGTATTCCTCTGCCTTCCTCTTCATGTTCCCAGTCCTATTCAGTGTAAGGGGTGACTTCTCTTCCAGCCACTCTGATGGTGGTGGTCAGGAGATGTTACCAGATGAAAAAATCCTTTCCTGCTCTCTGACATTTCCTTTGCTTCCTCCCTGTCTTGCAAGCAGTGGCTTATTTCTTGGATGCTGGAGAGGTTCACCAAGTGGAATTGCATCCTGCACTGCTGTGCACAGGCACGCATTGCCTTGAGTCACCCATCTCATGTGAAAGCTGGATGCTCAGTCTGCACATGCTGAATCCCTCTGCCATGTCACACCTACAGCAACAGCTTAACTCTTTCCTGAATAGAGGTTTCCATGTTCCTCCATCCAAAGGATGGCAGGTCCCAGCCACTGGATTTCTTTGTGTCATGTGGTGAAGTCCAAGCTGCAGCCTGAACCACCGGTGCAGTAAGGAAGTTAGACCGAGACTGCCAACATTTTGAAAAGTGCTTCTGAAGGATGTTTTGACATGAACCATGTGCAGACTACCCCAAATGCTGAGACATTCCTGAAATGCAGCCCTACCCAGCATCCCTATGACATGCCCCAAATTTGAGCTGCAACTGAAATGTTCATCTGGTTCAAGCCGGTGATCTGCCGGTGCATACCTGGAGCAAGAGCATGCAAAGCAATGTCTCTGGAGCTGGTGGCCAGACTGCTCCTCAGTGCACACAGACCCCTGGGCTCTTTCTCCTCTGCTAGAGCGCATTTACCTGGGTTAGATGATGTGGAATTACACCAGTAGCAGAAGCCCTGGGTTGCCATAACCCATAGCCTGGAGACAGGGCAGCTCCTGGGCAGTGACAGCTCCCAGTTCAGGTCTCTTCAGGCAGAGCAGGGAGTGCTCTTGTCCCAGTTGGAGAAACATATAAACAGAGGCACTCTGCTTCCCTTGTTTTGTGAATCTTTACACAGTTCAAACTGAAACTTTGTGTTGAGATGACCACAAAATGTGCTTTTTGCAGCAGGAGTTCTTAATTTTTTTCCCCAGCTTAAATTCTGTGGTCACATTTCCCAGATGTTGGCAAAAGAAGAGCTGATATGATGTGTTTACAGTACTGGAGAGATTTTTAAAAGGCCCAGGCACCAGCGGGTGATTTTGGAGGGAAACTGCTGTTCCCTGGGGCTGGCTGCACAGGCTGGAACTTGCTCTCTTTGGGGCTTTGCTGGGGGAAGAGGGATGGATAGCTCTGGGGCTGTGTTTGCAGCAGGTAGGTACGCTTAGTGTTACTGTCACTGGACCCCTCAGCTCTGAGCCCTCTTGATTGAGAGGAAGGGGCATTTACAGAATGGGAAGGTGGTGGACCTGCTCTCTGTTTGCCAGAGTGGTGTTTGCACTGGGAGCTCCAGGCCTGGCTAGTCTCAGGGCTGGGGATTCCTGTGAAGGCTGTTACCTGATGAGCCATGTAAGGACAACCTGCTGGCCTGCGAAAACAGACCAAGCCCTGTGTCCTCACTGGCTGCTCCACAGTGGATAGAAAAGGTTCTTCAGGCTGGCTTTTCCTTCTGGAAGCTTGGCATCCTCCAGGCTGTGCCATGATGCAGTGGTCCTATGGCATCGCTCCTCCATCTTCACCCTCCTTAGCAGCAGCATTGAAATGCAACAGGGTCTGACCGGCCTGGGGTGAGCTGGAGCCACTGGTGGCCCTGCACCATGAATTCCAACTTTGCTGTCTTGGTGTCTCTCCTCATCCATGGGTGTCTGTAGGACAACAAAAACCCATTTCCTAAGAGCCTTGGTGTCACAAGGAAGGATGGGCACATCTATTGTTCACCTTCACCTATAGAGCCTCTCTGGCCTGAAAACAAGCCACACAGCAATGAGACAGACTCCTCTGTAGAGATTGCTGTTCCCTGCAACTGGCAGCTCCATGCATATCATCTGCTCAAGCACCTGTGAGATCCTGTCACCTTTTGGTCACCCCAGCTTTCAATAGGGCCCCTGCTGTTACTGACAGTGTTTGTTTTTTGGGCACCACCAGTGTGCCCAGCAGTCCAAAAATCACAGGAAGAAATGTGGTCCCCCGCACCCTCCCAGCACAGCTTAGCACAGGAGCAAACTGAACTTTCTCATCAGACCTAGCTCTGTGGGTCATGAAATAACTAGCCAGCAGTTGCTTGTGTTTTGTGCACAGGATATTCCCAGGGCTTGCTGTTTTGCCGGTGGAAGGTTTGCTCTGCAATTTAAAAGCTATTGTAGTCTGGAGCCCGTTTCCGAGGTACTTCCCCTCTGGGATCTCTGGTGGGTTTGGCTCTGGATCAATGCTCTGAACATTCGAGGCCAGGGGCTGGGCAGAGCTGAGCTGGGCTGCAAGCCCTGTCCCTGAACCACTTTGCCATAAACCCTGCAGAGGAGAGGAGCCTGGGGAAAGGAGCAGAGCTGCATCCCCTTGATCTGTGGGGGGAACATCTGCTGGACCTGACCACTCCCTGGGAGCATGTCTGCTAGCACGGCTGGGGGAGGCAGCTGTGAGGTCAGAACAGCCCCTGGGGCTAGGCTGGTCATTGAGTTCAAGGCACTGGAGGTGTCAGGCTGAACCTGGCTCATTGTTATTATATCTTAGCTTTGATTGTCATGTAGAGCCACACTTGTGTACCAGATACTGTTGTGCTGGGTCCTGTACAGAGTGGCATGGCTACAGCATTGAGTTTTGGTGTGTAGGTTCTGGGGGCCCCCCTGCAATGTGGTGTCATTCTCTGCGTGGTCCTTGGCTGATCTATGGGCTACAGAACCAACAATCCCTCTTTGGTTGGTGTCTGCTGGGGTAACTAGGAGCTCTGCTTGGCCAGACCCCTTGCCTGTCATGTCCCCAAGCTCCTCGATGCAGTGGGGCTGGGTCTCAGCCTGGGGGAGCACCTGCAGGCGTGAGCTTTTCCCATGGAGCAAAAGGAACCTTTTCCTGCAGATAATGCCTGGCTGTAACAGGGCCCATGTAGGGCTTGTGTTGGCTAGTCTGGGTCCTCCTCTGCGATACATGCCCTGTATTTTCCTCCTGCTCTTCCACGGGCAGCACTGGTGTGGGGTCTCGTGCTGGTGCACGTTTTGGTGCTGCCCCATAGCTGTGGGGTCCCAGAGGCTCCCATGCTAGTCGGCACACAACACCTGCAATAACATGTTTTTCAAAATGCTCAGGTGAAGGCAGTCAGAAAGCAACTGGCAGCCACTTTAGTCGTTCACTTTATCTGGTTGCAAACGCCCCCTTCATGCCATCTGCATCCTCCTTTCCCAGCACTGTGAGAGTAAACCCTGTTTTCTCTTCGTAAATATTGGCAGGCAAAGCGGCAGCCTCCCTGTATGAAAACAATAGTGGGGAGGCCGGTTCCCAGAGCGAGCCCTGAGTGAGGCAGCATGCACAGGGCACAGTGCAGCCCCAGTGTTAGCTGACCTCCCTGCTCCAGCCTCCCTGGTGCGCAGGAGTGCTGAGCTGGGCAGCTTGGTCCCTCTGCAGGGACTGAGCTCCAGGGACACGTGCCATCAGTAGAGCTTTATTCCATGTGACCATCAGCCCTTCACTTGTCTGCCCTCCATCTGGCTGGATCCCAAAGGACTTTGTAAGCAGGAGCCTGTGCTTTAGAGGCAGCTGGGGGGTGCTCAGGCCCTGACGGTTGGGCTGCCCCTTTCCCCTATTGAACATTACTGGGGGGAGCAGGCTGATGAAAGAGGGAGAAACAGAACTCTTCCCTTGGGAAATATGTGTAGGAGATGTTAAATATCATGATGAAGGAAAAGAGTGCTGATATCTCGCTGCTGTAGCATAGAAATGATAGTAAAATATGCACAGATTTGATAAATGCAATTTTGGCTGTTCATGTTCCCCTTCAACCATGCCCACAATACCCAGGACACACATCAGGGTGGTTGAGTTTATCCTCCGACTTATGGACCAGAGGGCAATCTCCTCTCCTGGCTTTAATATTCCCAGGCAGCTGGGGCTGGAGAGTCTCTCTGGCTCGCTGAGGCTGAGTGGGAGGGAGAGAGGCACTTTGGTCTCAACAGCCAGTGAGGGCTGAGCATTGCTTTATGCTAAATTCAAACAAAGAGATGGAGGTTGTTATTGAATCAGCAAGGGGCTGCAGAGCAGGGGTAGGTGAGCTGTGCATCCATCATGAGCAAGGGGATACGAGACATTCTTGGAATTGCTTTAAGCCTCACACCAGGGGAATTGCAGAAGCTTGGTAGGGATGGGAGTATGCATTAGGTACAGCATCAGTGTGGGCACTGGACTCCTTGCAGCTGTGCTGATGTCTTTTAGGCTCTGCTGAGTCTTTGCTGTCATTCACTTCTGGCCTCAAGTGTGGGACAGGGAAATGCCAACCTGGATTTCCAGCCTGACAGATTGGTATCCATCTGCTCCTCTGAGAGCAGGGATGATTAGGTACCTTCCTAGGGACAAGTGGGTATCACAGTGGTACAGCCTGGTGATCTGGTGACATGGGACTGGGAGAGACAGATATCTGGGATGGAGAAGAGCACTGTGATGCTCTGAGCAACTCAGAATCTGGCGGGACCGAGGGAACCCCATCACCTTGTGTCCCTGAATCACAAACCGCTATTCCATTTTGATAGTGCTCAGTAAACCTGAGCGTGCATTTTCAATATTTAAGCCTGTTTCTGCTGTAGGAATAGATGTGGTGATGTCCAGACATAAGAGAGATCAAATCTCTTCCCTGGAAGTTGCCTTGGAGGGGCAAAGGCCTGAACTAGACATCTCTTTTTCTAGAGGTGACATGGGAAGTTGGTTTATTTACTGCTTTAGTAGGGTTTTTGGATTAAACGTGAATGAATTGGCATCCAATGAAAACAGTGTTTTAAATGGTGTGACTAAAAAGCATTTCCCCTTTTGGTTGTGTTGTGTCTCTGGAGTCACAAAGGTGCAAGTTCCTTAGTTCTCTCTGACCTTTCTGGGAAAAACAGGCTATCAGAGACCTGCCCTCCTGGAAGGAAATCCTAGGGGAAATGACAGGCCTTTTTCATGCCCTTTAGCGGAAGACTCTTTTTTGTTCCTTTGCAGTTCTGTCCTAAAGTTCTTTTTTTTTTTTCTTTTCAATTCTGGGCACAGAAGTAGATGATCCAGCCATGGGCATTTGTGAACCCTTTTTAAAGTGAAACCTGCAAAATCCCAGTGGGCAGCAAATGTTACTAATGCTTAAGTTTTAGCACAAGAGATGAGCAGTTTAAAGGCTGGGAGACACTTCCTGAGAGAACTTGGTCAGAAGGTTTCTTAAATGAGTGGGATTTGGCCCAAAGAACACCTGTTCAAGGGGAACAGGTCCATATCAAAAAGGATGTGTGCAGGGAAGGCGATAGGGCAGGAGGGGAGGTGGGCTCAGCTGGGATGAATTCCCATCGTTTCTCTTAATTCCTTCCTCACTGCACATTGCTCGCAGGCAGTGCATGACAAGAGCTGGAGCATCATCCTCAAAACAACCCCCGGATGCCTGCTTTAACTAAGGAGCAGAACAGGCGAGGCAGGTCTGGAGCTTCTCCTGAGGTCTGCCTTCCTCCTAGCCCCACCCAGCCCAGAGGTGCTTGTTTTTCATCAGTTCATGCTAGGGCACCTCATTAATGTTTGCATACAGCAAAGAGCAATTTCCACCCTCTAAATTAGCTTAATAGACATGTTTCCACTGTGGTGGCACAGGGTGTAGAATTGCTGGTGCTCTGCCCGTGCCTTACCACTCTGCTCCCACTTACTAAAGCAGAGGTCTGCTGCTCTGCACCACAGCAGCCTTTCACCCTCTCATTGGAGGAGATGCCACTGTGAAGCCCATCTATTTTGCTTTCCCGTTCCCAGAGGACAGGACAGTGGTGTGAGCTCTCCCATTATACTTACATTCATCTGCTACAGTGTGTTGGAAGCAAGTAGTTTGCAAACAAAGCCAGGGCCTGCGACACACAGCTAATGACTTTCTCTCTGCCTGTGTTTCCTTTACGTCAGAAGTCGGAGTGCTTATTAAGTTTGGAGGCTTACTCCCAGGAGCAGAAGAAGAGGATCTGCTGGTGCCTGGCTGAGAACATCACCAAGCAGCAACATCCGGCATCAGCTCCTACAGAGAACAAGGTAAGAGACCCATGCGGGAGCTTGAAAAGCTCAGAGCATCACGGGGCTCTGCCTGTGGCGCAGGCTTTGCTCCAGTAATGCTGCTGCCAGGTGAGCTGGTCTGGAGGCTGTTTTTTTGCCAGGTGAGGAGTGAGTTTGTATTCAGGCACTGCTGCATCTGCAGCTTCCTGCCCTGCTTGGGGAAGCAGTTATTGCATTTGCATCCGCTGACCCGAGTCGAGGCAGACTCCAGTGAGCAGGCTGCTTCTGACACCTCCCAGCATCTGTATTTGGACAGCTGGGGCCATGCAACCTGGTGTACAGCCTTCCTCAAGAGCTTGGCTCTAGGGCAGGACTGAATGCAGAGGGAGAGGTTCAGGCCGTGATCTCTGAGTCCTGATTAAAAGGCTGAGGTCATGGGAGTAGCAGTGCAGAGACTTGCCCCTTGTGTGCACTCAGATGGGCTCAAGCGTTTGATCTGGACCCTACAGATGGCCTAAAGCACAGAAAGGTCATTTGATGAGTGCTGTTTTTCATACCTAGCAGGGCAGCACCAGCACTTTTCTCACACTGAAGAGCTTCAGCCTGGCCCAAGAACATTGTCTCAGTGCACTGGCAAGATAAATGTGTGCGTGGAGTGGGTTTGAAGCGCTGTAGGGCACGCCTGCCCTGCGTGGACTTAGTTAACACCTCCCATCTGCCTGGCTTTGGGGCTGGGGCTGCCACCACAGAGTAGTCTGGGACAGTGGCAATCTCTGCTGGAGTTATCTCATCCCCCAGGGATTGGGTTCGGACTGTTAGTGGGTGACCCATTGCTCTGGGAGAAGAGAAACACTCTGTACTGAGAATTTAAAGAGCTTTAAGTGAGGCAGATGGGGATCTTGGGAGTAAAACCACCTGGATACCTCCCCTTGGCTGGTGCGTGGTGGTGGAGCAGCTCCTGCCCCACGTTGATGTGTGGATACAGCCTTGGTGCATGCATGGCTCAAAGGCAGGTGTACATGTGGGCAAAACAGGAGCAGGCAGCTGCGCTGCTGCCTGGATCTGGAGGCAGAGCAATGTGGCTTTTGCTCTGCAGTGTCCCAAACTGGGTCAGCACAAACATCTCCACAGGAGACAGAGTCTCTGGATTCCTTTTCCTGCACTTTTCAGACATACTAAAATAGCAACAACATACAAAGCCTGAGAACCTAGTTACCAACCAGACCTCTAGAAATGTAAATAGCCCGGGGCAGCTAATTCAATGAGGTGACAGACTCTGCCATGTCTCTTGTTTTTCTGCAATGTGTCTTGCTGGCATGACACAGTGCCCATGCAGGGCGTCCCAGGTGGCTTGGCATGGGGGATGCATGTGATGGGGCTGCTGCTGGGAGCTTGGCATGACTCTGCTCTCAGCTGGGTGTGATGCAGCCATGGGCTGGGACATCCTCCGGGATGAAGCTGTGCAGGGACATGTTCAAATCTGAGCATCTCAGATCCTAAAAGGGGGGATCTTGGCGGCTCTCCATCACAACATGTGCTGTGGGACCGTTTGGGTTTTTGGGTAATATTGCTGTTTGCCCTCTGCACCCCAGACTCTGTGTTCAGGGAAGAGTGTGGGAATTTGGCTCTCTGCTAGACTTACAAGCCCTGTGGCTCAGAGCAAAGCCCTGGAGAGTGCCTGCTCCCCATGTTATGGAAGGAGCCTGGCTACTGAACAGGTGAAAAAATACTCTAGAAGACAATACAAACCTATCTAACGCTTTTCTATGCCTCAGTAGCCAAGAGGGTGCTCCTTGGTTGCAGTGGAGAGCCAGTGCAGCTCCAAGGTTGTGTGATGAGGGGGTTTTGACTTGGCTTGCCAAAGCTGATGGAAACCCTGCTGGTGGGATATGAGGCCAGGAATTAGAAAAGGAGCTTGAGAGCAACCACCAGGCACTTAATCAAGTTCATAGCACCACTTCCCATCCCAGCAAGATAAAAACTGCCCAGGATGCAATTTTAAAGCAAATCTGATCCTGAAATGCAAGAAGGAACAGCGTGGGGAAGGAGGAGCATCCCTGTGTCAGGCTGCAGCTCGTGAGTGAACAGGTGAGGATGCTTGGTGGGCGTGCAAGCTTGGAGCAGGGTGGGTGGCTGCACACAGGAGAGGGCTGTGGGCAGAAGCCCGACATGGGTGAGCTGCAGCTGGGGCTTCTGTGACCAGTCTGCACTGCAGCTGGTTTGTTGGGGCAGATGTCTCCAGGGATGCCGGTGCAGCAGGAGGCCGGAGCTGGGAAAATCAGTCACTTCTTGCAAGGGAGAAGTGATCCATTAGGTTTGCTTGTTGCTTACAAGTCATTTGATCCTAGGGCTATTTAAGGAAACAGAACAGTGTTTGTGCTCTGTGAACAGACAAATTAAGCTGGAAGTATCAGCCTTTGCATGGTTGATTTCTGCTCCAAATAGGAATCTGATTTGCAAAGTCTTCAAAACTGCTTCAACTTGGCAAGAGGCAGCTCATCTCACTGTAGCTGGAGCCTAGCCGAGGGTATGTGGGCTTTGTCATGCGATGGGAGTGAAGGGCCAGCACAGCCTCAGTGCTAGGCAGAGATGTGCCATGTGCCAGCTGTGCACTGGAGCCAGAGAAAGGGACACTGTCTGAGCAGAGAGCAGCTCCTCAGCAGCCTCTGCAGCTGCTGTGCCAGGGTGTGAGCTGAGGATGGCGCTCCGTTCAATATGTTAATGCTACTGTTAATGCTGTCCCTCAGTCCTTCCCAGAACAGACAGATGCAATAGGGCAGAGGATTCCCAGCAGGACAGGCACATCTGGAGACGAGGAGCAGGACTTGCTGAACTCATGGAGGCAAGTTGCATGGTGCCAACTTCTTGGAGCTGTGGGAAATTGGAAAAATTTTGGGCTTTGGGATGGCACCTCTTGTTTTTCAAGGCCCCCTGAGCCATGCCCAGGTGGGGCTGCACTAAGGGCAGGAAGGTCCTTCTGGCTCAGGGAGATGGCTCTGCAGAGCTGTCACTGCCTCTGGCAATGTCTCCTGGGAGGACAGTGTCAAGCCTGGAGGATGCACCCTGTATGGGGCCTGTGTTGGCATGGCTGCTACTTTCAGAGCAGCTGGTTTTAGAACAAAGCTGCTAGTTTCTGGGAGACACGAACGTATGGTGCATGTAGCATCCACTTCTGGAGTTGTAAGAAGAGAAAGCCATGAGTGATATAGCTGTGATGGTCCAGCCATGCTCCCAGTAAGCTTTTCCTGCCAGAGTCAGTGCAGAAGGATCTCCAGGGATAACCATGGCTGTCGGTGTGTTCCAGCTCTCTAGCCCTGGTGTCCAGGAGACGTGGTGGAAGTGATGCTTCAGTGGCTTCTCTGCTGCCACTATATGATTTGGCTGGCCTTCACTGAGTGATGAACCTGTCCTGCCAGCTGCAGCAGGTCACAGAAGTTGTTCTGTGGATAATTTCTCCATCTGCAAGGCCTTCCCTACTCTCATCCTGGGGTCCAGGTCTGCCCTAGGAGGCTGCACCCTGCCCCTTGGCTGTGCTGAGCGAGGATCTGTAAAACACATCACCAGGGTGACCCAACTTGGCAACAAACATCCCCAAACAGGAGGCATGGAGCCTGGAGGTGTGCTGAAGCTGGTGAGGAACCACATCAGCAGCAATGTGATTATAGCGAAAGCAGCTTTATGAATTAATTGAGTTAGCAAGGCTGCCTCCTTGGGCCGAATAATGACCATCTGTGCAGAGCATGGTGCTTTTTATAATCTTGCATCGCTGCACTGGTCCTGTTTCCAGCCCATTTGTCCATAATGCGACAAATTGCATTAGCACGATTGAAGAGATGGCAAACTGCAGAGCAGGGACAAGGATGAGGCGCCAGGGGCTGGACCTGCTCCAACTGGTTTGGCTGCCAGGGAGAAGATTAGTGGCACAACACCCTCCTTATAACGAACCTGCTATGACTATCTGATTCTCACTGCTTGTTTCTTTATGTCTTCCACACTCAGAATGGCTGATTACTCTTCCTTCTGACTCTGTGACCTGAGATTACCTTGGAGATGATGGCTGGCTGTATCTGAGAGATGTAGATTATCCTTAAACTAAATAATTATGGACGCTTGGTGGTGTGGACTTTGGGCCTGGGAGTTCAGGATGGGCGCTCCCCTTGTTTCCCAAGGGAGGTGGTAGTTCTTCAGCACTTTTCAAAGCCTGGCCACCAGTGTCTTTCCTATGGCTGCTGATGGTGCGAGCAGGCATGGACCAATCCTGCACCTCAGCCCTTCCTGGCAGTGCTAGCTCTGGTGCTGGGGTACATGGCTGGAAAGGATTGGCTGGCCCCTTCCTGGCTGTTCCTCTGGTCAGGAAAGGCAGGGCTGTTTCTCTCACTATTTACAGCATGTTTGACAAGTGCAAGTGAATGTGCTGTCAACAAGAGCAAACAGCGTGTAATTGAGGGATGATGGAAACCAGAGCTGGAGTGATGGTGCAGGGAGGGCTCTGCGGAGGGCTGCCGTGGCAGAGCTGCAGGTGGAGGGGTGGCTGTGCTCCCCTGTGTGCTTGCCCCAGTGCCTGCAGCGTGGGGAAGGGTGAGCGTGGGTGACCTCTCTTCTGTCCTATGCTCTGCCTCCTCTTCCTCGCCCCAGGCACCCTGGTGTGTCCCAGGCACCCACCCTGTTGTGCAACCCTGTCCCTCCGCAATCCCCGTTCCCCAATACCTCACTGCTTTCAGCAACACTCTTTCTTTTTACACCGGGTCATTTTCCATTTGGATGGTGGCCATGTACACCCCTGAGCTGGCACAGCCAAAGGGTCACTGGCGTTGGGGTGGCTGTGACAAGTACTTGGGTTGGGGACAAGTGGGGTGAACCTCTCTCTGATCCAGCATTCACGGGATGCTTTACTCAGCAGGAGCGTATTCAGAGTGTGATTGGCTGTTTGATGGGGAAGGAGGGAATTTGCACCTTCTCACTTTGTTTTTGGCCCAAAGTTCTTCCATTTTGGGCTGGGAACCTGCAGCCCTGTTTGTGCCAGCTCTGGTCCAGAGGGTCCTGCTCACCTGCTGCTGTGGCCATGGCCAAGGCTGCAGGAAACCTGAAGCTTCATCAAAGCCTGCTTTTCTTCTATGATGGCAACGTGAGAGGCTGGGCAGGGCTAAGCACATCACAGTAGCACCCAGAGGGCCAGCCTGACCCTGGCTGCACACCCTCCCAGCACCTTGCTTGTGCTGTCAGGGTGCTCAAGCAGAAGAGAAAACCTTGAGGTTTATTTGGCAATAAGTGTTAAAGCATCAGCTGCCAGTACTTATGAGCCAGGTTACAAAAGTAAAGTAAATAAGCATTGTTCCATGACAGTGAGCACAGCCTGGCTCTCACCCTGGGCTGGAAAAACTGAGGACAGCTAAAGGCTGCTTCAGCAACGCCATGAATTTGGGAGGCTATGGGACCAGAGACACTCTCCCTCTGTGAGTCAGGCTTCAGTTCAGCTCCGTCCACTTAAATATCTGGATGAAACTGTTGCTGCCAGAGGTCCCCATGCCATCAGAATGGGACCCTTGAATCCACGATCATGACCTTGATGCATGGTGGCACGTGGATCTCATGCTCAGCACCTGACAGGCCAAGAGGAGGACAATGTGTTGACTTTAATTCAGCTGGGACAGGAGCTGAAGAGACAGCAGTTGGTGTGAAGTAGGCTGCAAGCATAAAAGAAGTAGACACAGTTTGAGCTACTGTGGACTGATCCATCTTGAGCCATATTCTTGCTGGGTTTGTAGCCCTCTTTCATGGGATAGACCCAAATGTGATCAGGGCATTAAAGGTTATATGGTGGGATTTTACAGCTCCCTGTGAGGCTTCAAAGCATGTCTCAAATGTCCTGCTCAAACAGTAGCCTGAGTGATTGTTTATTCCCTGCAGTGCAGGTGGGTTTAGATGAGTGCTGAGGGGTTCTGGGATGATCTTTCACCTTGTCATTCCCTTCTTGCACATCAGTTGGCTTCCAGTCCTAAGCACAGGGACACAGCACAAAGCCCAGGGAGGCTAGGGTTTGCCTGGCCATTCGCATGGGGCTGGATGGGATGCTAGGTTGGGGTACTGGGCCTTTTAGCATCTCCCCAGCACCAAGCGCTGGCTCCATCGAGCTCAGTTTCCAGCCCTGCCGGCTCTTGGTGCTGGCCCAGGTGGCATGGAGGTGCTGGGGGCTGCCAGCCCAGGACAGCCACTCTCTTGGCCCCAGTGCTGCTGGTTTACGGGCTCCCAAGGCACATGTGCACTGGGAGTGAGTGGGTAGGGACGATGGAGCAGATGGGCCAGCTGAGAGCTGCAGCTCCAGCTTTATTTGTTTGTTTGCTTAGCTGGACTCCAAAGCCATTAGGAAAACAGACCTCTCCTCTCCGGCAAACACCGGCTTCTGTTTCTCTGGTGCTGTGCGATGATGTCCCTGCCATGTCCAGCAGCACCGATGATCCTTCCCACGTCCCCACCGAGCAGGAAGGTACAGTGGTATAGTGGGGGCGTGAGCAGCCGCCAACACTTTCATCACAGCCAGAAGCATTTTTAAGCCCTTGAAGGTCTGTTTCTTGTGAATCCCCAGAAGGGCTGGTAAGAGTAAGTGTGCTGGCAGGAGCGGTGCCAGCAGCCTGGGGGGGTTGAGCGGTGTTGAGATCATTTGCACAAGGTGGTCAAAGGCACAGACTAAGTGATTTAAGCCAGCGCTGCTGTGATTTAATGAAGGCACTGGAAGTGCTTTGGCACAGTGCTGCCTGTGCCAGGGAGGGCTGGCACTATCCACTCAGCTGGAGTGGTCCTTTCCTCTGCTCAAATGACTCCTGCTTTGGGTAGTTGTTGATGCTCTTCCCTTTGAGCATGGTGGGGGGCTGCGAGTATGTGGTTGGGCAGACTCTGAAGTCAAGTTCAAGTAACTCCTTGCAAAAGTTACTTGAACCCTGATACCTTTGTAAAGCTGAAGGACATGTCCAAAATGCTGGGGGACTCTGGATGGTGGTGCCCAGAGTGGTGTGGGATTGGGAGGCATGGCTTCATCCTGCCCCTGCATGGTCACCCTGCCCTTCCATGAGGCTTGGTGTCCTGCCCTGTAACTTTCCTGATGGAGTGGCAGGGCAAGGCTTGGCAGCATGATTGTAGAAGGATTGCATTTGGCTGTGGAGCCACCAGCGTTGGTTTTGGTACCATTTGGGATTCCTCTGTTCTGTGTGTGGCTCTGGCCACAGTCCTGTTGGTGCCAGTTGGAGGCAAAGCTGCTCTGCCCGGTCCTCTTCTCTCAGTGGCTGTTTCTGTACCACGATCTGTGCTGTCAGCAGCAAGGGCTTCCAGCGCCAACCTTGTGGTCCTGTTTTAAGTGATGTTAGGATGAGTCCTTTGCAATGGCTCTGCGGTGGCTGAATGCATCAGCTCCGGCTCCTGCTGTCACCTCCCTCATCTTGCACAGGGGACAATGCTCTGCCCCTGCAGATAACACTGCAGAGAGATTCCCCTGGTGATCAGTACTGTGTCACCCCAGGCAGGGAAAGCATGCTAAGGGTTGTGGGCTGAATGCCAATGGCAGGATCCGTTCCTTCCTCCCCCTTTCCCACCCCTCTGCTTTTTTACTGCCAGGGATATTTATGACCCTACTGTCATTTCACTAGCCTCCAGCACTGGGTCCCACCATGCTCACCCTGCAGAGGCAGGTTACCTGGGTCGATGAAGGCAGTAGCTGGTGCCCAGCTTGGGCAAACTAGAGCTGTACTGCCAAAATGATGGACACAGTGCAGTGGGTATGTGCAGGTTTGCATGGTGGCTGGGTTTGTTCCTGGCTGAGAGGGGCCAGCGACCTTGGGCTGGGGGTGCTCTGAGTCTCAGGGGCAGCTGGGCACCCCCAATGTGGTGACAACCCTGGGCTGTGTGCCCATGTCCCACAGACCTGCAGCCAGCCAGGTGGCTTCACGGAGGGATCAGGCACAAGACCCACTGGGTCCAGCTCCCTTTGCCAGCACAGGCAGGACAGGTGCTGACCACATCTGCCAGGGTGGCTGTGCCATGTTGCTGCTCTTGGTGACAGCATCATGTAGCTGAGCTCAGCTCTGTGTCCAGTGAGACCAGGTGAGGGAGCTTTTACATTTCCTGTACCACAACAAAGCTGTGGCTACCTGCAAGGAAGAGGAGGCAGCACATTTTCCCTGCTCCATTCCAGGAGCATCCATGAACCTGCAGCTGGCTGGGAGCAGGGGGACACGTGTGTGCTCAAAGTCCATGCTGGAGGAGAGCCAAGCACAGCTTGTCACTGTGGCAGTGAGGACCCGTCAGCAAACGGTGGCCATGGTGCAGATAACCACCAGCAAATGGCTGTGACAGTGGCTGTGCACACACATGCCACTGTGCTCTCTCTCCATAGCCATCAGGGCAACTTGCCTGTCTCAGTCAATAAAGCGTAATACCAGGAGGAGAAATGTCCAGCCACGGCAGTCGGATCCCCAGCCTGGTGTGTATGAGAGGGCACTGGCCCTTGCAGGAGAAAGGGCAGATGGACATGCATGGGCTGTCCCCTGAATGGAGACTGTACATCCTCCTGCATATTTTTTCTTCTTGTCCCTGCCCATTTGGGTAGAGCTGCTCATAGGGGATTGCAGTGCAGAGGGCAAAGCACCATGCTGCAGAGCATCTCCCACTTCAGAACTGTCCCTTTTTCATAGAAGGTAGTTTAGGAAAAAACCCAACTGTGAACGTGCAACAGAGTTTCATTTAGCAGGAAGCACTGGAATTGGTCTGCGGTATGGTGTCGCTCGGGGGGGCAGGACAGGGCAGGAGAAGGGGAGCTGCAAAAGTGAATGTGGCGGGTTTCAGGGTGATACATAGCTCTTCCTCAAGGCAGAGCAGTCATCCACTTTTATCAGCAGGTAATAGTACCTCCAGGGATTGCTAGCAGAGCCGTAAATAGCACCAGGGGCATGAGGGTGCAGTGTCTGGGAGAGGCTGGGGCGGCTTCAGCTGCTGCTTGACATGGACATTAATAACTGCAGAGGCAGAGCCAAGCACTGCGCTAGCATCTGCTGAGCCACGGCTGCGGGCACATGTCGGGGCCAGCGCTGGAGGGAGATGCCGCTCGCTTTGCCCGTGCAGCTGGGATGCAACTGAGAGCCCAGATTTGGTAGGTTTTACTTTCAAAGATTGCAGCCTGGGGGCTGTACCCTTCACTGGGCAGGATCTGGCTGCAGGTCGAGGAAGCAGTACAGCACTGTCGGGAATGCTGATGTCCTTTTATTTAGATCAAAGACATCTGCTCTGCTACCCGCACTGGTCACCCTGCACTCAGCTGGTCCCTGCTGTCTCCTGGGGAACCTGTGGCTCCTGCCCGGCTTCATTTGCCACCAGGCTGGGCTTGAAGGGTTGGTAACGAGCAGCATCTGGGGATAGCAAAGGGGTGTTTGTAGTGATGGGGACTTCTTGAGGTTCCCTTGCAAATTTGGGCTGTGTACGGCATTGGCTGGCTCTTGCTGCAGGAGCGGCATTTCAGTGTGCCGACAACGTGGGCTTTCTGCTCCAGGACTTTTACAGCCTTTTGGATACTCTCCGTTTACTGGCATTGGGGACCAACCAGCAAATTCAGCCCTTGCCACTGAAATCAGATCTGTGTGCATGCTCATAGCCTCTGTGGGAGTGGAGGGCACTGGGCAAGGGACAGGTTGGGGTCCAGAGCTGGGATTGCCGAGGCAGCTGTGGTTCAGGGCTGGCAGCTCAGTGCTGCAGCAGTAGCAAGTCTATGTTAACTCCAGCTGCTTGGCTGATGTATGTGGTGTGGGAAGGTTTTGTCTCAGGTTGTTTGCTGACACCTTTAGCGGGTGGTTGCACTGAAATGCAGGGTGCAAGCTGTGCCTGTAGACTGGGCTCCCTCCTGCATGCCCTCTGCTATGGGCAAGGCTGTTGACCTCGATTAAGCATTGGCTCTGTTTACCCCTGTGTTGCAGGGAGCAGAGCGGCTCTGGGGAGAGGCACAGAGTGCGGCCACTGCAACATCAGGGCTGGGCAATACCCCGGTCAGGCCCCGTTTGCAGATCAATCAATTGGGGATGACAGTAATGGAGTAATGGGATTAGTGCAGGCTGCTGGCACAGGATCATTTCCTCCCTTAGAGGAGGACTTCTTCTTCCAGGGCTCTGAGTCGTTTCAAGCCCAGGTTTTTTTGGGTGGTATGAACATTCACACCCCCACAGGTGTCTTATCAGATGCATATATTCACCCTTACTGCACTGCCCCAGTGCGCTGCTGAATCCTGCTGCTTGGGTTTATACATCTGCGCTTGCTTTTGCTGTTACACTAATTGCTCTGTATCAGTTATTCATTGATTCAGTAACGAAACAAGGAATGGGTAGAAAACCCTGCTGTGCAATGAGACCTGGGCTCTGGCTGGCCCCACAGAGCTGCCGTGGCTCAAGGAGGGCAAGAAGTGGAGTTGCTCAGGGGATGCTCCTTGTGAGCACTTTCAAAATGACTCCCATGAAAATTTTCTCAAGTTTTGGTAGTTCTGTTTTGCATTTCTGGCTTTGGTTTCTTCTTCTCAGCCCTGTGGTGTATAATAGATACCTCTTCCTGTAGTCTTGTACTTACCTGGTTCCTAGTGATCACTTTTTAAGTCTCGAGGTGTTCATCATCAATGGTTTTGGTAGTGCTTCACAGGGCCAGTTAGAAGTTTCTGATCTGATGGATCTGGGCAGTTTGTGCCATGCTAAGAACTGAAATTGTAATTTTTTTCTTCCACTTTAGGAAAAACCTACTTTGGAAATGTTGATGTTTCCCTGGGTGATGTAGGTGCTGTTTTTCCTGCATCCCATCTGCTCAGGGGAGGGATGTTACCTCTGCACAGGGAGTGCACTGCCAGTAGTGAAGCTGGCTGTGTCCTCTCCAAAATCCCCCTGGAGAGGCACTTGGTCTCATTCTCATGGAGTTAAATGCTTCTGGGGACATGTGAGGCACCTTTGAACAAAGGTAGATTTAAGGGCAGCAGGAGCCAGAGAGGGTCCTCCATGGGATGCACAGAGGATGGGGCTGCCATAGTCTGGGGACAGCGCATGAAAGCAACTCTTCCAGCAGTACCTCAGGAGGTCCATTAGCTCCTCCTGGGGTGAGAGCACAGTTGGAGCAGCGCATCTTTCGCTCTCCCGTTCATCTCGATGTCCAACAGTCTGTTATCTGCAGGGACTTCCCTGCTTTTCCCAGTCCCTGCTTTTGGCTGAGGAGCTTCCTGGGTACAGGGCCATTCTCCTAGGCATGTTTAGCCTTCTCCTTCCCAGTATTACCACAAGAGAATGATGTGCATTGCAACACCTAAGCATCCACATCAGGAGCTAGGAAAGGCTGAACTGAATTTTCTTGTGTCTAGATATTACTTGAGGCACAGGGGCTCTGTGACTGTGAGGAGCAGAGGTTTTGAAATAAGAAACCGAGAGCCTCAAAAAAATCCCTGACCTTCCTAGAGCTGGGGATTTAAGGGAATGCCACATATCATGGCACTTCTGGCAGCGTGAGAGCTGGCAGCACCAGGGGAAGGCCAGTGCAGGCTTCATCTCACAGCTGTGCTGTCTCTGTGGCTGGTGTTTTCCCAGCTCGAAGTCCCGTCTGGGGGGCACCAGAAAGGGCATGTTATTTAAAGAAATGCTGGAGAAGTCAAGGCCACACTGACAAACCCACATCTTTTCATCGAAATTTGCTCTGCTGGCAAACTAGAACAGTTTTAGTTTCTAGCAGGCAGCTAGAAAAAACCTGATCAAATTACAGACTGAAGAGCAGAGGGTTTGCAGTACTTCTCCCCTGTCTTGGTTTCAAGAAAACTTTTGAATCAGCGAGTGATGCCCAAAGGCAGAGGGAGTCCAGGCAGCAGGTTACAGGTGCAGAGACTGAGGATGCTGGAGCACGCAGGGCAATGATGTTTGGCTTTTTGGGGCTGTGTTGAGGCTTGTTCAATGGGGAAATTTATATTAGGGACTTTATCGCTGTTGTTCTGATCTCAGACCTATCATCCTCCTTCCCTAAAATTACCCCTCATAGTCATCTTGGGGCTTGGAGACAGCTCTTTCTTCTACTTTCTCTTCTCCTTCTTAGGACATGCTGCCTTGGCCACTTACGTAGTCTGAGATAGAAACCAAAACAGTGAAGTGTGGTCCTCCAGGGAGAATGTAGTAAAGCCTTTAGGCCTTCCTGGCTCAGGATAGGGAAACCCAGATGTTGAGAATGGGAAGACCAACATGTTGAGGGCAGGCAGTCCCAGATGTTGAGGATGGGAAGATGCAGTTGCTGAGAACAGGGAATCCTGCATATTGAGGATAGGGACACCCAGATGTTGAAGGCAAGGAGATCCAGATGTTGAGAGCAGTGAGACCAAGATGTTGAGGATGGAGAGATCCAGATGTTGGCTGCTGGCTCCTGAGCGACTGCTGCTGGCCAAGGAGAGAGACCCATGCTGCAGCGAGACCACGGGATGTTTTGGATGAGTCCTTGAGGTGGAAGGACATCACCTCCCTGCTCGGACAGCATCAGCACTGCCTCCATCTGCTGCCTCCTCCAGCAGCCCCTTGGCCATGGCAATGGTGAGAAGGAAACCTGGTCACATCCCTGTCCTCGCTGGCCCAAATCAGCTTTGTGCAGCAAGGTGGTCCTTGGCTTCGTGCTGATGAGGTCCCTGGTTTCTCCAGCCACAGTCGGGCTTGTTAGCTGGCTGTGATGGCATTACTGCCGCTTTCCTCCCCTGTCTTTCCCCCACTATCAAGTGATGTTTAGCTCAGCCACGGCCCTGTCTGTGGGGACAAGATTGCACAGCCGTGGTGATGCTTTCAACTTGAGATGGAAACCTCGCTCGGTAGTGAGGCTCCTGCTTATAACCTCCGTGCCACTGAAAAGCAGTGGAGTCTCTGATTGAATTAGCACAGGGATTTAATTTAATCCTCAAATGTCTCTCATTTTAAAGGAGCCTGTTCATTTCCTGGGCCTTATCTAATGCGGGCAACCAGCAATATTAAGCAGAAGGACTGGACAAGAGAGATGTTGGGGAGGGGGAGGGTTTTGCAGGGAGCAAATTGATGGCTGTGTGGGTTTTTCCCTCTAATTATTTCATGACATAATGATGACAATGACTGCAATATAAATAAGACATAAGCACCACAATAACTAAAACACATGCTGGTGCAAATAGCATCCTTGCAAAGCAAGTCTGGAAGCATTCTCTTTTTACAAGAAATTACCAGGGAGGAGTGAAACAGCCCCAGGGATGAGGTAAACTGAGCATTCACTTTGTGCCTCCCACCAAATCTAGCTGTTTTGGGGATTGGACAGATGTTGCAGATGGGACTGAGGACATGATGGTCTCTGAATTTTATTTCAGACTTACTGGGGCAGTTCAGGTGATGCTAAATCTCTGCCTGTGGTGCGTCAGGCTGGAAGGGGACAGAGTGGGTTCTCCATGCTCATGTCTGTAAAGGAGGCCCTTTTGGCATGACAAAAACGGAAAAGGCACAGGTGGACATGGGTGAGCTCCTCTGTGTGCTGCCCAGGAGGAGGCTGGCTGCGGCACTGAACTCAAGCACCTTTTTGGAAATCTGGCCTGCTTTTTGGACCCATTAGCTCTGACGGATGCCTGAGGATGCTACTGGGTGCCATGCAGTCTCTACGCTGTCCCTGCTGTGCAGAGCAGATGGTGCTGAAGCTGGGGCTAAAACACCTCCAGGGTATTTCCTGGGGATGACAGCAGTTTTTGCAGCCCAACATCTGCATACAGCTCCCTGGTGATATCCAGTGGCGGGTTATAATCCATGTGCACCGGCTCTGCAGGATGAGGAGGTGTTTAGCAGCAGGTTGGCTGTCTCAAGGGATGGCTTGCAGGGGTCTGCTGTCACAGGCTGGGACCACCATGGGGATATAGCCTCATTCTGCTCCGTGGGTGCCTCTTCCCAATGGGATGTGAGGCTGGATGGGCTGATTCCCAGGGCCGTTGTTCTTTTTGAAGCTGAAGTCAACCTAATTTATACAGGGGTGGTGGCTTTGTTAAGTCCAGCTTTCTGGTTGCCTTTGGGCTTGTGAAAATGCTTGGATCTTAACTGGGGATACAGTGACATTTTTTCTGCATGATTGTTACCTGGTCCTGGTCCTGTATAATAATCCCTGCCCCAGCCTGACAGGGTCTGCATAGGTGGGAATTGCTTCCCGGAGGGAGGATTTTTCTCTGCTTTTGGTCTTTCTCCCCTGCTGAGCTGTTTTTGCCCCTTTGGCTTAGATGGGCTTTGTGCAAAGGGAAAATCATATGGAAGAGAGAATCCAGCTCTGGTGGGGGGGAGATCCTTGCAGGCACCCCCTGCTCATGAAAAAACCTTGGAGGTTTTTTCCCTTAGGCTACTCCTGGCTTTTCCTTTTGAAAGGGCAGAGCTTGCTCAGGCCTTTCCTAGCTGCAGAGAAAAGCTGGCAAAAACCAGCCTTGAAGCCTTAAAAAAATGAAAGGGGCTGGTAGGAGTGGTTGTGGTTTTGCAGGGCCATGTCTGTGCAGGGCACAGTGGGGCGGCCCGGGGAAGCGCCACAGCCAGGGCACTCTGTCAGGGAGGCTGAGCCACTCTTGGCTATGGCTATGGCTGGGCAGAACTTGGTCAATCCGCAGATGAGCAGAGCCCAGTGCTTCCCTTCTGCATTTAATAATGCAGTGCAGGAGGGGCCGGAGCTACCAGATGAGAGCTGCTGGTTTTCTCTGCTGCCCTGCCAACCTCAGGGAGATCTCTGCAGGGCTGAGCCCCCCCCAGCAGCTCCCAGGGGGACGGTGGAGCCATCGGGTAAGGATGATGTTACTGGCTCTGCCTCTGCGGCTGAAGCCGAGCCTATCTGCGCTGGCAGTGCTGCCAGCCTGAGCCACCTGCCACTGGCTCCCCTGGTTTCCTCCAAACCTGCCGGTGCTGCTGGGTGCTAGAGGTGGGAGCTGGGTGGCCCCATCCCACTCCTGCCCCATAGCCACCAGATCAGCACCAGGACTGGGTGCTGTGAGAGTGATGGGTGACCTGCCACCACCTGGGGACATGGGGACAATGCTGTCCCACCCCACCAGAGCACCATTAGGGCTGTACAAGTTGGTGCCAGCCTTGTGGTTATGGTGTCATGAGCGGAAAGTCTGCTCAGGAAGGTGGCCAGCAAGAGATTTGGGGTGATTCTGCCTTCATCCTTCTTTATCTTCTCTTCTGGGCAGATGCTGGAGACGGATGCTGAGAAGCCAGGGGAGATGCACTCAGAGGACGGGAAGGTGGCAGTGGGTGATGGTCCTTCGACTGCAGAGGTACCAGCTCCGGCTGAGCCCAGGGATGCTCTGGGAGCCACCCAGCATCCTCTAGTGGTGGAAAAACAGCTGGTGGCCACCGAGAAGGGAGAGGAGCAGCCCAGCTCCCTGCCGGCCTTCGTCATCCCCGAGCTGCGGCTCGACAACACCTTCAGCCGGAGTGCGGTGGGCATAGTGGGCAGCACCACGGATGGCGAGGACGAGGAGGAAGATGATGAGGAGGATGATGATGATGAGGAGGAGGAGGATGAGGACAGCGATGAGCAGTACTTGGAGAGAAATGAAGTGAAGCGCAGCAGCATGATCGAGACGTCGGGCTGTCAGCCTGTCTACACGCTGAGTGTGCAGAGCTCCCTGCGGCGCCGGACCCACAGCGAGGGCAGCCTGCTGCAGGAGGCCAAGAGCCACTGCTTCACATCTGACACCACCCTCAACTGCTCGGACAGCCAGGGCACCAAGGGCCACTGGGCCCTGCCCTCCCCCAGGACTCTCAAGAAAGAGCTTGCCAAAAATGGTGGCTCCATCCACCAGCTCACCTTGCTGTTTTCAGGCCACAGGAAGGTACGTGAGCCAATGCTCGCTCTATGGGGCAGCTGGCTCTTGCTTGGCTGTGGTGATGGGGTAGTTCCTGGGGTGGAGGTGTCCTGGCATGTAGCCCCTCTCTCCATGGCCACGGCAAAGCTGGCATCTGAGGGGCTAGGAAGGTCCCTGCCACTGGCAGTCAGCTCTAGGAGATGCTTAGCACCCACAGGATGTCACCCAGAGTCAGTGTGCTGGTACTGTGGGTGGGCATCTCCCACCATTGCCTCCAGATCCTGCAGAGTCCCATGTCCTGGAGAGATGCTCTCTGCTGAGACCAGTGGAGGGAGAGGTGCACCAGGGTGTCTGCACTTGCAAAGAGTGGCTCGCAGTGGTGGGGACAGGAAAAAGCCAGGCTCCAGAGAGCCTCTGGTAACAGAGTCCCTGGTGTGCTCAGGGATGCCAGGAGCGGAGCAGTGTGGCTTTCTGCCCTGGCCAGCGTCTCAGAGGGCTTTGACCATTGTGGAGGGTCCATCTCAGAAAAAGGTTGAGGTCAGCAGTGATTTCTGACCCTGACATGCAGAAAGGAGGAGCAGCAGAGGTCTGTGCAGCAGGAGCTCTGCATGGGGCTGGCCTATGCTCACAAGCCTGGCTGTCTGGAGTGCTCCCCATGCTCCCCAGAGCAGAGGTTGCCTTGGTTGTACTTTTGCAGGAAACAATATGCCATTGCAAAGGTTGTGTACGAGAAGTACTGTTTGCCCTTTTCTCCCTGGGCAAAGCCTGGCTGGGTGCTGAAAGCAGCTGCCTGCCTTCCTGCAGCACTGACCCAGCACCATGCTCTGCCTGACCAAGCTTATGCCAACTTGATCTCTGCCACTGGCTGTGGGTACTGCTCTACTCGGGGCTGTATTTTTTAGCTAAGGACCACGCTGCATTGCTTAGGGTCATGTTGCACAGCTCAGGATTCTGTCATGCTGCTTGGGGACCACCTTGCAGAGTGCAGGACCACATTGCAAGCTGCTCCATAGCAGCTGGCTCCTTGGCAGGAGAGGCTGGTATGGAGCCCTGCATGCCACCAAGCATGGCAGCATGATAGGGTTAAACCTGTCATGCAGTTAACCCCCCTTTTGCCAGGCTCATGCTGCTTGAAAAGCCACCTTGGATGCTATTTTCTGGAGCACTTTTTGGGCTCAGAGTCCCTGACCAGCTGGTGAGAGCCCTTACAAGTCTGACAGGCTGGTCAGATGGGGCTGCTGTGCAAAAGTGGAGGCTGATGCCAGCAATTGTGGGCTGGGGGGTCCAGACCCCCTTCCAGATCCTATCAAGAAAGGACAGCTTTGTGGTAGGGACACTGTTGCTGCCCGCGCAGTTGCAAGGGAGGTGGTGGCAGTGTCAGTGCCTGGTGAGAGTGTCCCATTATAGGGCTGCCAGTGACGAGCCTCCTGGAAAGAGGTTTCACAGTGCAGCTGTGCATGCAGCCTGGGAGCACACGGCTCTGCAGCCAGAGGCTGCTGCAGTGCTGGCCGAGTCTGGACAGGCTGCAGGCTTGCTGCTGGTGGGGAGACCTGGGAAACATCCCCCACTCCTGCCCTGGAGAGCCACCAGCTGCGCTTTCTGGGCTGATCTGGGTGGACGTTTTTCAGTGGAGGTAAACTGAGCTCCTCCTGGTTTAAACTGCTCTGGTGCAGATGAGACCGGGTTTTTTGGAGCAGGGACCAGGGCAGCCCATGCTGGTGGTGAGGGCAGCGTGGTTGCTGGACCTCCTGGAGCTCCTACTTCCAGCTCTACAGCAGCTCTGCCTGGCTCTGTATGGCTGGTACCTTACCCCCCTGCCCATATGCCCTCCTGGGATACACCTGCCTCCTCCCAGTGCACTGCCTCTTGGCTGGCTGAGGAGGGACCAAGGCTGCCTGGGGGCTGCAGCAGGCAGAGGAGCTGGGCATGGTGCTGGGCCACCATGTGCATGGGGTTTTGGACTACTGCCACCCCCCTGCCTACACTTTGGAGGGACTTTTATGGGGCTGTGCCTTTTGACTAGTTCGATGAAACCCTCTGAGTTTTCTGGAGCAGGACACTGATGTACAGTTCGCCCATGGGTCCCCTCCACTGGCAGCACCAGGCTGCCAAGCATGGGTGATACCTGCACCTGGTGGCCTTGGCAGCAGGTCCACAGCATCCATCAAGGTGTTGTTTTATTTTTCCTCAAGGAACATTTCAGAGGCGCTCATTTTGTTGGCCCTTTTAACGCCCTCATGCCCAGTGTGCCTCCCCGCTCCCCTCCTTCCTGCAGTCAGGGCTGGGAGGTGGTTGTTTTAAGAGCATATTGTGGCCGGGAGCACTGGGACTCCTGGGGCAAGCTCTGCTGCTGCCTTTTGTCCCTGAGCATGGTGGAGCCTCTCTGGACAATGGCAGGAAACGTGTTCCGGCTGTGTGTCGCCCTGGCCAGCCTGCCTGCCGGGGCCCTATCTGGCTGGGGAAGGTGCTTTGTAAGGGCTGCATTGTTTGGGGCTGATAAACTCCGGAAACCCAGGCGCAGAATGGAAGGAAGTGTCAAAAGCCTCGAGCCGTGGGCTGCGGAGCTGCACAGCGGGTTCCCACGGCATGGCCGCGGGGCGACAATCCTGGAAAGCACCCTGCAGCCCCTGGCAGTGTGGGGCTGAGCTTGGTGCGGAGTTGAGGTGGATATGGGGCCGGCTGCAAGCATCTTCCAGTCTCATTCAGTAATGGATGAATTACTAAAGCTCCCGAGCTATGGTGATCCCAGGGGTCCCCACACCTGGCCCCAGGCTTCATGTCTTGGAGGCTGTGCTGGTGCTATCCTGAGCTCATGGTGCATCCAAGGTCTCCTTGGTTTGCCCAGGCCACCCTGGGGTGGTGGTCAGGGAGTGGAGCTTTCTTGGTGCTCCTTGGACTTGAAAGCTGTCATGATAGGAATCAGTTATGGCTGAACTACTCTGATTTTTTTCTGCCTGGGGACTGCTGGGGGAGCCCTGATTGATTTTGGGTGCCCAGCCTGGTTCTGGGGGCTGGGGAGGGGTCCCTGCATCCACTCAAGACAGCAGGAATAGGAGCATAAGGAATGGGGATGCGGGTGTCCTCCCTGTAGGAGGTACCACTGTCAGCATTTTGAACCTGGCAGGGTACCAGGGCCACCACCCTTGGTATCTCCTCAGATGCTCCAGGAACACCATGGACTGAAGGTGGCATAGAATGGGTGGGGGGAGGCAGGTTTCCATGCCAGAGCAGAGAGGAGCTTGTCCCATTACATTGTGGCAGGCAGCTGTGGTTGTGGGGAAGGAGCCTTGTGGATGCTGTGGCTCTGGGGTCTGTGGGTGCAGGGACCACGGGGGATGCTGGCAGGTCTGGCTGGTGACACTTGGAGTGCCACTGAGTGCATACACTGGCATGATGATGTAGATGCTGTTTTTCTCTCCCCTCCCCAGCTGAGTGGAGCTGACCCCGAATGCAGCTGTGATGAAGGGGATGAGACCTCCCGCAAGAAACGGAGTAGGAACCTGTAAGTGTCACATCATGGCGACGTCAGAACATACCAGGGCTGTTTGCCGTGGTCAAACACCTCAGCCGAGCCCTGCTGGTCCAGGCAGCCCTTAGGGTCCCCCTATTTGTTCCCCCAAGCTTTTCCAGGACGAAAGTAGCAAAGACACACATGAATTAAGGTCTCACTTCAGACAGGGAGTCCTGATTTTCAATAAGGAGGGTGGGAGGCGTGCTGGGGGCATCACACAGCCTAGCTGAGAGCAGCCCCCTGTTCGCCTTGCTTTGACAGATGGGGTGATGGAGCCAGCTTTTGCTGGTGGCACAGGGAAAGCAACTTCCCTAGTGCCAGCAGGGCTCGGCTCCAGCGGTGTGGGGTTCAGGGAGAGGACATGCAAGCAGTGAAACATGAGCTGGGGGCCTCCTTCCCGCTGGCCCCATGCCGGGAGGAGGAATGGGGAGGTTTCCCACCACCAGACCCGCTCCAGCTCTTGCAGCAAATCGCAGCGTGTGGGCAGTGTGGCAGCAGCTCTGAGCGTGGGGGCTGCTGAGGGATGCTCGCAGCCCATCCTTGTAAGGCTTTGGGGTGCCAAAAAGTGGGTCTGAGCAAGGACGAGGCAGCCGTGGCCTTTGCTTCCCATGAACGCAGCTGCAGCTGGGTGGGGGTAGGCACAGTGACGGGGACGAGCGAGGATGTTTTGGAATGAACTGCCTCGGGTTTTGCAAGGCAGGATCCAGCCAGGTGTCAGGGCTGCGGGGATGCCCGCGGCTGGGTCTTTCCCTGCTCCACATGGCTCAGGGCAGTTGGAGAAGTCGCACGTGGTTTGAGTGGCTCAGGGGGTGCGAGGGGACCCAGCATGCGGCCTGCACGCACAGGCTCGACGGCTTCACCGCAGGTGCCACCTGCCAGCGAGTGGCACTGTCGTCCCACGCGCTTCCTAGCTGCAGCTGGCTATTTTTAGCTCTTTTTATTATTCCCCCCCCCC